>CM076578.1:1703135033-1703706297 GCA_034641835.2 Pinus albicaulis
TATCAAGTTGAAGCTTGATAGCTGTCAGTTGTAGCTGACTTAGGTTGGAGCCTCCTGTAGGTTGGTGCCTACAGAAAATTGAAGGGAGTTGGAGCTTCCTTGCAAGTTGTAGCTTGCAGAATTGAGGTTGGTGCCTCCTGTAGGTCGGTGCCTACAGAAAAACAGTGGTGAGAGGGAGTTGGAGCTTGCTTTTGCATCACAACAATAATAAGATGTGGTGTTCTCCCTTTATGGGTTTCCACTTAATTATGTTGTCTCTATCTTTGTTGTCTGTGTGCTGAGATGATTTACCAAATTTGCTTAATGTTTGTTGCTCTCATAATAAGTTTGAAGTCACATTAATTTAATACTTGCTGCAACATATTAAGATTGTTCATGTACTAAGGTTGATTATAAAAGTAAGCTGTAAATTAGCTGATGAAAAATTTAAAAAGCTCATGTATGTGTTAAACTGATTCACCCCCCCCCCCCCCCCCTCTCTCAGTTTAACTAAGAATTCAACACCAAGGTCATGTCCAAGATATTTTTTCTTGTGCGCTTGAACAGGTTTGTAATGTCACATTTTGTAACTTCCTTTACAGTTCATAATTCAATATTAAGCTTGTTCATGATTATTATCTAGGTTTTTTGTATGTGTTTTTTCATTTATTTGATTGTAAGCAACTCTGCATGTTTCTTGTTGTTCACTATGATTTCTCCATTTACCACTCCGAGGATGAGTCCGACTTTATTGTTACATAGGTAACTTTATTGTTACTATGATTTCTCCATTTACGATTTCATAGGTGACATCATGTAAAGTTTTTGATCTCAGGATGGTGATGAGCTTTAGTTCTCCAAATTTGGGGCTTTTCTGATATTTTCTCCCTCATGTCATTCTTGCATCACCTCGTTGTTTGAGCATGCCAATTTTCTACCACTTGTACCAATTGGCACATGTCAATCTCTGAGTGGTGCCACATTTCACCTATTTTCGGCCCACTTGACCACCTGAAAAACTCAAATCCACACACCATGTGTCTTTATCATGGAGTGCCACATGTCCTAGATATTTTAGATTCTAACATCATGCTTCTAATGTGTTATTTCAACCAATCACAGTGGTCCATGTGGCCTTGTGCCATGTCACCAGTCTGGAAGAGAGATTTGAGCCTTTTCTTTTCATGATTTTTCTATTATAATTTTTTTCTTCAGGACGGGAAATCCCTTTTGCAATAGATGGGGATTTTCCCATTTCCCTGGAGTCATCTCCTAGGACACCCTTCAAGCCATCATCCAAGAGGAAATCTTCAACTCTCTGTTATTGCCCTCTTTCCCTTGAATTATGCGCTTCTAGAAGACCAGTTAGGGCACTCTTCTAGCCCTTATTCCATTGCTTCATCATTGTATCAACTTCTCCCACAGGCTGCTTCTATTTTTTGTCCACTTAAAGGAAGAAAACACTACCCTAGGGTGATGTTTCTCCTCAACTATCCCTACTACACTTATGGACCAACCAGCAATATGAACGTTTCCCTTACTTATGGAGACACCCCCTATGCTACTGCACATTCAATTCCAAGAGCTACTTGTTAAGGAACACTCCTACACTATGCCTAACGACCCTCCAAACAATCCCTCTAACTATTGTTGTATAATCCCTTGTGTAATCCCCTCTCCTTCCTCGACACATCTGGATAGTTTCGAGGCATAAAAAGGTATCTTTTTAACACTTATTTATCTCACATTAATTATCAATCCAGGAGCAACTTTTTATTTCAAGAGTGTACTCAGTCTGAGGCAGCAATTTATCCAAGAGTAATGATGTGAAGATGTAGTACAGAACAAATGAAAAGGTAAAAAATGCTTGTAAATAAACCTACTTACAGTGACATGAATGGAAATATTAAACTACATCAATCTTGCAAAACATCGATCAGGGATGCAGTAGCAGTAACTCTTTCCCTTAAAAATCGATGCAAGATAACCAATCTAGGGACTTGGAAGCAAAATCCTCTATCCTCTACAGTTGGAGATCTTAAAGCAATTGAAACAAAAGCAAATTCAATAAAAGCAATGTAAAGGAAACGAAAGCTGGAAAGGAACAGCAACATGTAACTATAACTCATATATTTTCTAATCGAAGACTATGCATAAACAATGAACAGAAATGGAACAGCAATGTGAAATGAACAGCAATTACAATAAGCAATCCAACAATAATTAACTATGCAATCATAATGAAACCAAACACGATTATCACACAACAGTAATTAAAGAATAGAAATACAAACAGCGGATTGCTCCACCAGGACCGAGCCCTCAACCACCGGTGAAAGCGCCGCTGGGCTACTGCAGAGCTTGAGAAATGGAATGAAAATGCCTCTTTGTATTAATCAAACATGAATATCTTTTACATCAGTTTCTCTTTGATCACAAGATTCAAGGAATTACAGTGTTACAAGATGAATACAATAATCATCCATTCTCCTCCATCCTCCTCTAATACACAATACATGTTCTCCTTTTATAATCAGAAGGAGGAGAAATTAAATAGCAAATATAATCTTCCATAACAATATGATCAACCAGAAAATATATTTCCAACAATCTTTGAACAAGAGCAAGGCAAATTTGGCTTTGCAGCTGAGATTTGGAGGACGGCCGCAACAACAGAACTGAGAAAATCGTGTTCAAAGAACCCTGTGTATCTCTCAATACAGGGCTAATTTGGGAAAATCGTTCTTCATTAAAGTTAATTGGGCCCGTTCTGGACAAAACCCATGTTCCATATTTTCCAGATTCTTCTTAATTTGCCCAGAATCTTAACTGCAAAACTGTCACTTCTTATTCCAGCGGATTTCTGAGTTGGAATATCTCATGATGATTTGGAAATCAAATCTGTAATTTAGGAAATATCTTGGAAGCTAAAATGATAAATGATATTAATAAACCATCATTGATAAAAATATGCATAATAATAATCAATTTTTTAAAAATAAAGGAGAAGAAATAATATTCATCCATAAGAGCATAAATCATTATAAGATGGATTTATATGATAAATTATAATAAATGATATGATAAACAAGAGTAAAAGTGGATGAAGTAAGTGATAAAAAGTGGTCATATTCACGGCCCAACAGATAGAAGGCAGCTATTCTGAGTCAGTTAATTTGATTTGAACCCATGATCAATGCGCCGATGTTTGCCATAAAATTGCATTGTCCTGACAGGTCTATGTGATATGGCCTGTCAACGTGCCTTTATTTCTCAGCTTGCAGGTCCAAGCCAAGCATTGAGTCCATTTTTTCTTCCTTTATTTCTCATCTATTCATTTTTACTACTGTTTATATGTACCAAAAGTGCCATTGCTAATGAAGGTAGGTGTTACTAAGAATTTTAGGTGCAATTTCTTTAAATTTCTCAAGTTTTTGCCCTGAAAGTTGAACTCTTGAGCATGCATTTCATCCTTGCCTCAGCTCTGTCTGGCAGAGTGGACTAAAAATGTAATGGCAGACATGTTTGTTCAAGTGAAGCCTAGCCATATAGAACTACCACCTTTATGGACTCTGCAAGAGGATTGCCTTTTTTTTTGTTGCAATTAAAGTTGCATTTTTTTCATTAGACAATACAAACTCTTATCAAATTGCAAAGTGTAATTCCAATCTAACTAAGATGGGGCGGACAACATGCTATGAACATCCAATTCAAAAGTTCTTTTTAGGGTTTAATTAGTTTACAGTTCTTGCTCCTGACATTAGTTTTTGAAATATCAATTTGCTAAACTGTTTTAACCCAATTTTCTCTTGATTTTATGGAAATTGGGTGTTTGGATCTAGAAAATTTAATCTCTATTATTTTGGCTTCTCTTAGTATGAATACAATTTTAATATGTAAATCCCATTACAGTAAGTAATCAAGTGTTCACTGGAGAAGCAATACCCAGTTTCAATACTCATGCTCTCCTCCTTAGTATGGTAGTTCACTCAAGTCCTCCACCTCCTGCATACATCCTGAACATTGAATCGATTAATTGCGAGACTATCATGTTGGGACACACCATGTTCAAACTCTTTGCCAGAAGAGCAGACAAATTCATCTCCATATGGGCAAAGAGGAAGAAATTGCAGGTTTAAGGTTTAGTCATTGCAAATGGAATCACCGCACTTTTGACTATTTTTCAATCCTCCCAAATGCTATTGAGGAAGCAAAAGTAAGTATATTGTTGATCCATGGACACCTGTTAAGCCTTTCAGATATTTGGAAGAAACCTACTATTTGAGAGGCTGAAGGTATACCTCTCCTATGCTTGTCGATATCTATAATTATGACCCTATATGAGATTCAAATGATCATCTCTGGGTTCTATTATATACATTAACATAGTAGTCAAGCAAGGGTGTCGACTGCCTCACATTCTTTGGACTTCATATTTATGGATGAGAGTTTCTCATTTCAAAATCCATGGGTGGTAAAGGTGGAGGCCCTCTATGGGATCTCCATTTCACTATTTTTTGACAACATTGTCCTTCTATTTCACAAATCCAAAAACAAAAGTACATTTTGAGCTCATTCTGGGATGAACATGGTCTTCAAGTCCACCTTGCAAACACAAAAGCATGTAATTTAGCTCTCCTTCTTTTCAAGGATAGCAGGTAGAAATGGTGACATCCTAGTCTTTCCTTTGAATGCTATTATTTGGTTCATATTTTAACTTGTTTTCGACATTTGTATCAATGTTGAACAGAGGATTGCAACATTAACAACCTTGGAGAGACGATGTTTCCAACTTCCGTTTTAGGATATTCAGGCTAAGTTCTGGTTTCTTGAATTCATTTCATAATACTTTGTTACACATGACTTTCATTTTCTTCTTGCAGAATTTCTAGAAATGAATGGATATCTTGTGGACTGTTGTAAACAAATTTAGTTCTATTACCATGCTCAAGAGAATTTAATGTTTGTCATTATTGGAGAACAAAGATATACCATAAGAGCTCTGTTCTGTGTTGTAGCTTTTTATTAAGACTTGAATCAGTTAAACCCTTGGACCTACTGCAACCCTATATTGAGGCTTGGTTCTATTGAAGCCGCCATACTTTGGACCTCTTCATTGCAGTCTCGGGCCAGGGATATAGCTACAGGATTTTGACATATTTTATGCGGTGAACATCTATTAAAATCTCAGATTATCTCCTATTTACTAATTCTTGGATAGAACTTTTGAATTAGCTAAGTCACATATTTACTTAAAACTAGCACATTTGGCAGAATTTTTTTTTAAATATTTTTAACCAAGATTGAATGTTACGTACTACATATAGAAATCTAGAGGGGAATGGAGTGTTTAGGTTGTACAATGTATTACTTCAGTCTTATGATTTATCAATGTTCTGTTGGAAACTAAGTTGATTGCTGGTAGAGTTCTGTTGCGTTATTCTGTTGTAAATTAAGCATGCATTTCATCCCATTTGGTTATTTTGTCATTTCTGAATCCTGAACTCATCAACCCTTTCTGTCAAACTAATAAACCCTACATAAAAAACTGATAACCCTTTCCTCATAAAAAACTGATAACCCTTTACTCATAAAAAATTGATAACACTTTCCTCATTATATTTTTTGTATAATTCTGAATCGTTAAATTTTGATCTTCAAATCTATTTGTTACAATAGCTAGCATTCATACATTAAGAATTACTTACACAGGTAAGAATTACTTACACAAGTAATAATGACATATAGGAAGGGATATAACTGCAGGGAAGAAGGAAGAGGTTCCTTGGCTTCTCATATGCAAACCAACCATAAAGATGTTCATCCCAGGACTTAAGAATAAGGTCAATAAAGGAACCTTATTTGGCACAAAACTGACAGAGAATCTCAAAAATCTTCTCTATCTCCCCAAATCAATCATGATATTGTGGATAAACTATAACCCTATCCTTTTCCCTTGCTTTGTCTTATAGTTCCTGGATCCTTCTTGAAGCTTATCAATGAGTCTTTTACCCTGTTCTTGACCTGCAGCTTCTGAAAATTCAACCTGAAGATTAGGCCAGGAGCAGGGAAGGTTATGTAATTTGAATTTATTATAAGAATGGATTCAAAATTTTGTATGCTTTGATTGACCAAAATTTGTGTGAATAGACTCTGTAATTTGGGGATTTTGACAGTAGAAGAGTAAGTCGAGAGATTTTTCTCTCTGTGTTCAATAAAACTGTGGACTTATTGATATCTAGGTATGTTATTGAAAATCTCCCGAAGGACTCATTCCTTCGATTAGGAAACCTCTGTGTATGATTAGGAAGAATAAACTCTATGTATTATTCTCTATCTGCCTTTGAATTTCATATTCTCTGCGAGTGAATCGAATGTGATTTCCCTGTATGGAATTTTGTAGAAGGGAATAGTGGCTTTGTTGGGAGGGTGAAATCACGTCCTTGGTGTGTAATTTGAACGATTATACCCTGTGTGAAAGAGTCGATTATGTTCCGTGCATAGCAGGATATGCTCTGTATATTCGAAGAATAGAGATAGAACCCTTGTCTATTGAAGCGGTCACAGTTAGAGGCAATGGTGTTGTATTATCGTTGGTGAGGTGATATTACTAAGACTCAACCACAGCATTAACACGAGGAGTTAAATCGAAGAATTGTATTAAAAATGCAGTGAGACCCAAGTTAATCACTATTTAATTACCAGAGTAGGAGAAGTGGTTTCGGGAGGCAATACCATAGGTTTCGCGCAGCATCTAGGCCAAAGGTGGTTTTATCCTTTACCAACGCGATCCAACAATATTTGGACACGTCACCTCCTAAATACCACCCATCTCGCATTTTTCTGGAGCGCTAAAGTCCAGTGAGAAAAAAAACGTGATTTTGATGAAGTCCGTCCGATCTGCCAAGCAGTATATCCAATGGTAATCGCGCGACAAGCTGCATGACAAATAAATTAAGGTACAAACCGGCGATTTCAATAATATTAAATATTTATTTAATTCAAAAAAGTTGGATAATGGATGCGTGGGCCCCATGGAATACAATACGTAATAGAATGTTGCGTTGTTAGAATTAATGGGTATTAACGTTATAAGTCTGAAGTTCGGTGGTTATTAAAGGAGTCATACTATTGTGTTATTTTGAAGGACAAAAGGCACTAATACGATTCAAGGGTAATGTCATAGTCAAGGGAGTAAAAGGAGGTTTGAACTTTGGGTTATTATCCTTTGATGCAATATTCCGAAAGGGGGTTTAAAACAATAGTTAAGTGTTTTAAGGAAAGGTGGAGCTTTAAGGGTTAATTGAATACAATTTCAAACATTCATTGTTCAAGATTGGATATTAACTCCAAGGGGTTCAAACCATAAAGAGAGGTATTATGATTTGCAAGGTTTTAACCCAAGGACGAATATTAATTTAAGCATTGATATATATATTAAGTTTGTCGAACCTTGTATGGAGTGAAATTGTATGATGGGCATTATCATGGTTATATGAAAAAGGTGACTTTGAGCATATAATATATTGGGCACTTATAAAGTTAATATTAGGTTGAAAGGAAGCTTATAATCAGGTTTATGTGAAATTCAAACAGTTGAATTAAAAAGTGAAAGAGGTTGTATTGTATGGTCTAATAACCATAGGCTTAAAAGGATATGAGCCTCCACAATGTTAATGGTTTCCCAGATTTAAAATTATTTGGGCTAAATGTGAAGTGAATTTATTTTATATGCACAGAGACAAGAAATTGTGGGTTGAGCAGGTAGCCCGGGCATCACTTCATTTTCCCATAAAATATTTATCCTTTTGTAAAGATGATTATCATAAAATTGACCTTCAATATTAAGCAAGAGCGAGTTATAATAGATGGTTAAGAGGTTTCAAACTTCATTGGATATTCTTTCATCTTCTTCCATAAATCACAAAGAATATTGTATCGAATGTCATGAATAGTCACATGTAACTGTTTGGTGTCATCATAAGTGCTTGTTTCTGTAACTTGGTCGAGAGATTAGCTTCAAAGAGATGTAGGATTTATTCTTTCAGTATTGGTCCTAGATTCCTTTAGAATTCAACCTACAGAACTTTTGGAAAGATGCTTCAGACCATAGTCTCAAATTAGGATATAGACTTTTGGATTGCAGACATAGAGCATATAGGACAACTTACTTGTAAAAGGAAAGAGAATCTATCAAGAGTATTGATTTGGCTTCCAATTAACTTCTTTCAATTATGGCTACTACAGAGAAGATGATCTTCAAGTCTATTTGTTACAATAGCTAGCATTCATACATTAAGAATTACTTACACAGGTAAGAATTACTTACTTAGATAGAATTACTTACACAGGTAAGAATGACATCTAGGAAGGGATATAACTGCGGGGAAGAAGCAAGAGGTTCCTTATCTTCTCATATGCAAACCAACCATAAAGATGTTCATCCTAGGACTTAAGAATTAGGTCAATAAAGGAACCTTATTTGGCACAAAACTGACACACAATCTCGAAAATATTCTCTAGCTCCCAAAATCAATCATGGTATTGTGGATAAACTATAACCCTATCCTTTTCCCTTGCTTTGTCTTATAGTTCCTGGATCCTTCTTGAAGCTTATCAATGAGTCTTTTACCCTGTTCTTGACCTGCAGCTTCTGAAAATTCAAAAAATTATTTGGAATTCGGCTCCATGTCCCCTATTTTGGCCTTCATTTCTTTGACATCCTTGTATATTCACAGATATTCACAGATTACTTCTTCCATTATTGATCAAATTCACAGATTTATTCACTAGAGCAATGAAACAAAACTATGCATTGCTTACCATATCTATGTAATTTTCCTGTAGGCATTGTTCTAATGGTGACCCTTTTCGGGTCGAAGTCTTTACAAATCTGAATGCACTTGAAATGGAAATAGAAAATGTGGTTTGTCATGCCACAGTGTGTCATGGTTATGTGGTAACATTTTTTATGGAAGATTTATGTACTATGCGAGAGTTGTGTTATTCTATTGATGCACCAGAAAATATGTATAATATTATTTTGATCAAAGTGGGTGCACCTCAGTGTTTCTATTTTCATGTGTACTGTGTTTATAGCAAACTGAATTTTTCTGCTCCATTTCATTTCACACGTTTCCAGGCAAAATCAAACAGGTTCTTGAAAATGGTTGCATGATTGGTGTAAACCCCTCAGTTGAGATTTTGTTCTTATTTTTCATTTTGGGAAATTTAAAGAGTTTTCATTTATAAAGGGAGTATGTCCATAAGTACATGTGTGAAGGTGCCAAATAAAATTTTCATGTTGGGAAATGTCTCACCTAAAGAAACAATGATGACAACAATACCCTTACCATTCAAATCACATGTATTTTTTGGAAAAATTGATGGAGATTGGGAATGCGGATATTTCCATTGAGTTATCTGATATTCATTCATGTTAATTGTTCAAATTCCCATATTTTTTTGTTGATTGGATGTTCTATGTAATTAATCATTATGGTCTCTTCTATGTGGAAATAAATCGATATAGAAGCCAATTCTTTATTACTGATGGAGTCAAATCCCCTCTCTAAATTCAGAAATATGTTGGTTCATATGTATTTAACAGGGTAGCCAAATCATGATTTCCCCAGGGATTTACTTTGCTCATGGATGCCAATCGCATTCTAGACCTTTAGCGTATGTACTCGCTTTTTAAAATGGTGAGTGCACTTGCGCTGCTTCGGCTAGCTCTCAGTGCATACATTAAAGCTACTAGGCAAGGCATTGTATTGGATGAAACAAAAGACAAGGACATGGTGTCATCACTTCTAGACTTGAAAGCACGACTTGATACAATATGGAAAGAAAGTTTTTTGAAGAATGAGGCCTTTTCTAATACTATCAAGGATGCCTTTGAGCATCTGATAAATCTAAGGCAGGTTAGTTACTATATGTTTATGCTCATTTTCTTTCTGTTTATACTGATTGTTCATTGAATTTGTGCTCTTGATTATCAAATTAAGTGAGATAGAAAATTTGAAAGGATTAATGACAAAACAACTAAAGGTAAGTAATGAAATAATGTTTTTAGGCAGACAATTGCATTCATAATATTAGATATATTGTTTTTTCATTTATCTGAGTTATGGCCTTTGTCTGCAGAACCGACCAGCAAAACTTATTGCCAAATTTCTTGATGAGAAAATTCGATCTGGTAACAAAGGTACTTCAAAGGAGGAGTTGGATAATACACTAGATAGAGTTCTCATTTTTTTCAGGTTTATTCAAGTAAGGGACCAACTGATATTCATTTATAAAAGTCTTATGTACTAATTAACCCCAACAAATGAGATGTACTAATAGCTTAACATTACCTCATGTATGCA
Organism: Pinus albicaulis; assembly: GCA_034641835.2. Taxonomy (NCBI): domain Eukaryota; kingdom Viridiplantae; phylum Streptophyta; class Pinopsida; order Pinales; family Pinaceae; genus Pinus; species Pinus albicaulis. Next base: position 1,703,145,383 of record CM076578.1, read on the forward strand.
CTATGGTAGAATTTAAAAGTGGTATGAGACCCAAATGTACATCTTCAACCATTAGAATTGGAGCTTAAAAAATTTTGTGCATCAATTCGAGCAGTATATGCACAAGACGGGGCACCAATAACAAGGTTTCCCCAAAAGCTTCAATTATCTATGCAAAACAAAGAGTTTTTGGAAGTTTCATTTTAGCTATCTTGTGTATGTGATGGATAGATAAAATTGTTATGAGTTGGCTATTGAACTACACTTGGATTGCTCCATAAATATAAGGGTTTCATGTAACCATATGAAATCCCTTCTATTGTTTTTTTTTTATCTTATCCATTGTATCTTGGAAAGTTTTTAAGTTATCCTTGGGGAATTTCATGTGGATTTGCAATAAATCTTAGGGTTGCAGATCATGCAACAACTAGATCATTTGAATTTTGAGCGGCCATTATATTATGTGGAATAATTGGTTTTTTATTTACTATTGGGCCTGTTACGTCCAATGGATTTTTTATATCTTTAATATCTCCTTCTTCAGATGATTTGGAATAAACAAAAGAAGAATATCTTTTAAATTCAGTTTGAGTCTTTGAATAAAAAACAAAAATAAATAATCTTTCATAACTTCAAAATTTTCAAGTAAAGTCGTTGTTTTTAGAGTAGTACATTTTTTCAAGAAATATAAATTCCTTTGAAGATTATTCTTGGGTTTCCTCAACAATATGAGAAGTGCATATTGAAGCTCTGTGTTAAAATTTGAAGCAGTGATTGTAAGTTTTTGTGAATCGATCATAGAGTGATTGATTCCCCAATTTACCTCTATTATTGATTTAACCTCTCTGTAGAAGCCTGAATTTGAAATCCTATATATGATTAGGTTTTAGTGATGCTCTGTTCTGACGGGAAAATATCCCCTATGAAAGTTAAGGGTGTATTTGAATAGTAATCCAAGCTTTGAATGTAATTGCAGTCGAATTATCAACCACAGTTGTGAAGAATGCATCGAGAAAGACCGAAGCAGAATAATGGTGGAAGCGATAGTGTGGTTTATAATTAAAACTTGAAGCATGTGATGGAGCGTTTTAAACTTGCAAAGGTACGAATCGAATGAACTGTAATAAAAAGGTAGAGACGGAACCTTGAATAGAGGAGAAGCGGAACCTTGCAGGAATAGTGAAACTGGGGTTAGAATACCAGCTGGATCGCGCAAGTTCACAAGTGTTAAGCTGTATTTGAATTTCGAATGCGATATACGTAGTTGGCTGACACGTGGAGAAGAATGGTTTTGGAAAACCATTTAAATCACGTGACTTTTGTGAATTAAAGCTCGTTCATTTAAATCATGCGATATGCGTTTTAATCTGTTGGATCATCGATGTTGGCACGATGACGTCCCTGCCGTCAGATGATAAGGGTGATTTAAGTACTAGGCCCAGTTCATCGCATGAGGTTGGAGAGATAACCTTTGAACAGTGTGATTGCGCGACTACCGTTGGATCACTGAAGGGTAGCGCGATAGACTTGCAGCCATTGGATGGGACGATAGTTAATGCAAAGGTATGTCAAATGAACTGTGGGCCCGAGTCAAAATTATGTCAATATTTGAATATAACCAAAGCTCAGAGTTGTATGTTGTGGGTCCAATATGGTTCATTTTCGGTATTTGATTTCTAGTCAAGGTCAGAGTATTATATGAGCGGATATCCATATGTGTTGGTGACTAACTAAGACAAGGCCCTATGATGTTTGTTGGGTAATATACATTGATACTAAATAAATCAATCCGAAGGTGAATTTCGCAGAAGTAATGTTATGATAGGTCTTGGGGTTAAAATATATTGTCGGGGTTGGAAATATAAACCTGATTGGTGTTTAAACAAATTGTTTCTATAAGGCCTAGGATCTCGATTGTGAAACAGCCTTGGGTCTGAAGTGAGGGATTTGAATGTAAGTGGACATGGGGTTATAACCTAACAAGAAATAGTGTGATATTAAAGCTTCCAAATTTATAAGGTGAAATTGCCAGAGTTGATTTGATATTTATTAAATTTACCCACTATCAATATCACCTAGTGAATGATTTTAACCTTATTCCTTCTCTTTTTTACTAGTAAGAAGGAAATAATCATCTCCCCAAAATTAAAAATTGGAAGAATAAGTGTCAATGTTTGAGACTTCAAAAAATGGTGAATATTTTCGTTCGATATTTGAATATATACTATTTTCAAAGAAACTGAATTGTCACTTAAATTTTCTCGGAAAGAAACTGAAGCAATCAAAATTGATTTTGATGAAAAAATTCATAGACATCACCAGCTTGGTAATTTTATTTTTTTTTAATTTAACCTGTCGTCGGTATACCAACGCTTTATAAGCGTCGGTCTTGCGATGCCCTATAAACGTCGGTCTTGTGACTCCTTATACGTGTCGGTCTTGTGACATTCAACTGTACGTCGGTATTGTGACACAGCTTCCTGGCGTCGGTCTTGTGACGCTTTTGCATAGCGTCTGTATAACAACACCTTAGTAATCGTCGGAAGAGCGATGTTCACATTGGACCACATATCGTCGGAATTACGACAGCTTACGCATGTCGGAAGAGCGACAGTTTACGAACATCGGAAGATCTCCGAAAAAAATTTCGGACCACATATCATCCGGATTACGATAGTTTACACATGTTGGAAGAGCGACAGTTTACGAACATCGGAAGAGCGACGGTAAAAATGTCAAACCACATATCGTCGGAATTGCGACTATTTTCACACATCGTAAGAGCGACGGTTTGGAAAGCGTCGAAAGAGCGACGACTGTTTGGAAACGTCGGAAAATGTGTCGGTATTGTGACACTTTGGAAAAGCGTCGAAATTGAGACGTTATGGCTAACCACATTTTGTCCGGCCTTGAACTATTGCTCTTGCGACGACTATGTGTCAAAATAGCGATGAAATGGCCGTCAGAAATTGGGCCAAATTTTCTAGTGTGAGAAGAGGAAAATGCTTCAACGTATAACTACCAAGTAGGTCATCCACCTTATATATCTTATGTTATATTTATGGCATGTATTTATGGAAATTTGTGTTGAGTATCTTTCATTTTCTTTGCTAAGTTTTCCAATCTTAGCCTTAGGGGAGATTTTTTCTAAACACCTAGTTGCAAATGAATATCATAGTTGTGATCTCAAGTAAGTGGAAGAACCTTAGACATTAATCCAAATACATTGGAATGATAGTTGACAACTTTATGGAGATCCTATAACATAAATAATATTCATGTTTGAACATTTAGTGACATGATTGTGTAATTACACCAAGGTTTACCTTTTTGAGTAATTTTTTTCATTCCATTAGAGTTTTATCACTTTGGAGGGTTTCCCTTGGATACCTCTAAGCTCAATTTCCTTTCCTTGTGAGGTAAATCTTATGAAGAGATCTTAAAAATTAAAGGTCATTTTTTCCAATGTATGTAACCATTGGACCCCTAATACAACATCAACACCACCCATTTGTATTTCAATCATGGGACTATCCAATAAATACTTCCCCATATTTAGCTTAATACTATTGCACTTCCCTTAACAATTTATGCTACCTATATCTGCAATCATTACTTCAAACTTTTTTTTTGGATATACAAAGCAATTGAGAAATTTTTCTAATTTGTAATTGATGAAGTTATGGTTATTTCCAGAATCAATCAACAATGTTACCTTTTTAATTTTGATACAATATTCTATCTTGAGGGTTTGTGGAGTATCGATGTTGGTCAACCCATGACATGCTATTTTCTAAGTACTCTCTTCTAGCTGTAGATCCTATGACAGTTCTGATTCTTGATCTTCTTCCTCTTCAAATTCTAAGTAGAATAATTTCTTCTCATTGAATTTATGCCCCTTATTGTACTTTCTATCATAGTTAAAACATAAACCATTTTCTCTTGTTTCGTCCATTTTCTAAGGAGTCAACCTTCTTGGTTTAGGAGAGGGAGCATGATTTTCTCTATAGTCATTAGTGACCAATTTTATAGTGGCCATATTTTTTCTTTCAACTTTCCCTACCAAAATTAAAACATGTTCTAGATATTTAGGTTCAAATATATGCACCTCAAGTTGGATGCTTTCTTTAAAGTTCCCATAAATAGGTCTAACAAATTATCTTCTGAAATGTTTATTTAACCTAAGACTCAAATTTTGGAATTATTGAATGTACTTTGTAACTAAAAATTATTTTCAATGACTTACCAATTTACAAATATTGTATCTATATTAATATCCCAATAATATGATATTAATTACTCTATAAAAATGGACAAAGATATAATAAAATACTTTTTCCTTTCACAAATCCATTGATACCATACATGTTGGTCTTGTTATAAAAACATGGGTGCAATATTTACATTTTGTAGGGATGCCACTTGGTGTAGAACAAAGTATTCCTCCATGTAGAATATCCATGTTATCTGATAATTAGCATCAAAATTCCTCATATTTATTGTTAAAATGTAGTAGTTCCTTAGTGTTGAATTGTAGCCCTAATGATGTGTATCTTAGATTAAAATTCATTATTATGGTTCTGTGATTCAATTTTTGCTCTCCAATTGCAATATCATAAAAACAACAATATTGGTTGAGTCCCAACACCATGCTTTTCCTTATGTTCATGATTTCCTTGGATATCCACATCCCTTTGAGTAAGCCTCTCCAGGAGAATCATTTCCATGGTATTCATGGAGTTTTGTATCTTTTCCTTGACACCTTTCATTTCTTCCTTATTTTTCATTCATTGAATTTTCCATTTCATCCAATATTTTAACTTTTAAGGTTTTCTTCAAACGATGATAAATCCACCTTTTTCGACATACTACCATCCATTTGATTAAAAATTTTATCTAATTTCCATCTGCTTACTTGAATCTGTGCCTATGACATTTTTCTTCTTTGCATCTTTCTTCCAATTATTTGGGTTGAGTTCTAGATGTAATTTCTAACATTTCTCCTTTGTGTGACCATCAATGTTATAATGGATGTAGTGATTGTTGGGATCTTCACACTATTGTGATTTGGTTGCTATCTTTTTGTCCTCCCCCCCTTTCCAATTCGTCTTCCCTTCTTTTGAAGCTTCCTGATGTTCCTTCTATTTTGAATAACTTGATTTCACTTTCTCTTGGCCTATGATTCCACGGTACTATTCCTATACACAAACCTCATCTATTTTTCCAGGTTTATACAACATCAATTTCTCCCATAGATGATTGTACAGAACCCTATATATTTGAGGAGTATGTTTGGATTCTTAGGAGAGATATCTAATCATTATTTCCATTATTCAAAATTATGTAATTTACTCCTATACATTCTTCCCTTGTCTCTCACTAAAGTAATTCCACCAAATTCCATGGTCCTCTATTTACCCAGTAGGGTAGAATTGGGATTTTAAGAGTTTTAAAATCCTTCCATTTAGTTATTAGAGGATTCCCTTCTAGCATTAGGGTTTCCATGTGGTTTTCCCATAAAGTAAGGGCGCAGCCCTCTAGTTTCAAATGGGTGAAATAAATTTTCATTTCTTTCTCTCTATGATGAACATTAAATGTGAAAATAATGAATGCATTTACGTCAATTTGTATTTTCGCGAAATGTTTTATATGAGGGGCTTCATTGAATTTTCCAGCGGAAAAAAAGTCAATTAAAATTTCGGCCAAAATTTTGTAAGAAATTTGGCCAAACTTTTGTGTCATTACACTTGACGGGCTATCGGGGCAAAAAACAATTTGACCAAACTTTTTTTTTAATTTTGGCCGAACTAACACGTCTGCAATTACGCAGAGCTGAGCTTTGAATACATTTCTTCAACTTTGGACTGATTAAACTCCATGAAACTTTCTGAATTAACTATCGGAACCAAGACAAGCATTTGCAGAATTCAATCTACTTTCAGGAAATATAAATTTTATGGAATTTCATAAATATTTACTAATTTTAATTAATTTTGTAATAAAACAGGTACAAACAATTTCTGAAGGTCACTATGATTCAGTGAAATCAATTTTCTGTATCTTCCAAAATACACTGTAAAAAAAAAAGTTGAAAAAATTATGGTGCATTACATTGGTCCGTCGTCTATAATGGGTAGTTTTATATTTTTAGTTTATAACTTATATTTTCAGAAATTTCTTGCGTCCCGAAACATATTCAAAATATGCAGTTTTTTCATATTGGATCAGTTCAAAAAATTCTAGTAATTATGATATGCATCAGTTGGTTTCGTAAATATAACAAAACTGAAGTAGACTCTATCTAGATTGTTGTAACACATTTTGTTTCTAAAAAACACAAAGTTTTCAAAGAATACACCAGCGCGTATTAACATGACCTTTTATGAATCGTTTGATTGTTAAAAAAACACACACTCAAAGAAACGCTAAGTTGACATATCAAATGTGTATAAAAAAATTCCAAAAAAATAAGTAATGGAAAGCTAATAAAAATTCTCACAACTTTTATTTTTATCGCAAAATGAAATTATAAACAGAAAAAAAATTTTGGCTTGTAGAAAGTTGAAGAACAGAAGGAAAAAAAATGAAATTTTCTTCTCAAAAAAGGGAAAAAATGTAACCCAGCTTCAGATTTTCACCTTAAAATAAACCTTTAACTATTACAAACAATAATTTAATTTGAAAGCACCAATATCACCTTGATATGAATTTATGTTGACCTTCTCTTTCATGTTTAATAGGGGTTGGTTTGTTCCTTATTAGATTATTTATTTGGCTAATTCTTTGGTTCTCTCCAATCCTATAATTTCCCTCTAATCTCGCATTCGAGTAGGAACATCCATCTATTATAATTCCAATATTTTTTGCTAGAGCCACCATAAGGAGGTTCAAATTAGTATTGATATTTGTGACATGATCTTCTAGCCTTGTGAATCTCTCCTCTATTGGATCTTGAGGGTTGTTAAAACTTGATTCGTAGACCATGGCTTAAGTTTTTTGTCTTTCCACTTAAACCGGTCCAATTACTTGCAAATCCCCATAATACACCCAAATAAATTATTTGATGCCAATATGATCCATAAAATGTTATGGATATTCCACTGAATAGTTCACCATAATATATTTGATAAAAATTTATTGAAAATTCAAAATCTATATTATGAGGGTTATTTTTTCCTTAGTTTTATAGATATATTAGGTTATTGTTGCATAAAATCTATGAAGATGCAGAAAATATAGAGAAAATAAAATAAATCACTCACATAACAATAACAATACCAAGATATGATCTATGAAACCCTTTTAGAAAAAATCCCCCATGAAAGGTGAGGCTACTCTACTCTCTCTTTCTTTGAATGAAAATGGTGAAAATACAGAGTGAGACCTATGGCCTGTGGGCTAACCAAAAACCCAAAATATGTTTGTTATTTTTCTCTACTATGGAACAAAATTCACTAGAATAGAATCAAACCCATTTTTCCTCCTAGTGGCTCGGTTATAACACAACCCAATAGCCAAATAGGTGTTAAATTCAACTCATTCAACCTTCAATATGAGTTGTGACTTGACCCTTGTAGAGTTTTCTTTATAAATCCCATGTGGCTAGCCCAAATTCTATGAATAATGGGGGATAATGTGGCATCCTCTCGAATTATGGTGGTCAATCACAACAGGTTAACTTTCAGGGAGCATAACGTTTGCATCCAAACTCCAATTGACATATTTCTTGGACCATTGGAAAGGTATCTACAAAGAATAGCATCAAGGGGAATTACACATAAGTGGAAAATGTTTACCCCCAAAAAACACCATTTAAGGCTTTAAACTAGCCTTGGAAGGTTTCTAACCCCACTTCTCCAAACTAGTTCGCTAAAACTACTCTTGTATGTTGATTTCTCTAATTTTTCTACCTTGAAAGCATTGACATGGATGAAAAACAATATAATGATCCAATATGGATCACAAAGTATTTAATATTTCCATAAATTCCAATAAGTATGAAGCCAAATAGAGAGAAACAAATCTTGAGTTGTTAGATTATGCATAAGTGTGGATATTTTGATGTGCAAAGGTGTGGTGTGTGCAGAGGAATGGAATGTGTGGAAGTCCTCCACACAACAATGTTAAAAAGCCAAGTAAATGGATTAGTGCATAAGGGCAGGTTGTGGAAAAGTGTGGAAATGAAATTTGTGCCAAGTGTGGAGCATAGTTTTTAAAGCATAGATCTCCAAACAAGCTTTGAAAAATGGTGAAGTATGAGGCACATAGGAATCACATTTCAAAAATAGTAAAATATGAATATACAATGGACTAGTGGGGAATGGGAAGAAATCAAAGAGGGTTGTTTGTAAGGAAGAAATTAGAAATAAAATGTGAGGCATGGAAATGGATCAACACTTCATTTGTGCTTACATATGTATGATGGAACTATTGTTGCATGCAAGCTTCTATGTGGCTACTCATGTAAGGGTTTCCCAAAGTAAAAAAATTGTCTGTTATGGATTATTGATGATTATATTTTTTTACTCTATATATTTATCTCATTTCATCTATTTTATTTATTTAAGTATAAACTCAACTATTAAAAAACTTGAGATCTAAAGGAATATTAACTTTCATAGTATAAACTTCAATTATTTTATCAAATAAGTTGTGACAAATTATTCTACTGAAATATCCATAGCAATTTATAGATAACTAAGATTTTCTATATTGGTAGAATGTGGAAGAGGAAGGACACAAGAGTTTCTATAAAATTTATGGGAATAAGGGCCACCTAAAAATGCAAAGTTTTTTGTCAAAAAATATTTCTAACCTTAAAAGTTTTTATTATAGAAATATGAATCATAATTGTTGGAAGTAATTACTTTGAAAACGCACCACCTCACCGCCCTATCATCACCGCCCTATCGTCACCACCATGACCTATGCAGATTTGAAGAGGTGCAACCACCTTAACCCATTGATCATCGAAGGGGAAAATAATCGACTTTAGTTTTGTATAAATAGAGTTGAGTTGTGATAGAAGGATGGAGAGTCCGGACACAGAGTCCGATTTTTAAAGCAGTTGTAGCTGCAGAGTTCTATTTTTGAAGTTATGTAAATTAAATCTTTTATTTTCTGTGTTTTGTTACCTGTTTAAGTTTTTTAATTCGTTGTTTACTCTGTAAATCTTTCAATTGGTATTAGAGCCACGGGTCATGAGGACTTGGTGAAATAGGTGTGAAGGTCTCATGGAACAAGAGCCGATCTCTTTGTAGTGTTGTTGGAGCAAGTGAAATAAGAGATTGCAGTCACCTATTTCCAAAGGATGAAGAGCATACTATTCTCTGTCTGCACGCGATTCTACGAAACATGTTACAAACAATTTTATTCGAGAAGGTTCTATCTACTTGCTGAATTTGAATGAATCCATGTCTAAGTTGTCATTTTCTCTGGACAAATTATTTAAGACAAATAGGCTCATTTCCAAAGGAAGAATAATGTGCTATTGTCCAGTGCATGTGGTTCTACAAATCAGGCTGACAGTTGTCGGTTATAATGGAAAACGAGATCAAAAATTTTGGGAGCATGCCTCTGGAGAAGTTTTTGTTTAAGAAGGGATTTGATCCCTCCACCCATATAATTTTGTTAGAAATACAATCCCTATACACAATAGAATTATGGGACTTGATCCCTTGAGACAGTGAGAAAAATACTTGAAGCAAAAGCTCGTGTTGTGAAAATTGGTGTGGACCGCAGTGTTGTTCGTGAGCACCGTGTGTGGAGCTGACTGACGCAGCCACCGTGTGGTGCATTTTGTGTGTTATAGAAGTGTTTTGTGTTCAAGTTGTGCTGCAACTGTGAACCAGAGGGTCAGGATTTGTGAAGTGGAGAGCCTGGACCTGGAGATCAATGTGGATCATTGAGTGAGTCTACTGCGTGGAGCGTATAGTCGGTGGCAAAAGTTGAGGGCTCGATGTGTGCGGAGGTGGTTCCTCTCTGCATTGTGCTTGTATTGGATTTTATCAGACATGGATTGGATGAGATGTTTTTGTACAAGGTAGAAAAAGTTACAACTTCTAAGGAAGCATGGAAGATCCTGGAAGCAGAATTTGGTGCAAGGGGGAGTAATAAAGTCGAATATCATAGTATCGTACAACCTGTTTGTTGTGGAGGTAAATCCCCTCTGCGGACAGAGGCGATCCCTACTAGCCCAGATCGGGTCTAGAAACAATCAAACATGCTACAGTGCAAGGTCCTAATTGCAAATAAACCAACTTGCGATGAAGGCTTACCTGGAATCCAACGTTGTTGCTTGTAGACGAGGTAGCGCTCCCGTTCCTCAGCTCAGGCAGATCACGATCCCCACGATCTCTGTGATGGACACCTGCACACGCAAGAAACAAAACAAACGCAAGCATAAAATATAGTATATGAAACTATATGTCAGTTAGAAAGGACATAACTCATCATTATAAACAACAACAAGAGTGGAACCATAACCAATAGTCGTTTATTATTAATCAATCAAAGGAAAATTACAACCGAGTTCTGACGCTGAATTCTCCTTCGGAGGGTCGCCAGCAGAACACGTCTCGAAAATCCTGTCAAGGATGAGACAAACCTCTCTCTTCGGATCTTGAAAATAGTCTCCTTGCTTGAATTTGGCCTTAGGGGAATAATCAAGGCTCTTGCAGCATAAGGCTCTTGGGAATTTTGGGAACTTGAAGACTAGCTTGCAATGGAGATGAGCAAGCTTTTATAGATGGAGGAAGGGGAGTTGGAATCCCTATAATCATGGGATTGGCCCTATCATCAAGGAAGCTTCCATGAGAGGTGGCAAACCACTTCCTCTCTATGGAAATCTGTAGCCAAACCTCCCAACTCAAGATAGATAGCAGTCCAAGAATTTGTTAGGACGAAACTTCCGCCATTTATTTTTAAAAAACACTCCTTAAATTGGCTGGCGCGAGTGCGACTCTAGGACAGAGCACCAATTGGTGCGACCTCTTTGAAGGATTTTCCCCATTAGCACGGGTACTGAACTGGTTGCCCGTTCCAATGCAAAAAGGGGTGTTTTTAGGGCTTTTTGCAAAGAGATGTCTTCAAGGTAATGAAAGCTCTTGTTTAGAGGGATGTCATGAAAGTGATTTCAAGCCATGTCACTACTAACAGGTCACGAAATGAGCCCTCCAATGTGTGGGACGGGGATTGCAGGGACGGTGAAAAATTACTGTGTAACAGATGCCCCCTAAAGCATGAGGCCCGAACGAGAGAGAGGGGTGAAATGCTTTACGAGAACGTGTCCAACTGAAAACTCCGCCGTCGGAAAACCCGCGTGAAGAAGTACAACTAATGTCTCAAATACATGATATATGTGTGGTATGGGCGCAGCCATCCATAACAGAGTATACAATAATCCAGATCCAAGGCATGGACACAGCCATCCAGTAAGTGAGTCATGTAAATAATCATAATAATCCACAAAATCGCAGCCTGGATTACAACAGACACAATCCAGGGTCTTGCGCTCCATCTCCACCCGAACACAGTACAAGTTCAAGCATGTGAATAAGTGATCTGAAGTCGAACATGCAAGAACATCGTCTGATTACCAGCCAATGATGAAAGTTGTTAACAGACGCAAGAGGAACCACCAATAATGACAATGGCCCTCAAGGTACTACAGGTACAATCTACGGCATGTGAACAATGAGCTGATGTCGAACACCCGCAGAATCACTCGATCGGAGGCCAATGATGAAAACCTCGCGTCGAATGCGAAGAACCTGCCATTGAGGCATGCAGGCTCCAAGGTACCAGAAGGGAGTCTCTAGACCAACTTCTTGGATAATGAGCTGAAGTCGACAGGAAGTGACCTTGATCAAAGGTGGGCCATAGTGTTTCCCACATCATCGACGCGAGATAGAGGAACATAATGTTTTTGTGAATCACGATTAGATGAGAATGAGAGGAAGGTTGGTACTTGCAGAGGTCAACTTCTCTTGAACATATAAACGACACGACAATGAGTTTGGCAGTATTTGACATCAATAGTTAAAAGGTCATGGAGACGGGGCAAAGAGCTGATGAGAGGTCAAAATGGATTACCCAAACCCACGGAGGCAAGTGAAAACGAGATGAGATGTCCCCAACCTGACATGAATGCAGAAAAGTGTCATTTTCAAGAGTGACATACTACCGAAACGACAATGATTTTGGTTCCATTTTTCCCCACCATTTCTGGTGAGTACCCCAATTATTTTTTATAACAAGCTTGAAGGGGATAGCATATGCTTGTAATGTAAGTCCATCCTGGTACATTTAACGAGCCCTAGGAAGGAGCGACTCGAATAACTTCATTACGACTGAATCCAATGTCATCATGGTTTAACGAGTCTGACAAAGGAAGAACTCGGCGTCTTTTCGTATTTAGAGAGTTTGAAAAGACAGCGGAAAAGTAAACTCCAAAAGTCCCTTTTCGTAAATAGTTCCTCAGATTCGAAAAGGTAGAAAACTATGTCTTAGGAAACCTCCTAGTCGCAATAGGCTAGGGTATTCCTTTTTCGTAAATAATCTATCCCAGCCCGAAAAAGGGGTAAATGTATACTGGGTAGATGTCATTTCCGGGCCACTTTAACGAGATCGAAACGACAAGGAACTCGGCAATCTTTTCATGTTTAGAGATTCAGAAAAGAGCTGAAAGATAACTCCTCCTAGAGGAACGAGTGGTATAAAGGGTAGCAACTGGTTCCGGTAATGGTGGAACTACTCAAAACATGATAAAAGTCAAGAGGCTGGCTAACAAGACCACTCATCGCAACGGTTCCTCAGGAACGAGTGAAACAACCAAGTGAAGGCATATGATCGGCCAAGCAGATAGTGATGATGGAGTGAGAAAACCAAGGTTCATCTGGCAAAAACGAGCTGATAAAATGGCAATCACAAGGGGTAAAATGTGAATGGTTTCATTTTTACACAAGCTTGAAATCAAGAAACTTTGCTTGAAATTGGTTTCATTTTTACACAAGCTTGAAACAGAAACAAACTAGGCTTGAAATAGTAAGCATTCCCCCAGCATGGTGCTTCAGTCCATATGAAAGGCAGATGGAGTGAAGGTTAAATTTACGAGATCAAGAGAAAGACTCGACTGGGATTTTACAAGATCTTATCAAAGACTTGAATTGAACAGGAACGTGTTTCATTATTTTAACGAGGTTGACACATTAAAAGAACTATCCTCGAGACACCTTGTTTCATTTTTTAACGAGCTTGACACAAGAAAAGGAACTATGCTCCGAACACCCTTGTTTCATTTTTTTAAGGAGCTTGACACAAGACAAGGAACTCTGCTCCGACGAGCTTGTTTCATTTTTTAAGGAGCTTGACACAAGAAAAGGAACTATGCTCCGACAGACTTCATCATAATGAACACGAAGTCATTGCTTCCAAGAGTTGCCCATCCGATGGAAGGAAAACATCTTGGAAGTCTAGACCCAATGCCCCCAGCACAAGATGTACGACGGCACTATCACTGAGTACAGGCACGGGGTAGGTAGCCACATAGTTGACCTGCGGTGGGGAAGATACAACGGATGGATAAAAACCAGGAAGGGATGATGGCGGGCCATCTTCCACATCAGGACCAAAGAACGAAATTTGATCGATGGTCACGATCCGACCTTCATGTGGAAAGCAGACCACACAAAAAAGGGAGGAGACAAGTGCTCCCATGGCATAGGTGTAATCGCGCCCCAAGATCAGATTGAAATCCAAGGGGCTTGGAACAACCATCACGTCCATATGGATAGTTTTACCTCCCAAAGTAATAGGTAACCTTGGAAGGATCCCTAACGGTTGACTAGTTCTTCTGTTAAATGCCAACAGATTCTGTGTATTAGGCGCGAGCGGCGGCGAGCTAAAATCTTGCCAAGTAGTTGAGGATAGAACACTAACAGATGCACCTTCGTCTATAATGGTGCTGGGTACAACCAGACCAAAGGCCTGAACTGTTATCTCGAAAGGAACATAAGACAGAAGGCGGTATCCTGCGAATCGACTCCAATCAAAGGAAGCGACCAAACTACTCAGAGGGGCTACCATCGAACCGAGATGGTCTTCCCCTGGTGTTATGGAAGAAGGAGCATCCTCCATGACCTCCATCTCAAAGGTGGGAGGAGTATCCCCAGGAACCTCCATCACGGGAGGTGGAGGAGCAGCTTCTTGAGATACGGGGACAGGAGAATCTTTCTCCAAATCCGAGGAATCTGAAGAAACAAGAAGAACATGAGGGATGTGAGATCCACTCTCAACGGAAAATACCTGGTGCACCACTGACGGGGCTAGCTCAACCAATCCCACGACCAATGGTTGGTCGGGAACGGATTCCTGAATTTGAATTTCCGAGGGAGCGGGATCGAACAAGGATGAATCTTGACCAATCGTGGCATCAGCAGGTGGAGGACTCAAATAAAGCCGATTATAACCAACTAGAAGGCATGGTGTAGAACCGGTTGAGTTGTCCAAAACTCGCTTGGCTTCATCCATGTACGGACAAAGGTGAATGGCATGACGCCCTTCACACAACTTACAGGGATTGGTGAGCTTACCCTGCTTCTTAGGAGCCTTACCAACACCAATTGAAGACGTGCCCCCAACTTGACTCCTAGAGGCCAAAGGCAAAGGCGGGCGACCGTTGGACCATGCTTCAAGCACCTTGGGAATTCCAGGGCAGTCTCGAAGAAGATGGTCTCCCATGCACAACATGCAAGGGAACTTGACTTTCCGTGGAGGGTTAGGAGGTTTATCAAGAGGAGATATTTCGGAAGCAATAGTTGCAGCCTTAGCCTCTCGCTTATCGGACTCCTTCTTCTTTGTCTTCTTCTTCTTCTTCTTAGCCACCCAGTTACTCGAATCCAGACTTTCACCAGGCGAAGTAGAAGAGGAGGACGCAGAAACAGGTGAAGAAGGGGAGAGGTCCACCTTGGATTCAACATGATGTTGTTCAAGCGGAGGAACTGATTGAACAGTAGGCGGGACATTGGAGCCGGTTGGGGAAACAGCAAACGGGCAGCAGTTAACCGGGAAGGACATTGCCATATAAGGAGCGCCAACATTTCCAAAAGGAGGAAAAGGACCAGGATTCCCTTCGAAGGGGATTCCTTGGTTGGTGAACTATGGAAAAGTTGCCATCAGAAACAATCTTGAGAACAACACCCTAAGGAAACTAACTTTAACTAGGAATATTTCGTGGGCAGTTAATTTTTAAACATTGAAACAAAACTCTCTGGTTTCATCTTTTTGGTGAAAACAGGCAAAAGGTGACTCTATAAGCACCTGTTGAAACAGGCACGTGAGACAAGCGCCGTGATCTTTTCAAATTTAAAGAGTCAGAAAAGATCAAATGACTACTCTGGTAATCTAGGCAAAGGGTGTACCAAATAACCGTGAACTGCAATATACACCTTGGTTTCAAAATGAAAGAGGAATCAACCAAAGACTTAACATACATGCAGGCAATCTCCCCGAATGTTGTGTCCGGTGTATCACGGGTATAGGGCGGCAGACTCAGCTTCCTATGGATAAAGGATAGAAACCTAGTGGGGTCTCCCTTTATATACGCGACGGTACGGGGAGCACATAAAGTCCATACTAGTGCTGTCTAAAGCCAAGAGGCGAACGACAGTTACTAGGTTTAAAGACGCCGGAACACGTCTCTAGCCTAGACCTCTAAATGTTCCGTTAATGTTTCAATGTTGCCTTAGTGTAAATTGAATGAATTTTAATGTTTATCTTCAATTACATTTTAGTTTTCAGGCCCTAGCAAGTGTAATATCTCAAAATCTCCTAAATGCAGCTATATGAGAAAATAAATCTTTTCAATTCGATGAATGCTATCTAGTTAAGGGGAGAGTTTCAAACAATGATGCAACAGACAACAACACTGTAAACGAAACTTTTCCAACCTAGATGACTTTCACTATCCAAAAGTAATTCCAAACATTCAACGATGCGAACAATGCAATGTAATCTATGCAAAATCCTCTTTTTCGAAAACTATGCAATTGTAATCTATGCACAATTTCCTTTTCTTTTCAAATGATAAGAATGCACTCAATGCATTTTTCGATGAAATGAGAATCTACTTAATGCACTCCTTTAGTGAAAGAGAATTCACTCAAAGCGACTTTAGCTTTCAATCATTAAAAAATGTGATTTAAGTTCAATGACGAATCTCAAAAACACTTTTCAATGTAATGTGATCTAATGCATTTTAATGAAAAGAAAAATATGAGACGAAAACTAAATAAACACAAATATTCTTAATGAAGGATGAATGCAAAAGAGATGTAAACAAACACTAAGAATGCAATCGTTGTTTCAAAAACTTTGTCACGAAATCCCTCAAAAGGCGACAAGACATATGAGGTCAAACACAAAGAGGACTTCCAAAGCAAGAGATCAAAACAAGGCATTCATTCCCTTTTACATCAAGCAATCATGGAGAGAAGACATTTCAAACAAAGAGTAATGTAATGTATGCTCATATAGAGAAAAGACCGGAAGGGAAAGACACACTGGTGAAGGATTCAGGGAAAAAGTCTCAATTTTCACACACCCTGAAATTGGCCCTACTTTTTCATTGACAACTAGTGCCAACTGGCACAACTTGCTCACTGACAACTAGCGCCAATGCCCAATTGGCGCGGGTTGCTAACTGACAACAAGCGCCAACACCTGAAAATGAAAAAACAAAGAATTTCTCCCAACCAAGACCAGACTCACCACTTCAAGCAGAATCTAAAACAAACCCAAAAGAAAAGTACTAACCAAAAGAAACTTCCGAACAAGGGTAAACCGTAGCACCTACAGGAGATGGTGCGACTGTCTAGCTATAATCCGTGCCAGACATGGGATGGCACGAGTGATGAACTAGCAACCCGCGCCAACTGGCACGACTATCAGGGCTAAACTCGCGCCAATCAAGCCAACTATGAAAAGGTGAAAATTCGAAAAGAAGAGGTCAGATCTGATCCTATGGGGCTGAACCAAAATCCAAACACTCAAAAAAGAGCCAGCCAAAAGAGCCGATCAAGCAAGCAGAATCGAGAAACAACCAAAAAGACAAGACAATACTCCAAGTGTTCAGTTTACAAAATAAACCGGAGATTGACTTAAGCAGCTTTGATCTACTTCGCTAATGCAGAGCAATAGCGTTTCGAAGGCTATCTAGCTAACTTCAGGCTCCGTCCGTAGCTTATAAAACAAACAACAACAAGCTAGACGTCCCCAGCAGAGTCGCCAATTTGTTGTGGAGGTAAATCCCCTCTGTGGACAGAGGCAATCCCTACTAGCCCAGATCGGGTCTAGAAACAATCGAACACACTACAGTGCAGGTTCCTAATTGCAAATAAACTAACTTGCGATGAAGGCTTACCTAGAATCCAACGTTGTTTCTTGTAGAAAAGGTAGCGCTCTCATTCCTCAGCTCAGGTAGATCACGATCCCCACGATCTCCATGATGGACACCTTCACACGCAAGAAACAAAACAAATGCAAACGTAAAATCTAGCATATGCAACTATATGTCAGTCAGAAAGGACATACCTCATCATTATAAACAACAACAAGAGTGGAACCATAACCAATAGTCGTTTATTATTAATCAATCAAAGGAAAATTACAACCGAGTTCTGATGCTGAAGTCTCCTTTGGAGGGTTGCCAACAGAACACGTCTCGAAAATCCTGTCAAGGATGAGACAAACCTCTCTCTTCGGATCTTGACAATAGTCTCCTTGCTTGAATTTGGCCTTAGGGGAATAATCAAGGCTCTTGGGAATTTTGGAACTTGAAGACTAGCTTGCAATGGAGATGGGCAAGCTTTTATAGATGGAGGAAGAGGAGTTGGGATCCCTATAATCATGGGATTGGCCCTATCATCAAGGAAGCTTCCATGAGAGGTGGCAAACCACTTCCTCTCTATGGAAATCCATAGCCAAACCTCCCAACTCAAGATAGATAGCAGTCCAAGAATTTGTTAGGATGAAACTTCCGCCATTTATTTTTAAAAAACACTCCTTAAATTGGCTAGCACAAGTGCGACTCTGGGACAGAGCGCCAATTGGCACGACCTCTTTGAAGGATTTTCCCATTGGCGCGGGTACTGAACTGGCTGCCCGCGCCAATGTAAAAAGGGGTGTTTTTATGGTTTTTTGCAAAGAGATGTCTTCAAGGAAATGAAAGCTCTTGTTCAGAGGGATGTCATGAAAGTGATTTCAAGCCATGTCACTGCTCACAGGTCACGAAATGAGCCCTCCAATGTGAGGGACGGGGATTGCAGGGACGGTGACAAATTACTGTGTAACACTGTTGAAGCAATGTTTGAAGATGGATCTGTACTAGAGAGGAATATTTTGGTGATTCTCAGTTGAAATTGGATCACAATATTGATGGTGTGTTACTAGCAGAATTTGACTTTGGCATACATAATGTTTTAAGTGGTGAAGAAATTGAGTCAGTGGATCCATCAATTGAAATTGTTGATGCTAACTTTGATGAAGAAGAATGCACTAGTGATGAGTGGTTGCACATGGTGCAACAGAAACATCTTATAGATACATTTTTATTCAGTGACAGAAACTCACTTGTGTTTGGAAACCAAGTGGATGAAAATTTGTTTGGAGAGGCAGAGAATCAAGATTATGAGGCATCGCCAGAGTCAAAGAAGGAAGAAGAGAAAGCTCTCATTCCAAAGCAGAATGAACATAACCAATCTGGTTATGAAAATGTTTTTTCATATAAACTTAACATTGATTTTGTATATGTGCAGATGTTAATTGAAACCGAGAAGAAGAAACAAAATATGAAGAAGAATTAAAGTTCCTTGAAGCATGGCTTGAAACACCTTGCATAGAAGATGCAACAATTAATGTCGAAGGCAACATAGATGATGTTGAAAATGAAAATGTCAATGAAATTTTTATGTATTGGAGTCGTGAAGAGATAAAATTCTATTATGAACTTATGTTGCAGCAAATTGATAATCACCATATTTATAATAAATAACAAACTATAGAAGATTATATGTGGCAGAAGTCCACATACGAGCATATTTCTAAAGAGGTAAAGGACATCCATGGACACCCTGAAATGATTTTTTATGTTTTTATGATAAACAAAGATATCATGATGGAAGAGTTGCAACATCAAATGAAGAAACTGAAATTTGGAACATACAGCAAAAAGACAAAGATGAAGCAATTCAAAAGATACAAGATCTGGAAGAAAAGGAAAAATAAATCTAGTTAAAGACTTGATGTCAAATTTTTTGAGTCATTGTAAGCCTAGCTGAGACTTAGAACAACAGGCATGTTTAAGTTATGTTAATTCATGGTTAATTTGTCATTCATAATTAAGGGGGGGTGTTGGAAGTAATTACTCTGACAATGCACCACCTCACCGCTATGACCTGTGTAGATTTGAAGGGGCGCAACCGCCTTAACCCATTGATCATCGAAGGGGAAAATAACCGACTTTAGTTTTGTATAAATAGAGTTGAGTTGTGATAGAAGGACAGAGATTCCGGACGCAGAGTCCAATTTGTAAAGCAGTTGTAGCTGCAGAGTTCTGTTGTTGAAGTTATGTAAATTAATCTTTGATTTTCTGTATTCTGCTGCCTGTTTGAGTTTTGTAATCCGTTGTTTACTCTGTAAATCTTTCAATAATTACATATATATATTTTTCAGGACAATCAAGTTTGTAAACAACTTCTGAAAATACTAATAATTTAGCTAAAATCTTGAATTATATCTAATTGATTCAATTGACATATATAACTAAATAATTTAGTTTGAATATTAAGAAAAACATAAAATATAGAAATATAAGTTTATTTTTAGATAACAAAATTACTATTTTTTAAAACTAAACAACTTTACAAATTAATGATATTTATCAAATTAAATATCATAAAATAATTGATACTATAATTTCTAATAAATATTAAATAAATCATAATTCTGTCTCAAATATTCAAATCAAAATATTTTTTTCTTAACAATAAATTAACCAAATTTATTACTATTTTTAAAATATTTCTAATGATTTACCTCAGTTTTGAATTCTTTAATTAAAGTGATTTAAAAGACTTCTCATAGAATATTTTAAACATAGTAAATCAAATTTAAAAAAAAAAAAAACGTTTTTCCCCTCAAATATAATAAATCATATTAAATTTTAAATTAAATCTCAAATATAATAAATTTTTTAAAATAAACACATTTTTTTTAAATATAATTATTTTAAATATATTAAAATATAATTTTACATATTGATAATCTATAATATTTATTTATTATTTATTAATGAAAAATTCTGTACCACCTTTTATTAAAAATAAATAAAAATAAAAATATTACTTGAATTTAAACGGTCAAATCGGATTCTCCACGGTGTCTCTTTGCATGGGGTTGTCTCCATTGTTTCAAATGTGTACCAAGCATTTAAAAAAGATGGTACAACAACCCCCAATTGGCATTTTACATGTAATATAATACAACAACTAGGTTGGATGGGGAAGTTGGTTAATTTGTGGAAGGTAGTTAAGGTGACCATTTTCCTCACGTGGGAATCTTGGGAAGAACAATCTATTCTGAAATCAGTTTACAAAGTATCTCGAAGAACAATCTATTCTTGGGCAGTTAATCCAGCGTTATGAAATAGGGTGGTGGGAGAGGTTTATAGTTCGAATCCAAGGTGGACAATAGCATCATAACACTAGGTTGATAGACATTCTTTCTATTATTTACAATACATCAAACAGGCACCCCTTGTGGGTTCTCTAGGGATTTTTCAAAATTATTATTTCTAGGAGGCATTAGTTTAAAGAGAGAATGGGCTAATGTGGGTTCTACGATGGGGCTATGTTGCAGGTAGGTTTCAATATGACTTTCAGTTGGAAACTAACCAACACCAAGTGAGTCATCTTTAGATCGCTACAAGCTTTGTTGAGGAGTTTTAGGCTCGATATCATAATTGTCTTCATTTTGTATAATGATTTTTTAGTAACTTCTTATTTTTAGTTTTTTGTTTGTGTCTTGGGATAGTGGTGTTCTAGTTATTTTTCCCCTCCCTTAGTCTATTAATTCTAGGTGGTATGTTCCTTAAGTTCCCCTTTTAAGCCTAATTTTTTTTATTCTTATCCTTTGCTTCATCGGTCACTCTTTGCCCACCTTGCTAAAGGTTGGGTTTTCTTTGACTCTTTTCATCTCACTACTCTACCACCTCTCTTGATTTTTCTTTTGGTCAACCTCTAGTTTTTCCTATGTCTCTCCTTTCTGCCTCATCTTTGGATTTAAGCTCTCCCTCCCCTACTGTGTTTTCCCCCTCCATCCACCCTCCCCCTCTTGTTCTTCAAATCTCATGGTTAAGCACCGACTCTCCTATGCTCAATGAAGAGGAAAAATAGGTTGTCTCGCCCCCTTTGCAGCCCCTAATAAATCTCTCCTATCCACTAACCAAACTTGTGCTCATGAAACCATTCACTCTGCCATGGCCAAATATAGGGATATTATCCTAAGTGGTTCAAAGAGTGTCTTTTTATGTCAAAGACCAAGCCAAAGTGTTGATTTTTCTTAGGGCTACATTGTTCTTTGCTTTGATAATTGCATTTCTTCATTCATACATTAAGTTCGCCCCATAATATCATAACATTGTTTATATTTACTCCATTATTCAGCAGCATATGCAACTATGTAGAAAGAACAATATCATCATCATCAACAATGAAGCAGAACATAAAGGAACAATAGAAGAAAAGCATGCACACATAGAGACACCAAAATTTGTCGAAGACCAGGGAAAAACCCAATATGGGGAAAACCCTTGTAAATTAATCTTCTTAGATTGTCATCAAATGATTTAGCAAAAGAGATTACAACGATCCATATCTTCATATTTGCAACTAACCAGCAAAATAACTACAACATCCATGAAATGAACCCAACAATGTAGACAATTAGAAATTTGATTCTAAATTTTGTATTGGATTGTTATTGTCTGAAGTCAACTGCCAAACCCTGCGGTCACTGAGTGAAACCTTTGGAACACTGAGATTTCATCTTTAAGGTCTTGGTCGCATGGAGGAGGTTACATGCAAGTGACTATAACTATCCTAGTCGCTCCCTTAAGCTTGGTAAGCAAATGATTGGGGTCAGAATTGAACTACGGAAACCCTAATCTCTTAGTCGCATGCACAATGAGATGTTCGTGTGACTGGAAGGATCCAGTTGCACACATGAGCCTTTATGGGAGTGAATGTGGTCGAGATCCTCCATTTTTGTGCCTGCGACTCGGGCCCAAAACCCTAAATCATAGATGCGAACCTCGGACCCTAAAATTTCACCTCAGAGCGAACCTATTCCTCCACATACGAGCCTCAGAACTGTGCAAACCAAAAACCAAGATAGAGGAGTGTCTCATGATTGTGTCTAAATGATGTAGAGGTCACTTGTATTTATAGCCTTCTAAGATGTTCCACTTTTCTTTAGGGCTGACCTTATCAAATATGCATATGTGGGATATTATTCATAAATACACTTTCCCTTAACTAATTTGAGTGATATTTAGGTCAATTTTGGTCCTCTCGAAAATAAGGATTCAATGCAATTATTATCTCCATCAAGTGAGTTGTCCAAAGAGGAATTTGACCACAGTTTCATATTTTTAACACACCCTCTCATATAGGGAGAACTCCACCTGTCAATATTTATCCATCAATAAATATCTTATCCTGTCATCATATCCAATCTCAAGTATATCATTACTGATTATCTCAATTCATCTCTTACTTGTTCCTGCTTATCTATTGATTGTCCCTACTCATATGTTGAACATTCTCAAATCTAGAAGAATAATTTGTCATAGGAGGGGAGCCTAAGCTATCACCCTCTATTCATCGGTCTATTTCATAGAATCTCTGTCAGCGGGATACTGCCCAGAATATTGGCGGGGAGTCAAATCTACGACCTGCATCATCATCAGAGAGCATATCATCGGGGAGAACATCTCAACTTGGAACCACATCAAAGAGCTACTACTCAACTCAGAATCTCATGGGATAGCTACACATCTACAACCCCATATCGAGCAATAAGATATCTAAACATATAGGGGAGCACATCTCAACCCTAGTATCACAACGAGGAGCTCATTCTCAACACAGAATCACATAAGGTTATCTCAACCCAATCTTATTGCCTACTTATATGCCCATCAATAACTCTGAGTAGTCATGTGGTAGAAAACATGCATCATAATCGACTTGGGTTGTACACCCCAAGTACACTCTCAACCCGTTGGCCAGACGGGGAGCAGTATTCCCAAAAATCCTTGCTTGTTGGTATGATTCCAACTGGGGTATACTCTGCATAGACCATGTAGGGGAGAAACATCTGTGGCCTATGAATATGGGGGAGAAACATCTCCAACACTATGGGTAATAGATGGGGGTGATACCCTATTGTCCAGAGTTCCCTAAACCCTAGGATTCCCCCATCTCATCCATACCCTGGGAGCTCAAACAGGAGAAGAAGAGTTGGATCAATATCCTCGATCAATGATGCTCTCTATATTTCATCAACATATATTCGTACTCGTATCTGGAAATCATCACATTTTAATAGCATTTGTCACCTATTTATATAGGGCATGAAATCAAATATCATATTAGAACATAAACAATCATATGTATATCACAAAACTGATACCATAGTCATCCTCCCTCTCAAGGAGGTTCTGTTAGGTCCCTATATTACTAGTATTGTCCCTTATTGTTATTAGTGTAACCCTCTTATTGTTATTATTGTACCCTTGTAACCCCCATTTTGTTATTATTGTGCCCTTAAATTATTATTGTTAGGTCGGCTAGGATTACATTGTGGCCCACTAGGATTACATTATGGCCACATGGACTCCTATATATAGAAAGGAGGTTTTGTAAATTGTATCATCCAAGAATTGTTCATTTATGTAATGTGTTGGGGTTTCCCCCCTCGAAGTGGCTTATTTCTAAGGCGTTGATATCTCTTCTCTTCTATTTTTGGAGCTGGTTACACAACATTTGGTATCAGAGCTTTTGATTCTAGGGTTTCGCTGCTCCAAACAGGTCATCGTGGAATTTTCGCTATAAATTTATTTCCACGAAGTTTTAGAAGCTTAAATTTTTAGGGTGAGAAGCTAAAATCCTGAGGAACATCATCAAAAACTTTCAGAGCTTGGTTCGCAATATTTTTGGAGATATGATCTGTGGAAGTTAGGTCTTTTTTCAGGCTCCTAAGCAGGCCATCATGGAATTTGCGCTACAATTTTTTTTCTACAAATTTTCATAACCTGAAATTTTTATGGTGCAAAGCCGAAATCCTAAGGAAAATCATCAAAACAATTTAGATCCTGGTTCGCAATATTTTCGGAGATATGATCTGTGGAAGGTAGTGCTTTTTCTGGCTCATGAATTTCATCTCAAAGAGGTGATCGTGGGAAAATATTCATAACTCTCTCTCTGAGTATCGGATTGGAGTGCCGTAAAAATTTGTCGGAATTGCATGGATTTTAGTTTCTTGGCTATCAATTTCAAAGCTGAAGGATGAAACAGTGACATGTGGCAAGTCGTACAAGCTCACTCTACTGAACCAGTCCATAACTAGGTCATTGTGGGAGATTGGACACAACTTTGTCTTGGAGAATCCAAATCAGGTCAGACCTGTGGCATTCGAAAGATAATTCAAAGGGCTACTTTGGTACCAAAATTATAATATTGAAGTACTACAATCACAGAGATAATCCAATTTCAATATCGAGCTCCTCAAAAGCAAGAAAAAGGTGTGTATTTTTTTCTGAATTGCATAAGTCTTGTTTGAAGAATCAATTTGAATTGATTCCAATGGCATATTGTAGAATAGATATCAGTATTGAGTTCTAAAATATGCCCTGTAAAAATAATTCAACACCCATTAAGCCTTCAGAAGGCTCTACTATGACTCATGAAGATGAAGAATTGCAACATGATATATCAAAATTACAAGAGCAAG
This sequence comes from Pinus albicaulis, assembly GCA_034641835.2. Taxonomy (NCBI): domain Eukaryota; kingdom Viridiplantae; phylum Streptophyta; class Pinopsida; order Pinales; family Pinaceae; genus Pinus; species Pinus albicaulis. Next base: position 1,703,170,430 of record CM076578.1, read on the forward strand.
TGCAACAAATTTCACTCTCGCAAAGCGCAACAAAAAATGAAATGGAAGTTTTGAAGCAAGGCGTGGAAGCGAAGATGGATGGTTTGAAGAAAGGCATGGAAGCTAAGATTGATGGCATGGACGCTGGCATGGAAGCTAAGATCGATGAGAAAATAGAAAACATGAAGAATGTTCTAAAAGCAGACATGGAAGGTTTGACAAAGTTGATACAAGAAAGGTTTCCTAATGGTGAAAGATAGTAGAAGAACCTCATGATGAGAACAAAATAAATGTTAATTGTGATTTCATAAACTCTAATGTTGGCGGGAAGAACCACCATATTCCAAAGATGGATATGAGGAAGTTTGATGGAAAGGATCCTGTAACATGGATACTACAGATGGAGCAATATTTTGATCTCCATAACGTGAAAAACACACAAAATGTACGCATTGCAACTTTACATTTAGAACAAAATACATTTGTATGGTATCGATGGCTTTGCTCCCGTAAAAAAATTGTCACTTGGTCAATTTTTACGGGGGAAATGATAGCACATTATGAGGATACAAAGAGCAACACCTTCTTTAGCCAATTGATAAATCTCAAACAAAAGGGTTTAGTGGGGCAGCACATTGAGGACTTCCAAAAATTGAATATAAGGGTAACTGATATTCCAGAGGAACACATGATTGATCTCTTCATAGGCACTTTAAGGATAACATCCAACATGAAGTTCGCGTTTTGGAACCTGATTCATTGGAGAAGGCATTCAGGTTGGCAAGAAAAGTTGAATGTGAAATTATGGCGACAAGGAAGCCTACCACTCAATTCTATAAAGAAGGAAGTGTTGCTACGCCTAGATTTCCACAACCTACAAGGTTGACACCACAACAATTGGAAGAAAAAGAGCAAAAGGGCTTTGCTACAGTTGTGATAGAAAATACACTAAAGGTCATAAGTGTGCTGAGAAGAAATTATTTTACATAGATTGTGAAGAGGAAGAAGAAAATGAACAAGAAGAGGATATACACCGGGAACCAACCCCAGAAGAGGAAGAAATGAATCCAACCATATCGTGTAATGCACTGGCAGGAATTACCACTCCTCAAACTCTCAAGATAAAAGGACAAATCAAGAAGAGAAAGGTAATAGTGTTGATTGATTCGGGTAGCACCCATAATTTTATTCATTGTAAGGTAGCCAAGGAATTAAATTGTTTCCTATACCCAGCACCAGAATGTCAAGTGATGGTTGCAAATGGAGGAACTATAAATTGCTCTGAAAAATGCCATAATATCAAGCTAACCATGGGGGAATATGTATTGACTAGTTCAATGCTTTCCATTCCTATGGGAGTTGTTGATGTTGTACTAGGAGTACAATAGTTACAATCTTTGGGGACGGTAGCTTTTAATTTTCAAGAACTTTTCTTGAAATATTTTTCAAAAGGAAAGGAAGTCGAATTACGGGGTATTGCAAGGAAGCCGGGAAAGATAATAAGCTCTAATTTCATGAAAAAAGCTTCTAAAGAAAGAACAACGAGGCGTAATTGCACAATTATGCTCACTAGAAGTTCCAACATCAAAATCATCTATTTTTGCAGATCTCCAACAAGTCTTGGACAATCATTCCAAGGTGTTTGAAACTCCCAAAGGACTCCCACCTATTCGTGATCATGTTCATGCTATTCATTTGATTCCAGGAAGTGTTCCTCCAAACATCAGGCCTTATAGATATCCTTACGTCCAAAAGAGCGAAATTGAACGTATGATTGCAGAAATGTTAGAGGCGGGTATAATTCAACCTAGTCAAAGTTCTTTCTTTGCTCCTGTAGTATTGGTACACAAGAAGGATTGATCATGGTGAATGTGTCCGGATTATAGGGAGCTCATTAAGCTCACCATTAAAGATAAATTTCCCATTCCTATGATTGATGAATTATTCGATGACTTACATGGAGCAATTTATTTTACCAAGTTGGATCTTCGTTCAGGATATCATCAAATTAGAATGAAGACTGAAGATATTCCAAAAACAACATTTCAAACTCATGAGGGTCATTATGAATTTTTGGTCATGCCTTTTGGCCTTACCAATGCACCTTCTACATTTCAAGGGTTGATGAATTCCATTTCAAACCCTTCCTTAGAAAATTTGTGCTAGTATTTTTTGATGATATACTAATCTACAGCAGGTCTTGGAAGGATCATGTTGAACATGTTGACAGGGTGCTCAAACTATTGCGGGAGAAACAATTATATGCAAAAACATCCAAATGTTTCTTTGGAGTACAAGAGGTGGAATATTTGGGTCATATTGTATCTCACGAGGGTGTTAAAGTAGACCCTAACAAAATTAAAGCCATTAAGGAATGGAAAGTCCCCACAACCATAAAACAGTTGCGAGGATTTCTCGGGTTAACAGGGTATTATCGCAAGTTTGTTAAGAATTATGGGAGAATAGAAGCACCTCTAACAACATTATTGAAGAAAGATGCATTTTCATGGACTCTTGAAGCAACTAAGGCCTTTGAACATCTTAAAGAGGCAATGTACCTAGCACCGGTCTTAGCTACGCCAGACTTCACAAAAACCTTTATTGTGGAATGTGATGCCTCAGGAAATGGAATTGGTGTTGTTTTAATGCAGGAAGGAAGACCCATTGGTTTTGAAAGTCGTCCAATCAAAGGAAAGTATTTACAGAAACCTATTTATGAGAAGGAAATGTTAGCAATATTGAATGCACTAAAGAAATGGAGAACTTACCTAATGGGAAGACACTTCAAGGTAAAAACTGATCATGATAGTCTTAAACACTTTTTGGAACAAAGACTATCTTCAGAAGAGTAGCAAAAATGGGTCACAAAGATGTTGGGTTATGAAGTTGAAATAATCTATAAAAAATGAAAGCTTAATGTTGTTGTAGATGCACTCTCAAGAAAGAATGAAGAGGTGGAAGCATTGCTTTGTGCCATTTCTATTATCCAACCAGACTGGATAACCGAAGCAAGAGATGAATGGAAGAAGGACAAATATGTATGGACACTCATTCAAAAGTTGCAGCAAGATCCTAGTACATCTGATACATTTAGTTGGAAAAATGATTCCTTATGGTACAAAGATCGTTTATATCTTTGTAAGAATTCCCAACTAAAACAATGATTCTTCTGGAATTGCACACTTCTCCTTTAGGAGGACACTCAGGATTTTTAAAAACTTACCACAGGGTGAAGAAATAATTTTTTTGGGATTGCCTTAAATCTGATATTCAAAATTTTGTGGCGGAATGTTTGGTTTGCTAGCAGAATAAAGTTGAGACAATTAATACCCCGGGACTTCTACAACCTTTATCCATTCCAAGTCAACGTTGGGAGGAGATTTCAATGGATTTTATCACAGGTTTACCTAAGTCCGAAGGAAAGAGTGTCATCATGGTGGTAGTTGATAGACTTACCAAGTATGCACACTTTTGTGCATTATCTCATCCATTTAAAGCAAGAACAGTTGCTACTACATTTATGGACAGAATTCAAAAGCTACATGGAAGCCCAAGGGTTATTGTGAGCGACAGAGATCCCATTTTTACTGGAAATTTTTGGACGGAGTTATTTTCTTGTTTGGGTACTCAATTAACTCATAGCTCATCTTATCATCCTCAATCTGATGGTCAAACTGAGATAGTAAATAAATTTTTGGAAGGATATCTTCGTTGTTTTGTATCTAATAAACAAACACAATGGGTCAAGTGGTTACCTCTCTCTTAATGGTGGTATAACACTTCCTTCCATACTGGAACAAAAATGACCCCATTTATGGCACTTTGTGGATATCATCCACCATCCATCACATCATCTTTAAGGGAAAATTCGAAGGTTCAAGCAGTGGAAGATCACATCGAGCATCAGCAAGAAGTTCTCCAACTCTTAAAGGATAACCTGAATTTGGCACAAAATCGAATGAAACAACAGGCAGATCAACATCGCGGCGAGAGAAGTTTTGATGTAGGAGATTGGGTATTTTTACGGCTACAACCATACAAACAAATGTCCCTCAAGCAAGCTAAGAAGGATAATAAATTATCCCCAAAGTACTATGGTCCTTACAAGGTGTTGCAAAAGATTGGTACTATGGCATACAAATTGGAGCTTCCTGCTTCTTCGCGAGTGCATCCAGTTTTCCATGTTTCATGCTTAAAGAAGGTTATAGGTGAAAATCTTCCGGTTCAAACAATATTTCCAGAACTTGATGAGGAAGGAAAAATCATATTGGAACCTGAAGCAGTCATGGAAACAAGAACTCGATAGCTACGGAATCGATCAATTTCAGAGTATCTCATCAAGTGGAAGAACTTACCCACTGAAGATTCTACATGGGAGGATGAGAATTTTATACAGAAGCACCCAGAGCTACTCAAGCGTTGAGGACAACACTTTTTGAAGGAGAGGGGCATGTTAGGTCCCTATATTACTAGTATAGTCCCTTATTTTTGTTAGTGTAACCCCCTTATTGTTATTATTGTACCCTTGTATCCCCCATTTTGTTATTATTGTGCCCTTAAATTATTATTGTTAGGTCGGCTAGGATTACATTGTGGCCCACTAGGATTACATTATGGCCACATGGACTCCTATATATAGAAAGGAGGTTTTGTAAATTGTATCATCCAAGAATTGTTCATTTATGTAATGTATTGGAGGTTGCCCCCTCGAAGTGGCTTATTTCTAAGGCGTTGATATCTCTTTTCTTCTATTTTTGGAGCTGGTTACACAACAGGTTCCCACCACAAGCCTAATCTTATCTCGACAAAATTACTGACTCAATATGAAGGTCACTCAGTCCCAACTATATGCGGGATTTTCTTCCAATCGGATCCCGCTCTTATTCATCGCAATGTATCCATGTCATATCCATAATTGTTCAGACGACCCTCTAAGGAGCTTCTTCATCCTAAGTCACAGCTAGCCATGCTAGCAACATCATGCTCAATCTTGGTCATGTGTAAAGTTGTGGACCTCTCATCCAGAAATATCATGGTAGATATCATACTAAAGCAACACCCATATGTGATCTTCAATCAGTACATTCATGCAACCACATATTGTAGGATGAATATCTCAAATCAAAATTGATCATCTCATGCAAGTATCTCGAAGGGTTCTCAGTGGAAAATCAATGTGCATGAAGCAGCTCAATCGACTCAGGTTCTATGCACATCATCTCTCTCTCTCTCTCTCTCTCTCTCTCTCTCTCTCTCTCTCTCTCTCTCTCTATATATATATATATATATATATATATATATATATATATATATATATGGATATGGGTGGATATTCAAAATGGAACATCAATGCTTCAATCAACTGTCGGTTTCCAAGTTGAGTTCAAAAATATTTCTTCACAACATTTTGAAATTCAATCGGAGTGTCTAAGGATTTGCATTTCCACTTTCCAATACTACTTCACAATAGATATTATATTTTCCCAACTTCAGAAATTGATTCATCATTTCGAGCCTCATAAGCCATCTCCCTCTTACTTAGATCATCAAAGGCTTATTACATGTCAATAATGGACTATCAGTATATAGAACCAAAACCAAAATCAAAATCATACCTTGGAACAGTTCTAAATTAGAGGTTTGGATCAACACATCACCCTAGCTACACCAGATAATTGTCAATGCAGCCATATCTGGATTGGGGATCTTGTTTCATGAAATACTGTGAACATAAAAATTTACCAAACCAACATTCCCAACCTTTCGTAAATTAATATTCAGCTTATCAGAGTTTGGATGTCAGATCAGAACCAATATCATAGTCATCAATATCATAATATCAATTCTTTAGACCAGCTGACATGTAGAGCTTTCATTAAGTCATGACATCATCTATCAACAGGTTGTCATAAACCACGCAATATCAATCTAAACTTCATCAAGTCATTATTATGATCATAATACAATTCATTTCTATCACTAGATGAAAATGCATACACCAAGGATAATTCATGTAGGTTCCATATTCATACTGAATCACAACTATCAATACTTCAACCATTGTGTTAGGAACAAGGAGGCTAATACAAAACCATTATCAAATACCAATATCAATCACTGAAAATCACTATGCCCACATAGCATTGTCATCCAGGAAAACCATCAATCATCAAGTAAAATCATTAGTCATCATGTCAAATAAAAATTTGCTATAATAGAGAGATCTATAGTCTGGAACATATCCCAATCATCAAGTTAAAGTTCTAAGTCATTATCATGTCAAAAATACAAAAATTTCTCATCATGACAGACTCTAAACACTTCTTATCTATATCAATTAGCCAAATCATGTCAAATTATTGCAGCACAAGGTTCAATCATAATGACACATCTATATGCATGTCTTGGTCACCTACAAACACAAGTTCAATATCCATGTTCATATTATAGTAAGCATTCAAAATTTCCTACTCACAGATATTTCTATTGTCTTCTTCATGTGTCTAGGACTGAAATCCTTCAAGAGAAAATTTGATTTCATGAAAAAAAACTTCATTGTTTTGTCTTATAGGCATAGTCGCACCCATAGGAATTCCTCGGTGAGATTGGGATATTACAGTCTCCCCCTTCAAGATGTTATGTGAGCGACTATGGCTTCCCAACTACCAAAAAATAGCTCAGAACTGACTCAGTTCCTTGGTCGCACCCTTGAGCTTGCATTTGTGCGATTGGGATGCTACAATTGCACATGTAATCCTACTTTCATGCAACTGAGGCTTAGAGCAAGGGAAAACTTCTCTTTCCTGATATCAGAACTTTTTTGTAGATCATCAATGTCAGATATTTGACTATCCATGCCCATAATTCATATATAAAATAAAGAGTACATAAATGAAAATAGGAGAGGGGATCTTATGGAGATATTATTCCTCTGAATGGGAATTCATTTCAGTCATGTTCATTCATGTCATCAACCTATCTAATATAATATTCATGCATCAAAATATTTGTTAGATCATGAAGTCAAACATATACCCATCATGTTCATAACATGCTAACATCAGTTACTACAACATCACATCATGACATAAATATTTCATCAAGGGTTAGAATCACATGATAGGGGTTGCTGACATGTGTGACATCATACTTCAAAGATCATGAACACAATATCACTTTTATCAAGTCAATCCATCAAGTTATGGCATTCAGTTTTACCATATGCCATAGTTACTAATCACATCAAAACGTAACTAGGGTTAATGAAGGATATAGAATTTCAATCTCATAGTTATACTTCTATCATCATTGTTACCATACTTATCATGATCAATAGGATCAAGTCAGGTCATTCAATAAAACTTTACCAAAACAACAAGAGTGTCAACCCTTTTTTTTCATACTTTCATCATGCTCATCACCAGCATTATCAATACCATTGTATATAGAAATCTAATCTGAAAATGATATGGATAACTTGTATGTATTTCAAGAACCTACCACTCAGTTTAAATTAAAATGATCTAGCTTGTACTTGACAATTTTGCGGAATTATTTAATTGAAAGTGGTGTATGAATTTTTACTGTTTATGTGTCTTAACTTCATTTTTTCTTGTTGTAATTTAACATGTATGATAGCAACATAATGCAGAAAATAATCATTCAAACACAACATCAATTTTAATCTAGTAGTTCACCCAAAATCTCATGGGCTACGTCTCCTTTGAGCTTTGTCATCATGACTCAGCTCTTTGGGATAATGGTAAGTTTTTTTTTACAAGTAAATACTTAATTCCAATGAATAAAACAACGATCCAAAGGACTGAAAATACCATAAATATCCCTCAATTGGTTGTCCTAACTTTGTAAATAGCTTTAGGCTCTTGTTGACACGATTCCTTCTATCAGTGCACTAAGCTACTCTAAGCTTCTAAATGGCACAAAATCCCTCATAATTTTGTTTCTTTCACTGAAACCACTCCTACTGTATCCAATACACATCAGACATCAAATATCAACTGATAAATTGCTCAAATTGAGCACTGCATTCCCCAAATAGGCTATCCTCCACGGTTTGCCCAGGGCTGCCCAGAACTTCACATCAGCTTTTTGAGGTCTAGAAGTTCTCAAAATGTTCTAAAACCACTTCCATTGGTTCCAAAATTACTGAAATAGTCAATATAGATTTTTTTCATCAAAAATAGCCTCTGACTGCTCCAGTTTCGCCTCAATCACCTATCGGCACCCCTTGGCACTAGGGTCAAGGAAAAATTCTCTGCTAAGTTTTTGACCTCTAAAAGTCTTTAAAACTTGCTGAAACCTCTATAAAAAGATTCATAATGATGTTTTTAGCCAAGAATGACCACTTTTTCACTGCAAATGGTCTCAAACAGCTCTTTCTAAGCCCTACACTGCTGCTAGCAAAAGTTGGCACTAATGGCCCCTAGAAATTTACTAAAGATTTTCGGCCTTCAAATTTTCTCTAAAGGCTCTGAAAAAAATTTCATCAGATTCAAAACATCTGAATTATCCAATTTAGACTATTGGAACTATGGAAAAGGACTCTAACTCCCCTGGCTAGGCCTCAAACTGAATTTGTCTTATGGTGGCCCTGATGGCTCCTTCATCTTCCCTGAAGCAAAATCTACTGAATATCACCTCCATTCAACTTGAAACTTGTCCCAAAGTACTCAGGAGGTAGAAGAGACCCAAAATTTACTAAAGTTTCATCCAATTTGGTTCAATAATGAGGAAGTTATGGCTTCTGCAAGAAAAATGCCCAATGTCACCCAAAACCCTCCTCCAAATTTGGAGGAACTCCAGTTAGGAGCACCAAAGATGGCCAACCTCTAAAATTGTCGGGTCTGAGATAAATTCTGCCATCTCTTTAATTATGGATTAGTTTAAATTTAATTAAGGGTTAAAGGCAGTTAATCCCGTTTTAACAACAAAACGTATTTTGCGCTAATGACACAGATTAGTGGCTAAGCCACGTTTAATGGTTAATTAATCTCCATTAACGAAATTTCTGCTGTTTGCAACAGCACCTGGTCTTCGGTTCTTGGTCACATGGATGGTCAGGCTAGCCCCTTTTTTTTTGCTGCCTGTTATAAGTTTAAAACTCAAATAATATGCAGTTCACAGATTTATTAAGAACCATAGGTATGTCATATTGGTGGGTCGTGGGATTAGTTGCGAACAGGTCCTGGGTTCAAAACCCAAAAGTTGCAGAAAATTTTGGCAACCCATTACTCCTCGACCTAGGGCCATGTGGTGGCCTTCAGGCCTGCCACGTGGCAGCCCGTGATAGGCCTAAATCCAAAAAGGTCAATCCTTCATCGAATACAAATCTTCCACTTGTCAAACTGTTATTCGCCCAAATGGAATATTCCAGGGAATATTTCGAGGAATATTCTTGAAATATTCTTTGGAATATTCTTTTTTTTTCCAAATTTTAAAATTCAAACTTGGTCAACTGAATTTTGGAGTTTACTAGAGAATTCAAACTTGAATAACTTTCGCATACGACCTCCGTTTTGCAAACTGTTCACGACACCAAGTTCGCAGCGAAGAGAAATTTCCGGTCGTTTAGATTGCAACCAATTTTGAACACTTTCATTTTTGAGCAAAAATTGCATAACTTAGAGATGATCTCCTTATCACACCTCCCAAATGAGAAGCTTTTGGTCCCCAAAAGCTCTCTGGAATACTGTAATTGATCTGTACAGAAAATAAGAGTATTGCACCCTCTTCTCTTCGGCCTTCAAATATTTTCCTTACATGACAAGTGACTTTGAACCACAACTAGAAAGAAATTCATACTTCCCTTCCTCGATGCTTGTCCTCCTATGAAAAGCTGTCTTTCTTGCACTTCACTCAGAAAATTTCGAGCGAGAAATTTGTAGAAGGAAATTGTACATCGCTGTCTTGATCAATGATCCAAGGTGGCTCAAACAAACGAGAGATTTACAACATAAAATACATATTTACAATCTAAGTTTGCATATGTACAAAATGAGTACATCTTACTGTACCAAGAAGTCCATCCAGTTCTCACCAAGCCAATTCCATGGCGAATTTTGCTGCTGAAATTATTCCTCATGTGAATCTTCCATTTTCACATCAATAATGGAATCCATAGTTCCAATTGCGCCAATATTCCTGTCCTCTTGCTGCATTTGCTTTGGATGACTAGCTGGATGCAAAGTCCAACAATGGGAGACATGTCCCCTCTTTTGGCAATATGTGAAAAACTTATGCACCTTCTTTGAAATTTGTCTTTGCCTCATCTTCTTCTTGTATGCTTTCTTCCTCATCCAACATCTCAAAACAACATGGTTAAATCCACCACAATATGTACAACAAATATTTCTTTCATTTAAGCATGTAAAATTATCATGCTTTGCAGAAACACAATCAAATTGATCATGAGAAGATTTATACCTCTTGTGCTGCTTTGAATGTTCATCCTTTTTGTCTTCATGAGAAGATGAACTAGTAGAGGCTACAACTTTCATTTGCAGACTAACATCACCGTTTTTGTCTTGAAAACTGTCTGAAATTGCATGCTCGCCATAAGCTGCATGTCTACCATCTTCTTGTTGCAACAAAGGATTATAGAAATGCCAATCATCTTTGAAACAAATTTTACATATTTGCATCTTAGCGCTTGGAATAAAGGTTCTCTTTAAATTTTCCTCACATGCTCTCATGTTTTTAGAGTCTTCGCCATTAAATTGCACATAACCAAGACCAATATTTTGGGTCGTTCCTCAACTGAAATGTGATCAACCATGCCTTTTGCATGCTTGCCTAATGTTATAAAATTAAATATATTACAGAGCAATGAAACACATAAAATATGTGGAAAACACAAGCACACAAAAAACATAAAACCAGAGAGACACATATATACGTGGTTCAACCAGTTTGGGCTATGTCCACCCCAAACAGCCAGTACTTCCTTTCCATTATCCAGCAAAATGAAGAGACACAACCTACAACAGATCTGCTGTAATATCCTCTATTCTCTCTCACAGTATCCCTATCTGTTTCTCGCTCCGAGAATACACCTACAATACACAGCCGCAATACAATACCCTCATACAAGCGAGGGGTTGCCTTCTAGGGAAAAAACCCTAAACTAAACATAACTTCTACCATCAGATCATCTGCCTAATGAATGGCCCAGATTGACAAGAAATTACTATACTTTTACAAGGCAAATTTACATCTATTTTAAGCTTTGGAGGTATTGCCCCTGAAACCCCCCGCTAGGGGGGGCCTCCATAAAGTCGCAACCACCCCCCTTGGACCTCCCAGGTAGCGTTTAATTACAGGTAGTGTTGCTGCCCCATTAAGGTACAAGGGTCCAACGCTGTGATACAAAATAAACAAGATAATCAGGCTCCACACCCAAAAAACTCCCACTTGGAGACTGATTGTAGCAAATCCACCACTACTTCATTTGCTGGACAATGATTCCTCTTTGGACCTGGTTGTTTCTCATCTTCATCGTCATCCTTGAAGACCAATTTAAACTAAGAATATTCTCAATTTCTCCCTAGTTACAACTTTTTTTAGCATATCTGTAGGATTCTGGCTAGTGTGTATCTTTTCCAACTTCAACTGTCCATCTTCCAATACTGACCATATGAAATGGTACTTGAGTTGTATGTGTTTAGTCCTGAAATGAAATGCTGAGTTCTTTGCAAGATGAATGGCACTTTAGCTATCACTTGTATAACGTGCCCATATCATGCTTCTTACCCAATTCATCCATAAACCTTTGTAACCAAATCATTTCTTTACTAACCTATGTAGCAACAACATACACTTCTTTTGTTGTTGAAAGTGCAACAACACTTTGGATTTTTGAAACCCAACTGACAGTTGTTCCACCTACAGTAAATACATATCCTATAGTGCTCCTCATGTTATCTTTGTCGCCTACCATATCTACATCAACATATCCCCTGTAGAGCAATGTTTGAACCACAAAAGCATAATTATTGATTTGTGGTACCTCTCAAATATCTGAGAATCCATTTCACTGCCATCCAATGTTATTTTCTTGGATTTTTCATGTACCTGCTTACAACTCCCACTGCATGTGCAATATCAGGCCTTGTGTAAACCATTGCATACATTAAGCTTCCAAATGTTGATGCATATGGAACTTTAGACATATATTCCATTTCTTCTTGGGTCTTGGGGCACATCTCCTTACTAAGTTTGAAATGGCTAGCAAAAGGTGTACTAACTAGTTTTGCATTCTGCATATTAAATCTTTTCAACACCATTTGTATGTACTCATTCTAAGACAGTGTTAATTTGCAATTTTTCCTGTCTCTACTTATTCTCATACCAAGGATTTGTTTTGCAGCTCCCAAATCCTTCATTGCAAATGAATTTTCCAATTTTCTTTTGAGCACATTTATTTCCTACATGTTAGACCCTGCAACAAGCATGTCATCTACATACAATAAGAATATAATATTGCTGCCATCATTTTGATTTTTCATATAAACACAATGATCAGAGTGACATCTACTATAACCTTGTTCAGACATAAACCTGTGCCTTGGAGCTTGTTTTAAGCCATACAAGCTCTTCTTTAACCTGCACACTAATTTTTCCTTCCCTTTGACCTCATATCCTTCTGGTTGCTCCATATAGATCTCTTCCTCCAAATCTCCATGGAGAAATGTTGTCTTTACATCTAACTGTTCAAGATGTAAATCTTCCGTTGCTACAAGACTTAAAATAGTTCTGATTGAAGTCATCTTAACAACAAGAGAAAATATTTCATCAAAATCAATACCTTTCTTCTGTGCAAACCCCTTCACCACAAGTCTATCTTTGTACCTCTGTTTTCCTCCATCTTCTTCCTTCAGCCTATAAACCCATTTATTCTGCAATGTAGTTTTACCTGCAGGAAACCTGACTAAGTCCCAAGTCTGGTTATGCATTAAGGAGTCCATCTCTTCTTCCATGGCTAGCTCCCACTTCTTCCCGCTTTCAACCTGCATTTCTTCTTCATAACATTCAGGTTCACCAGAATCAGTCAACAATAAATAATATAATGAAGGAGAGTATCGTTTAGGGGGTCTACTTATCCTGGTAGATCTTCTAACACCACTTTCAGGTGTTTGAGGTGCCTGTTGTTGTTGTGGTGGTTGCTGTTGTTGTGGCTCTTGATTATTATTATTTTCAGGCACCTTTACCTTTTCTGTGATCTCATCAAGAACTGTGTATTCTTTGTTTTCTTTTTCCTGTTTCTTTTCCTGCAACTGATTCTTATATAATACCTTTTCATTGAATATTACATCTCTGCTCCTAATGATTTTGTGATTTTCATAATCATATAAGCGATAACCAAAATCATTAACACCATATCCAATAAAGGTAAATTTCTTTGATTTTGCCTCAAGCTTTGTTCTATTTTCTTTATTAATATGGACAAAGGCCTCACAACCAAAAGGCTTTAAAAAAGAGTAGTTTACCTTTTTACCTGTCCATGCTTCCTCTGGAATACCACCATCCAAGGAACTTGAAGGCCCTCTGCTTATTAGATAAACAACAGTATCTACAGCATCTACCCAAAATTGTAAAGGCAATCTTGCATGCAATCTCATGCACCTTGCACGCTCCATGATTGTTCTGTTCATCCTTTCTGACACACCATTTTCTTGTGGTGTTCTTGGAACTGTCTTCTCTCTACGAATTCCATGCTCTGAATAGTACCTATCAAAATCTTTGCTTCAATATTCACCTCCATTGTCTGATCTAAGACACTTCAACTTCTTTCCTGTCTCAATCTCAACCAAAGCTTTCCATTTCTTGAAAGTATCAAATACATCAGATTTATTCTGAATACAATAAATCCATGTTTTTCTAGTTGCATCATCAATAAAAGTAACATAATAACAAGAGCCACCGAGAGATGATACCTGAGCAGGTCCCCATACATCTATATGCACAAGCTCCAATTTTTTGCTCTTCTTTTCTTTCCCAACTCTGAGAAATCTGACTCTCTTCTGTTTTCCATAAATTCAATTCTCATAGAAATCCAAATCAACATTCTTCAAACCTGGCAACAAATTTCTTGAGTGAAGAATCTTCATTCCCTTCTCACTCATGTGTCCGAGCCTATGATGCCATAATGCTGCATCTGCTCCTTTGGAAGTTAAAGCATTAACATAGTTAGAAATACCATTGCATAAATACAATGTACCAACCTTTTCGCCTTTTGCTATTACCAGGGCTCCTTTGGTGACCTTCCAAGTTTTATCCGTGAAAGTTGTCACACAACCTTCACCGCCTAACTGCCCTGTTGAAATCAGATTTTTCTTTAGATCTGGAACATGCCTTACCTCCTTTAATAGCCATTGGTTTCCATTCTATTTTTTTACAAGAACCTTACCCATTCCAACAATTTTACAGGGTTTATCATCACCCAAACGGACTTTTCCAAAATCTCCTTGAACATAGTCATGAAAATATTTCTTATCGGGTGTGGCATGGAATGAGACCCCTGAATCTACAACCCAAGAATCAGTAACATTTTCAAAATAAAAAATCAAAGCATCTTGTAACACATCACTTATCACATTTGCTTCATGATTATTTTCTTGATGTGTGTCTCCTTCTTTTCCCTTCCGAGATCTACAGTCTTTCTTTAGGTGTCCTTTCTTTCCGCATTTCCAGCACACTATCCCCGATCTAGACTTGGATTTTCCTTTCCTTGATTTACCGCAATATCTCGAGCTCTTTCCTCTTTCCATTCTTCTTCCCCTAGACTCTGCACTCAAAGCATTACCTGATGCCTCGCCGGAGCTTTTCCATCACATTTCCTCGCTAAGGATAGCACCGAAAACATCATCAAACTTTAAAGTACTAGATCCAAAGACAGAGTTACTAATGGCCATAACTAAACCATTCCAACTTTCTGGCAATGAGCACAGAAATAAAAGAGCCCTAACTTCATCATCAAAGTTTACCCCTACAAAACTTAACTAACTGGTAACTGTATTAAAATCATTTAAATGGTCTACAACAGATCCACCTTCCGACATCTTCATATTAAATATTTGTTTCATAAGGAATACCTTGTTTGAGGCCGAGGGTTTTTCATATAATTTCGCCAACGCCTTAATCAAACCATATGTTGTTGTTTCCTTCGAAATATTGAAGGCTACCAATGCCGCGAGGCACAACCGTACTATTCTAAGTGCCTTTATATCGAGAATCTCCCCTTCTGCGTCTTTCATAGCCGTCAACTTTTTTTTTTCCGCTCAATGGTAGGTACAGATCTTTCTAATACAGATAGTCTTCCATCTGCATCTTCCACATTGGGAATTTTTGGCTGTTAAACTTCTCGACCCTAAACTTACCATCTTCTGCCATTTCTCCCACTTGAACCAGGAACCCTTCTTTCCTGCGAGTTTATCAGCCAAATAGACCTTCGGCTCTGATACCAGTTGTTAGAAAACTAAATATATTACAGAGCAATGAAACACATAAAATATGCGGAAAACACAAGTACACAAAACACATAAAACTAGAGAGACACAGATATACGTGGTTCACCCAATTTGGGCTACGTCCACCTCAAACAGTCAGTCCTTCCTTTCTATTATCTAGCAAAATGAAGAGACACAACCTTCAGTAGATCTACTGTAATATCCTTTGTTCTCTCTCACAGTCTCCCTATCTGTTTCTCGCTCCGAGAATACACCTACAATACATAGCCGCAATACAATACCCTCATACAAGCAAGGGGTTGCCTTCTAAGGAAAAAAACCCTAAACTAAACATAACTTCTACCGTCAGATCATCTGCGTAATGAACGACCCAGATTGACTAGAAATTACTACACTTTTATAAGGCAATTTTACATATTTTTTTAGCTTCAGGGGCGCTACCCCTGAAACCCCTCGCCAAGGGGGGGGCTCCATAAAGTCGTAGCCACCCCCCCTAGAACCCCCGGGCAGCATTTAATTATGGGCGCTGTTGTTGCCCCATTAAGGTATAGGGGTCCAATGCCGTCATAAAAAATAAACAAGATAATCAGGCTCCACACCCAACAGCCTAATCCTTTACCTTCGTAGCCCATTTTAATCATTAGTTTGAACCCTATACCTCTTGTATGTGTTTTGAAAGAACCAACACATCTTTCCAATGAGGAAAATGAAGATAAGTTAGAATGGATTACCTTTTCCTCATGCATTTTATTGGTCAAAGCCTCTTGGGCTTGATGGAGTTGCCTCTCCATATCATGCAATATTTGAAGAATTTCTTCCTTCATGGCAAACAACTATTCACAAAGTTCAGTGCTTTCTCGTTTATCCTCAAAAAAAATCTTCACCATGTCCTTCAATATAATAAAGTCACGCTTCATATCATCATCGAAGAATCTTGTGAAGGTGTAATGTTCCTACTTAGCCTCAGCTAAGAGGAGACATTCAATTTTGATTTAATTTATATTTTATGAATAAATGAATAAAGGAGGACATGTAAAACTCCTAAGATGTCTAAATAAATAAATGCCCATGTGAACAAAGACAAATCAGGGCTATGTAAATAATCACTTGTAGGTGTGAAAGAGGTTTTGAGCCAAGATTGGGTCCACCTTGACCAAGTCAACTACGCTGTCTAGGTGCACTGTATCTCCAAAAGGGGCTGCGCAGATCTAGAAGGGAGACTCTAATGTGAAAATGAACAACTCATCCAAGTGGTTTAGGGTTTGCAAAGGCTTTAACATGTTATAAAAAGGAGGAGAATACACAAGAAGAGGTTTTTGATGAATTATATTTCTGAAGTGTTTGTTTGCTTAGACAAATACCATTCTCTGTTGTTTAGTGGAGGATTGTGATTGGAATTCTTGTTTAGGGGTTTCATCTCTTCCCTTGAGGATCATTGGAAAAGTTCTTTGTTTAAGTTGGCCACTATCCAGTTTGAGACCAAGCTCTATCTTTCATGAGCAGCACTGGCCCATTGAGGGTTTTGCAGCTGCTATCTTTGTAGCAAATGGCATTCTAGATCTGCTTAGATCTAGTTGTTTTTTAGAGGCTTTCTCTATTGGAGAGTGTTCTTCAGCCTCCAAAGAGTTAGCTGATCTATATTTTATATCAGATCTGTACTTTTCATTCCATGTTTTCACTCTCCTTCACCCTCTGCGCAGTTTCTGCTCCATACTTCGTTATTTTGTGAGAGGGCTTCCTCGTTTCAGTTTTCTATCAGTTTGGAGGAAGATCTCTTTGTGTTAGGCTTGCCTTCCCTTGGTGATCCATGGATTGGGTTGCTGATCCATGTCTCTATAGATATGATATATTTCAGTAATAGAAGTTATCTTCAGAAATTTCTGGGTTTTCTGCAACACAGTATATTGTAATTCAGATCTACATCTTAATATGCAATATTTTGATGTAATTCCAATTGGATCTTGTTCTTAAAGTCTTGTAGCTTCCAGATCTGTATTATATCTGATGTTTCATCCATAGATCTATCATAGATCTGAAATTTAATGTACAGCAGCTGAACCATTTGGAAAATAATGCTGTCTATGTATTTCTGTAGTTTATTTCTAGTTGGAGCTCTAATTTCTGAAGGGATCTTGCCCTAGTTATTTTTGTAATCAGATTTAAAGGAAATAAACTCATATGTAAATCTGATTTACTGTTATATGACTGAAGTATTAGATCTTTGGAAATACTCCTCTGATTTTTAGTCAAATCTGCACAATTCTAGTAGCTGGGGTTTTCATCTTGTAGCAGTCTCTCTCTTTGGCTAATTTCAAGCTAGTCTTGTTTCTGGGAGATCTTTTTAATGTGCTTAAACTTATTTTTTTCTACTGAAATTTCATATATATGTCACATACATCTTGAATGAGGGGATCCCAGCCCTGATCTGCATTTTCCTTGCTCATATTTTCTTATATAGTGTTTTCATTGAAGGCCTTGTTGAGATTCCTGAATGGGATTATTCCAAGTTCTATAGGCAGAGTCTACAGTTGGCTAGGTAGAGTCTGGTTCTCACCCTATTTTCAGAGGTGACATAACCAGTAAATGCCTCATCTCTGACATATAATCTTGAGAATCCCCAAAAAGGAACATTAAAGTGGTATCAGAGCTCCACTCTTGGCACAGCCTGTGCTAGCTTGGAGCCATAGTCATGCTACATTCCGAAGATGAAGATCCTCTTTCTTAGAGGGAGAGGAGATACTAGAATATAATTCATAAAAATTATGTCTATACTATTGTTGACCTTGACAAGGGGAAAGCCCCTAAGTTGAATGATAAAGATAAGGAGGCAGAAGAGTTTGCAAAAACTCTCTTGGAAACCATGCAAGATATATCCAAGGAGATAAAGGAGATGAGGATAGATAGAATTATGGAGTCCCTTGGAAGACTCCATCAAGGAGAGAGTTCTGAAATGTCTCAGTTTGGGACTGGTCCACCAGTGAGCTTGCCACAAGCTCCACAGATCTCACAACGCTCTACAATGCCTACCTTCTTGAATGTAGAGAATGAAGGGCTTCAAGAGTCAACCTCTTTTGAAGGCTACTTTGCATAATATGATTCACAAAGTCAAAGGTTCACGGATAACTTGAGCTTTCAAGATTTCTTCCATTTGAAGTACCAGAGAAGGCCATTGCAGAAGTATAGAGATGGAGGTTTCCTTCATGGGAGGAACCACACCATGGGTAGGTTCTTCTTGCCTAAGTTTGATGGATCACCCTCTTGTTCAGCTAAAGCATGGGTGGAAAATTTGGACATCTACTTCCAACTGAATAAAGTTCCTAAAGCAGAAGCCATTAATATTGTTTTGTTGCATTTTGATGGAGAAGCCCACAACTGGTGGTTTCATGGACTTTCTACATTGGGGCACAGCAATGTGTCCACTTATGCTGAGTTCACTAGGAGACTAGTGGAAATATTTTATCTGAAGGATCCAGAGGCCCCTTTCATAAGCTTGGAAAAGCTTAAACAGACAAGAGATGTTGAAGCCTATATCTCTAAATTTTTGAGGTTGTCTATTATGGTTCCTGATCTTTCAGTTGCAAGGAGAGTCTATATGTTCATAGATGGCTTGGAAGAACCTTTGCATGGGTTGGTCAAGTCTACCAAATCCACCACTTTGCATGATGCCATTGAAAGAACCAGAGATCTCCAAAATGCCTTGCCAAGAGCAAAGGAAACCCTCCCAAGCAAAGCCACTCACTCTTCTAAAGGGAAGGAAGGGAAAGCTGCTCCAGCCAAGGAGAGCTCAAAGAAAAAGCTTCTTGACAACGATCTCCGAAGGGAGTTGAGAAAGAAGAAATTATGTTTCACTTGTCAAGATCCATGGGTGCCAGGACAAACGTGCTACTGGGAGAGAACATTACATTGAATTCTTCTCTAATTGTGAAGAGGAGGAGGGAAGTGATGAACCTAGGAGAGGTCATAGCACTGGTGATGATGAGGAGGAGGATCCATCATCAGCCAAAGAAGAAGAGGGAGAATTTTCTCCAAATAGTGGGACTCTTGCTTCCTTGAGAGGAGTGCCCAAATATTTGAATCTTAGAGTGCAAGGTTTAGTTATGAACCAAAGAGTATCTATTCTTATTGACAACGGGGCAACCCATAACTTTATTTATGCTCACTTTGTGCAAAGGAGATGGATCCCTACTGATACTTTTGATGGGTTCTCTGTTTTGGTTATGGGAGATAGAAATATGCAGTGCATGCAGTATGTTCCATCATTTTCTGTGACTATGGGGACCTACACTTTGGAGGACCACTTCTTTGTAGTGGACATACCAAACACCAACATCATCTTGGGTGTCCAGTGGTTGATTACTTTGGGAAAAGTCACCACTGATTGGAAGGCCTTGCAGATGGAATGGGCGGATTTGAAGAGTGGGAAACAACAATTCATTCAAGGCATGCACACCTACCCTTCACTTGATGTCTCTACCCACACAACAAAGATGGATTTGCGCAGTGAGGGCAAGGATCTCATGGTTCCTTCTCTAATTTTCATGAGATTTATGCAAGGGACATTCCTACATCATGGAAATCCTCTTGGGATGCCATTAGATTATGTGGAGAAAGCTTCACCAAGTTCTGAAACAATGGAAGAAGGAGTCACTGCGTTGTGGGAGGAAACAAAGGGGAGGATCAGCCTTCCCACACATAATTTTAGCATGCATGATACCAAAGGAACAAGCAACAATAAGGCAAGCACCACCATGGATGCCACCATAGGCAAGGCTGTCCTTGTTGAGAATTGTAGATCCATATTGGATGTCTCAACTCCTTGTGGAGTACTCCAAAGATTTGCACACCAGGATGATTTTAGATGGCATAAATCAAGGAGGAGGTTACTTGGTCCATGAAGGGGTCATCTATCATCTTGGTAAGGTATTCTTGTCTCAAGTTTCCAAGCTTAAGCAAGAGATACTACAAAGAGCACATAAGGAGTACCTCTCCAGCTACATGTAATCAGCAAGAATCTACTCCCTAATCTTGAATAGTTTTGATTGGGAGGGAATGGAGGATGAGCTACATCAGCATTATGAATGGGAGGAACTACATCAGCACTATGATTGGGAGGAACTACATCAACACTTACAAAAGTGCAAAGGTTATGTGGAGATGGGGCAGCCAAGGGATCCTATGGAGGAGACATTTCAGCCATCCCCTTCTTCTCTCAAAAAAGGAGAAAATCCCATGCCTAACTCTATGAGTGTGGGAGACTTGTATGGTAAGAAATATGATCTTGTGGAGCAAGTATATTTTTCTGATTTGGCACATTCTCTTACCATATGTATGCAGGGCATGGCTCCTACAAGGAGCAATATTACATGCAGATTTCATGGCAAAGATGGGGCCAATAAAAATTCCAAAGCTGGCCACTCCCTTGAGGTGCAAAGGGAGACTGTTTATCATGATGGGTGCTTTCCAAAGGCACCTAATGAGAGTTTCACTTTCAGCCATGTCAAAGTGGCCTATGCAGCAAATATGTGGTGGGAGTACCACCTATCACATTCAGATCTACTCAAAAAAAGGATTGTACTGCGCTGGTACCTTATGTGGGATTGTGACCCACCTCCTCATGTGCAAATTTTAGTTTGCCTTTATGTGATTTTGCTACCATACATAGATGACATATTGGTTTTGTTTATGTGTATGTATGGGCAAAGAGTTAGCAGTGTACATGTACCACATGGGATGGAACTTTATCCAGTACTTCATGACACATGTTTCAGTTGTGACATTGGTTCACCCATGTTTATTTCTATTGAGTTTTACACTCCTAAAGGGGCAGACTATGCACCTATCATGCTAGCATTAGAGGAGCATTTTTTGATGTATTGCCTTGGTGAACACTTACTTCATGCTAAGAGCTTGATTCTTGATGGTGTCATCAATGGAGAAGGAGAAGAAACACAACTCTTACCCTACCAGTTGCTTGAGGACAAGAAACATTTTGAGGGGGAGGACTATAAGGTTCCTACTTAGCCTCAGCTAAGAGGAGACATTCAATTTTGATTTAATTTATGTTTTATGAATAAATGAATAAAGGAGAACATGTAAAACTCCTAAGATGTATAAATAAATCAATGCCCATGTGAACAAAGATAAATCAGGGCTATGTAAATAATCACTTGCAGGTGTGAAAGAGGTTTTGAGCCAAGATTGGGTCCACCTTGACCAAGTCAACTGCACTGTCTAGGTGCATTGTATCTCCAAAAGGGGTTGCACAGTTCTAGAAGGGAGCCTCTAATGTGAAAAGGACCAACTCATCCAAGTGTTTTAGGGTTTGCAAAGGCTTTCTCATGTTATAAAAAGGAGGAGAAGACACAAGAAGAGGTTGTTGATGAATTATATTTCTGAAGTGTTTGTCTGCTTAGACAAATACCATTCTCTGTTTTTTAGTGAAGGATTGTGGTTGGAATTCCTGTTTAGGGGTTTCATATCTTCCCTTGAGGATCATTGGAGGATTTCTTTGCTGAATTTGGCCACTATCTGGTTTGATACCAAGCTCTATCTTTCATGAGCAGCGCTAGCCCATTGAGGGTTTTGCAGCTGCTATCTTTGTAGCAAGTGGCATTCTAGATCTGCTTACATCTAGTTGTTTTTGAGAGGCTTTCTCTATTGGAGAGTGTTCTTCAACCTCCAAGGAGTTAGCTGATCTATATTTCATATCATATCTGTACTTTTAATTCCATGTATTCGGTCTCCTTCACCCTTTATGCAGTTTCTACTCCATACTTCGTTATTTTGTGAGAGGGCTTCCTTGTTTAAGTTTTCTATCAGTTTGGAGGAAGATCTCTTGGTGTTAGGCTTGCCTTCCCTTGGTGATCCATGGATTGGGTTTCTGATCCATGTCTCTATAGATCTGATCTATTTTAGTAATTGAATTTATCTTCAGAAATTTCTTGGTTTTCTGCAGCACGGTATATTGTAATTCAGATCTATAGCTTAATATGCAATATTTTGATGTAATTCCAATTGGATCTTGTTCTTAAAGTATTGTAGCTTCTAGATCTGTATTATATCTGATGTTTCATCCATATATCTATCATAGATCTGAAATTTTATTTACAGCAGCTAAACCATTTGGAAAATAATGTTGTCTATGTATTTTTGCAGTTTATTTCTAGTTGCAGCTCTAATTTCTAAAGGGATCTTGCCCTAGTTCTTTTTGTTATCAAATGTAAACGCAATAAACTCATATGTAAATCTGATTTATTGTTATATGACTGAAGTATCAGATCTTTGGCTTTCCTCCTCTGATTTTTAGTCAAATTTGCGCAATTCTAGTAGCTAGGGCTTTCATCTTGTAGCAGTCTCTCTCTTTGGTTGATTTCTAGCTAGTCTTGTTTCCGGGAGATCTGTTTAATGTGCTTAAAATTATTTTTTTCTGCTGAAATTTCATATATATGTCACATACAACTTGAATGAGGGGATCCCAGCCCTGATCTTCATTTTCCATGCTCATATTTTCTTATACAACGTTTTCATTGAAGGCCTTGTTGAGATTCTTGAATGGGATTATTCCAAGTTCTACAGGAAGAGTCTACAATTGGCTAGGTAGCCTCTGGTTCTCACCCTCTTTTCAAAGGAGACATAACCATAAAATGCCTCTGTATTCCATCTCTAACATAGAATCTTGAGAATCCCCAAAAAGGAACATTACAGTGGTATCATAGCTCCACTCTTGGCATAGCCTGTGCTAGCTTGGAGCCACAGTCATGCTGCATTTCAAATATGAAGATCCTATTTCTGAGAGAGAGAGGAGATACCAGAATAGAATTCATAAAAAATATGACTATACTACTGCTGACCTTGACAAGGGGAAAGCCCCTGAGT
Organism: Pinus albicaulis; assembly: GCA_034641835.2. NCBI lineage: Eukaryota > Viridiplantae > Streptophyta > Pinopsida > Pinales > Pinaceae > Pinus > Pinus albicaulis. The sequence goes on from CM076578.1 coordinate 1,703,193,769, forward strand.
TGAATGATAAAGATAAGGAGGCAGAAGATTTTACAAAAACTCTCTTGGAAACCATGCAAGCTATATCCAAGGAGATAAAGGAGATGAGGATAGATAGAATTATGGAGTCCCTTGGAAGACTCCATCAAGGAGAGAGTTCTGAAATGTCTCAGTTTGGGACTGGTCCACTGGTGAGCTTGCCACAAGCTCCACAGATCTCACAATGCTCTACAATGCCTACCTTCTTGGCTGTAGAGAATGAAGGGCTTCAAGTGTCAACCTCTTTGGAAGGCTACTTTGCAGAATATGATTCACAAAGTCAAAGGTTCAAGGATAACTTGAGCTTTCAAGATTTATTCCATTTGAAGGACAGAAGAAGGCCATTTGCAGCAGTATAGAGATGGAGGTTTCCTTCATGGGAGGCACCACACCATGGGCATGTTCTTCTTGCCTAAGTTTGATGGATCACCCTCTTGTTCAGCTAAAGCATGGGTGGAAAAGTTGGACATCTACTTCCAGCTGAATAAAGTGCCTGAAGCAGAAGCCATTAATATTGTTGTGCTACATTTTGATGGAGAAGCCCACAACTGGTGGTTTCATGGACTTTCTACATTGGGGCACATCAATGTGTCCACTTATGCTGAGTTCACTAGGAGACTAGTGGAAAGATTTGATTGGAAGGATGCGGAGGCCCCTTTCATAAGCTTGGCAAAGCTTAAATAGACATGAGATGTTGAAGCCTATATCTATGAATTTTTGAGGTTGTCTGTTATGGTTCCTGATCTTTCAGTTGCAAGGAGATTCTATATGTTCATATATGGCTTGGAAGAACCTTTGCATGGGTTGGTCAAGTCTACCAAACCCACCACTTTGCATGATGCCATTGAAAGAACCAGAGATCTCCAAGATGCCTTGCCAAGAGCAAAGGAAACCCTCCCAAGAAAAGCTACTCACTCTTCTAAAGGGAAGGAAGGGAAAGCTTCTCCACCCAAGGAGAGCTCACAGAAAAAGCTTCTTGACAATGATCTCCGAAGGGAGTTGAGAAAGAAGAAATTATGTTTCACTTGTCAAGATCCATGGGTGTCGAGACATAGATGTGCTACTGGGAGAGCACATTACATTGAAGTCTTATCTGATTGTGAAGAGGAGGAGGGCAGTGATGGACCTAGGAGAGGTCACAACATTGGTGATGATGAGGAGGAGGATCCATCATCATCCAGAGAAGAAGAGGGAGCATTTGCTCCAACTAGTGGGACTCTTGCTTCCTTGAGAGGAGTGCCCAAATATTTGACTCTTAGAGTGCAGGGTTCAGTTATGAACCAAAGAGTATCTATTCTTATTGATAGTGGAGCAACCCACAGCTTTATTGATGCTCACTTTGTGCAAAGGAGAGGGATCCCTACTGATACTTTTGATGGGTTCTCTGTTTTGGTTCCGGGAGATAAAACTATGCAGTGCATGCAGTATGTTCCATCACTTTCTGTGACTATGGGGACCTACACTTTGGAGGACCACTTCTTTGTAGTGGACATACCAGACACTAACATCATCTTGGGTGTCCAGTGATTGATTACTTTGGGAAAATTCACCACTGATTAGAAGGCCTTGCAGATGGAATGGGTGGATTTGAAGAGTGGGAAACAACAAGTCATTCAAGGCATGCACACCTACCCTTCACTTGATGTCTCTACCCACACAAAAAATATGGATTTGTGCAGTGAGGGCAAGGATCTCATGGTTCCTTCTCTCATGTTCATGAGATTGCTGCAAGGGAAATTCCTACATCATGGCAAGCCTCTTGGGATGCCATTAGATTCTGTGGAGAAAGCTTCACCAAGTGCTGAAAAAATGGAAGAAAGAGTCACTGCGCTGTGGGAGGAAGCAAAAGGGAGGATCAGCCTTACCACACATAATTTTGGCATGCATGATGCCAAAGGAACAAGCAGAAACAAGGCAAGTGATGACGCAGGCAAGGCCTGCAAATCCCAGGATCTTCAATAACCATGTATATAAGAATGCATCTTAAACTTTTACCCAAATCAAAATCCTCAATCTACAGGAAAATTCACACCATCATTCAACCTGCGGAATCTTTCCAATGTAAGGCTCAAAATCATTTAACACTATCTCATATAATATCAATCTGCATCCACTCACCTTCAAGCAATTTCATAATATTCAAATGACTTTGAAAACCATATCAATGCCAACATTCTTTCATCCCAAAATACAATGCGCATTTACAATTCCAGTTTACATGCAAACATTATTCAATATCATCTCAAAAATTCAATCTGCATTTCCACTTCATCATTCAAACCAGATCTTTCACATGCGCCTTCAAGATCAGATTTAAAGATCAATCCAACAAATGCACTCATATTTTATTTCAACTTGACATTGTATCATCAACTAAAAAATACAGAGTCATTTCCCAGTTTTCTGAAGTTACCACAATGCATTTCATATAAGACCCTTTCCAGAGTCTCAATAGCAGACTTTCACTAAGATCTGGTTTCACATATGCTCTTAAAATTGTATTTTAAAATCAGAACAATGTAACTATTCCAGCGCTCTTACTATTGATACCAATCAATATTTTTTTATTGCAACAATTGCTCACACGTTAACTTACCCTTTTATCGCTTTTAACTCTGTGTCTAACTCTCCTCAACATATCCATTGGTTTATATTCGACAGCTGAACTCCTTGAGCAATTCTACAATTGCTGTATGTAACCAAATCTTCCACACGAACCAAAATCCTCAGCGCTTTCTTCTGTATTACATTAAAATTCAATGTCAGACATTTAACATACATATAAACAGATCTGGAATTTTACCCCGGATTCACCACGATTTCTTCTGCATTCCCAATTGTAGTTTCAGCAATTTGCCAGATTTTAATTTGTTAATTTTTCCAATGACTATCCGCACACAAGTTCCATCTACAATTTGATTTCACATTTCTCTGTGTTTACTCCTCTGCAAACGAATTTGAGTTTTGACAGTGTGAATTTAACAATCCAACGCATTTCTGTCCATTCAGCAGTTTACAACCAGATTTCAAATGAAAATGCGTTACACTGCAAGCATTTCTGAAAAGAGATCGCACCTTATCATTCCTTGTACCTGAATTTAAACTCACAAAACCCCATTTCAAATATTGATTTGCAATATTATACATCAGTTCAATCGGATTCCTCTTAAAATGATGGCGCCTCCCATATAATCAATTCAACAATTTGCAACCTGCTATTACAAACTACTCTAGTCTGCAATTATCCCATGTTTCATTAACAATATACAAATTAAATTGAACAGTGTTTCATGCGTTGATCATTCTAAGGACAGCGTCCAACGTTCATCACTCATGCCAATTCCACAACTTCAATTAAATTTCCACTTTGGAGTTTCAACACCAATGATTATCGATTTCCACAAATCGATGTCAACAAGTCTTTTACTACAGTTTCACCAATTCACTTCTTTATTCTAGATTTCAATCATTCATAGAGACTCAGCTAAGGCGCATGATTTAACTCTTAATCTCAAATTTAACACTCTCAAATCATAACCAACATTTGAAAGCTCACTTATGCAGAATTTAACCATACATAAACCAGTCCATTAAGGCACATAACTCAAAATCACACTTTCATAAAAATTAACATACTTACAAACTGATCTTCTTGGCCAAATATTCAACGTTCTTGGCCCTTACAAATTGCCAGAGGCTTACAGCCTTGGCTGTTCAAAACCAGCTCTCTACCACACTCTCTCACAATCTCAATGTATTTTTCTCTCAAAACCCCCTCCTATTTATACAATTTAAAAAATCATTAAATTAAATGCTCAATCCCTTCAATTCCTCAACAAACCCCTAAATCTCTCAACATCCCTAAAGGATAGATCTTTATCCCTAAAATCCTTCAACTAATTAAATTCCCCCATATCCTTTTATTAAATAAAAGATATTTACAAAAATCCTCACCTTCTCCTATTTTATTCAAATTAATTAATAAAATATTAAAAATTATCACACCCCCTTTTAACATATTTACAAAAGAAAAAACGCCCTTGATGCTCCTGCATCAGACTCCCCATGTAAGAAAATTCATGACCACCTGGTCATAAGTCTGGATATTTCCTCCTGGATCCCAAATTTTATTTTGTAATCTTTCCGTGCTTGTCGATTGCTTTACTACTGTTGTTATCTGATGTTGTCTTCCAGGTTTCCATATTTTGTGCTGTAATGCTCCATTTTCTCTGCTCTTGCAATCTTTCACTGTCATTCTCTTGTTGTCACTCCTTTTCTTTCTTTCGGCTGTCTTTCTCTGGGATGTTTTTATCATTAACCTCCTTATCAACTCAATTTCTCTGTCCAGTATGTCCTCTGTCTGCTGATTGTTTCCATCTCTTGATTGCTGAATTCTCATTCTTGCTTGTTATTCACTTGTTTTGATTGCTTCCTTTTCACCCTTACTGTTGTTTTGCACCTTTTCTGCTGCTTCTACTATAAATGTTGCGGCCTCCCAAACTTCCTGTCCCTCTGCAACATTCCTTTGCTCATCATCTGCAATTTCTTTTTGATTATCATTTATGACAACTACTTTTTCATCCTTCTTCAGCAGTCTCTCCTTAACATCCTTCAGTAGATGTTCTTCCTCTCCTTCTTCCATCTATGCCAAATATGTTCCAGCGTCTGCAACAACATTTTCAATTATAAGACAATCATTATAAAAAATATAAGGCCTCTGTACCTCTTTTCCCTTTAGCAACACTTCAGTATGTTGCATTGATTTCTCTTCTTCTGTCAGCATATCAGTATGTTGATCCAAACTCAAAGAACTCTTGAGACTGTCAGCTAGTCTCCCCTTCTCATCAGCTATTTCAATGATGTCTTCCAGCATTTGTCCACTATAGTGAACTGATTTTTTTCCAGCCTCTGCTTCAAAACTTTCATCTTCTGGAAGGTACTCTTTCACATCTTTGACAACTTCAAAAGACTGCCTATCTTATTCCAAACCTGCAATCACATACAAATCATTAGTTTTAAAATCACAAGACCTGACGGTCTTATTTGATGCTTTAGTCATCAAATCTTCCGGCTGCTTCGAATCATTCATATGATTCAACTCCTCTAGCTCTTCATCACTTTCAAAAAGTAATGGTCCACTTTCTGGATAACATATCGAAACTTCAACATCTTCTTCAGCATCTTCCTTTTGTTGTAGCTCAATTCTTTCGAGCTTCTCTATCCTCTGTTTGGCATCTATAACCTGTTCAAGTTCCCTTAGTTCCTTCACCAACTGCATATTTACCTGATGATTCCACTTCTCTTGTAGCCTCTGCCACTTCAGCTTCTTTCTTATGACATAACCATGCTTCTGGTCTACCTCATTTCTTTGCAACATCTCCATTAACACCTCAAGCTGAACTGCTATCTCAGCCTTCTCCCTCTCATATTCCTCTTTGCTTAACTGTCTCTGTATGCCAATTGCCTTGGCATCCTTCTTCTTTTGTCCTCTGCTGTGGTTTATTTCAGAACCTCTGTTACGACTGTCACTAGTCATCATCCTTTCCATTTCTATGAGTCCCTCACTCACTTTACTATGAGTTGCACTAAAGCCTCTTCAGCAGCAAGTCCTGTCCTGCCGCCACTTACCTCACCAAGCTCTCCTCACTCAGTCTTTTGGCAAGCAATTGGTTCTCTATCTCCGGAACCTCCTTTGAGCACTTCTCTTTGCTCTTCCCGGGCTTCAACTCATCTACCTGTTCTAAGAACACAACTGTCCTCCTTTTCCAATCTCTATTGGAATTCTTCAAGGTTCTGCCACCTCTATGTTTTCTTAGAAACTTTCACCAGCTTCCTTTATCTGTTAGCAATTGCCTTTTGGGAGTTGCAATAATATTTCAATGCAAAGACTACAATATTCTATTATTCAAAAACATATCATCTTACCTCCAAGATCTCGTCTGATCTTGTCCTTCCATTCTCCTGCACTTCAATTACCTTCAGAATCTCACCACTCCTGCAAATATGTTTCAGCAAATCTTTATGCTTCCTCTGCACAAATTCTCGATATTCAACCACTGTCAATCAGATTTTAAAATCTGATCCTCTCTTCCAATCTTCTAGCTTTATCTGGCAAACTTTAGCTGTCAGCAACAATTCCTTCTTTGTTGAGTTTCTTCATTGCTGCAACCATCAATCCTCATTCCATTTCTTTGTCAGTAAAACCCAAATCAAAATTAAACAAACACAATACCTGCACAATTCTTCATTCATTCAGCTACATTCTGGTTGCTTGACTGTCAGATTAGAATCTGATCTCCTTTATCTGCATGCACATCTGCTGTCATAATTTATCTCTGCACTTATCGCCTGCAATTTGACAATCACTCATACAACCCATATCAAATTTTACCGATCAACACAGAATTCTATTATGTTCGAATGCATAACCGAGAATTACTTCTCAAGAACTTTCATACAGAGCCAAGCTCTGATACCAAATGATGACGCAGGCAAGGCCTGCAAATCCCAGGATCTTCAATAACCATGTATATAAGAATGCATCTTAAACTTTTACCCAAGTCAAAATCCTCAATCTACTGGCAAATTCACACCATCATTCAACCTGCGGAATCTTTCCAATGTAAGGCTCAAAATCATTTAACGCCATCTCATATAATATCAATCTGCATCCACTCACCTTCAAGAAATGTCATAATATTCAAATGATTTTGAAAACCATATCAATGCCAACATTCTTTCATCCCAAAATACAATGCGCATTTACAATTCCAGTTTACATGCAAACATTATTCAATATCATCTCAAAACTTCAATCTGCATTTCCACTTCATCATTCAAACCAGATATTTCACATGCGCCTTCAAGATCAGATTTAAAGATCAATCCAACAAATGCACTCATATTTTATTTCAACTTGACATTGTATCATCAACTAAAAAATACAGAGTCATTTCCCAGTTTTCTGAAGTTACCACAACGCATTTCATATAAGACCCTTTCCAGAGTCTCAATAGCAGACTTTCACTACAATCTGGTTTCACATATGCTCTTAAAATTGTATTTTAAAATCAGAACAATGTAACTATTCCAGCGCTCTTACTATTGATACCAATCGATATTTTTTTATTGCAACAATTGCTCACACGTTAAATTACCCTTATATCGCTTTTAACTTTGCGTCTAACTCTCCTCAACATATCCATTGGTTTATATTCGACAGCTGAACTCCTTGAGCGATTCTACAATTGCTGTATGTAACCAAATCTTCCACACGAACCAAAATCCTCAACGCTTTCTTCTATATTACATTAAAAGTCAATGTCAGACATTTAACATACATATAAACAGATCTGGAATTTTACCCCGGATTCACCACGATTTCTTCTGCATTCCCAATTGTAGTTTCAGCAATTTGCCAGATTTTAATTTGTTAATTTTTCCAATGACTATCCGCACACAAGTTCCATCTACAATTTGATTTCACAGTTCTCTGCGTTTACTCCTCTGCAAACGAATTTGAGTTTTGACAGTGTGAATTTAGCAATCCAACGCATTTCTGTCCATTCAGCAGTTTACAACCAGATTTCAAATGCAAATGCATTACACTGCAAGCATTTCTGAAAAGATATCGCACCTTATCATTCCTTGTACCTGAATTTAAACTCACAAAACCCCATTTCAAATATTGATTTGCAATCTTATACATCAGTTCAATCAGATTCCTCTTAAAATGATGGCGCCTCCCATATAATCAATTCAACAATTTGCAACCTGCTATTACAAACTACTCTAGTCTGCAATTATCCCATGTTTCATTAACAATATACAAATTAAATTGAACAGTGTTTCATGCGTTGATCATTCTAAGGACAGCGTCCAACGTTCATCACTCATGCCAATTCCACAACTTCAATTAAATTTCCACTTTGGAGTTTCAACACCAATGATTATCGATTTCCACAAATCGATGTCAGCAAGTCTTTTACTACAGTTTCACCAATTCACTTTTTTATTCTAGATTTCAATCATTCATAGAGACTCAGCTAAGGCGCATGATTTAACTCTTAATCACAAATTTAACACTCTCAAATCATAACCAACATTTGAAAGCTCACTTATGCAGAATTTAACCATACATAAACCAGTCCATTAAGGCGCATAACTCAAAATCACACTTTCATAAAAATTAACATACTTACAAACTAATCTTCTTGGCCAAATATTCAACGTTCTTGGCCCTTACAAATTTCCAGAGGCTTACAGCCTTGGCTGTTCAAAACCAGCTCTCTACCACACTCTCTCACAATCTCAATGTCTTTTTCTCTCAAAACCCCCTCCTATTTATACAATTTAAAAAATCATTAAATTAAATGCTCAATCCCTTCAATTCCTCAACAAACCCCTAAATCTCTCAACATCCCTAAAGGATATATCTTTATCCCTAAAATCCTTCAACTAATTAAATTCCCTCATATCCTTTTATTAAATAAAAATATATTTACAAAAATCCTCACCTTCTCCTATTTTATTCAAATTAATTAATAAAATATTAAAAATTATCACACCCCCTTTTTAAAATAAAAAACGCCCTTGATGCTCCTGCATCAGCAAGCACCACCATGGATGCCACCATAGGCAAGGCTATCCTTGTTGAGAAGTGTAGATCCATATTGGAGGTCTTAACTCCTTGTGGAGTACTCCAAAGATCTGCACACCGAAATTATTTTAGATGGCATAAAGCAAGGAGGAGGTTACTTGGTCCATGAAGGGTTCATCTATCATCTTGGTAAGGTATTCTTGTCTCAAGCTTCCAAGCTTAAGCAAGAGATACTACAAAGAGCACATAAGGAGTTCCTCTCCAGCTACATGCAATCAGCAAGAATCTACTCCCTAATCTTGAATAGTTTTGATTGGGAGGGAATGGAGGATGAGCTACATCAGCATTATGACTGGGAGGAACTACATCAGCACTTACAAGAGTGCAAAGGTTATGTGGAGATGGGGCAGCCAAGGGATCCTATGCAGGAGACATTTCAGCCATCTCCTTCTTCTCTCAAAAAAGGAGAAAATCCCATGCCTAACTCTATGAGTGTGGGAGACTTGTATGGTAAGAAATCTGATCTTGTGGAGCAAGTATATTTTTCTGATTTGGCACATTCTCTTACCATATGTATGCAGGCCATGGCTCCTACAAGGAGCAATATTACATGTAGATCTCATGGCAAAGATGGGGCCAATAAAAATTCCAAAGTTGGCCACTCCCTTGAGGTGCAAAGGGAGATTGTTTATCATGATGGGTGCTTTCCAAAGGCACCTAATGAGAGTTTCACTTTCAGCCATGTCAAAGTGGCCTATGCAGCAAATATGTGGTGGGAGTACCACCTATCACATTCAGATCTACTCAAAACAAGGATTGTATTACGCTGGTACCTTATGTGGGATTGTGACCCACCTCCTCATGTGCAAATTTCAGTTTGTCTTTATGTGATTTGCTACCATACATAGATGACATATTGGTTTTGTTTATGGGTATGTATGGGCAAAGAGTCAGTAGTGTACATGTACCACATGGGATGGAACTTTATCCATTACTTCATGACACATGTTTCGGTTGTGACATTGGTTCACCCATGTTTATTTTTGTTGAGTTTTACACTCCTGAAGGGGCAGACTACGCACCTATCATGCTAGCATTAGAGGAGCATTTTTTGATGTATTGCCTTGGTGAACACTTACTTCATGCTGAGGGCTTGATTATTGATGGTGTCATCAATGGAGAAGGAGAAGAAACACAGCTCTTACCCTACCAGTTGCTTGACGACAAGCAACATTTTGAGGGGGAGGACTGTAATGTTCCTACTTAGACTCAGCTAAGAGGAGACATTCAATTTTGATTTAATTTATGTTTTATGAATAAATGAATAAAGGAGGAAATGTAAGACTCCTAAGATGTCTAAATAAATCAATTCCCATGTGAAAAAAGACAAATTAGGGCTATGTAAATAGTCACTTGCAGGTGTGAAAGAGGTTTTGAGCCAAGATTGGGTCCACCTTGACCAAGTCAACTGTGCTGTCTAGGTGCATTGTATCTCCAAAATGGGTTGCGCAGTTCCAGAAGGGAGCCTCTAATGTGAAAAGGACCAACTCATCCAAGTGGTTTAGGGTTTGAAAAGGCTTTCTCATGTTATAAAAAGGAGGAGAAGACACAAGAAGAGGTTTTTGATGAATTATATTTCTGAAGTGTTTGTCTGCTTAAACAAATACCATTCTCTGTTGTTTAGTGGAGGATTGTGGTTGGAATCCCTGTTTAGGGGTTTCATCTCTTCCCTTGAGGATCATTGGAGGAGTTCTTTGTTGAAGTTGCTCACTATCTGGTTTGAGACCAAGCTCTATCTTTCATGAGTAGCGCTGGCCCATTGAGGGTTTTGCAGCTGCTATCTTTGTAGCAAGTGGAATTCTAGATTTGCTTAGATCTAGTTGTTTTTTAGAGGCTTTCTCTATTGGAGAGTGTTATTTAGCATCCAAGCAGTTATCTGATCTATATTTCATATCATATCTGTACTTTTCATTCCATGTATTCAGTCTCCTTCACCCTCTGTGCAGTTTCTGCTCCATACTGCATTATTTTGTGAGAGGGCTTCCTTGTTTCAGTTTGCTATCAGTTTGGAGGAATAACTCTTGGTGTTAGGCTTGCCTTCCCTTGGTGATCCATGGATTGGGTTGCTAATCCATGTCTCTATAGATCTGATCTATTTCAGTAATGTAAGTTATCTTCAGAAATTTCTGGGTTTTCTACAGCACAGTATATTGTAATTCAGATCTACAGCTTAATATGCAATATTTTGATGTAATTCCAATTGGATCTTGTTCTTAAGGTATTGTAGCTTCCAAATCTGTATTAGATATGATGTTTCATCCATAGATCTGTCATATATCTGAAATTTAATGTACAACAGCTGAACCATTTGGAAAATAACGTTGTATGTGTATTTTTGCAGTTTATTTCTAGTTGCAGCTCTAATTTCTGAAGGGATCTTGCCCTAGTTCTTTTGTAATAATATGTAAAGAAATAAACTCATATGTAAATCTGATTTACTGTTATATGACTGAAGTATCAGATCTTTGGCTGTCCTCCTCTGATTTTTAGTCAAATCTGTGCAATTCTAGTAGCTGGGGTTTTCATCTTGTAGCAGTCTCTCTCTTTGGTTGATTTCTAGCTAGACTTGTTTCCGGGAGATCTTTTTAATGTGCTTAAAATTATTTTTTTCTACTGAAATTTTATATATATGTCACATACAGCTTAAATGAGGGGATCCCAGCCCTGATCTGCGTTTTCCTTGCTCATATTTTCTTATACAATGTTTTCATTGAAGGCCTTGTTGAGATTCCTGAATGGGATTATTCCAAGTTCTATAGGCAGATTCTACAGTTGGCCAGCTAGCCTCTGGTTCTCACCCTCTTTTTAGAGGTGACATAACCAGTAAATGCCTCTGTAGTCCATCTCTCACATAGAATCTTGAGAATCCCCAAAAAGGAACATTACAGAAGGAGGAAATTTCACTTGTAGAAGTTGTCATTATGATGTCAATGATCAAATTAACTTCAAAAAAGTTCTTAAAGCTTTCAAAAAAAATGAAAATATTTTTGAAACCAAATGGCTATATATACTCTTAATCAAGCAGCCAAACAATAAACAAACTCCAAAATCTTCTTAACAAACAATCGTCAAGAGGGTTTGTTTTCCAAGGGTGACTTTAAGGTCCTTTGGGGTAAGGAAGATGCCTTCAACTCTGTCTTCCTTTTTTTTTCTCTCCAAGAATTAGCTAATCAGTAGCTATCCCCAAATCTCAAGCAAACTCAAACAACAATCAGTTTGCAAATAGTAAAACAATCAATCTTTTACACTGTTTAAACACCTTTCAAGCTATACAATCAAGCAACCAAGTGCTCTGTCAAGAAAGCAACTATGATCTAATACCAACCTGATTTGAAAATGGTCTAGATAACTTGTATGTATTTCAAGAACCTACTACTCAGTTTAAATTAAAATGGTCTAGCTTGTACTTGACAATTTTGTGGAATTATTTACTTGAAAGTGGTGTATGAATTTTTATTGTTTATGTGTCTTAACTTCATTTTTTCTTGTTGTAATTTAACATGTATGAAAACAACATAATGCAGAAAATAATCATTCAAACACAACAACAATTTTAATCTAGGAGTTCACCTGAAATCTCCTGGGCTACGTCTCCTTTAAGCTTTTTCATCATGACTCAACTCTTTGGGATTATGGTAAGTTTTTTTTACAAGTAAATACTTAATTCCAATGAATAAAAAAATGATCCAAAGGACTGAAAATATCATAAATATCCCTCAATTGGCTATTCGAACTTTGTAAACAGCTTTAGGCTCTTGTTGATATGATTCCTTCTGTCGGTGCACTAAGCTACTTTGAGCTTCTAAATGGCACAAAATTCCTCAGAATTATATTTCTGTCATTGAAACCACTCCTGATGTATCCAATACACATCAGACATAAAATATCAACTGATAAATTGCTCAAATTGAGCACTGCATTCCCCAAATAAGCTATCCTCCATGGTTTTCCCAGGGCTGCCCAGAACTTCACATCAGCTTTTTGAGCTCTAGAAGTTCTCAAAATGTTCTAAAACCACTTCCATTGGTTCCAAAATGACTGAAATAGTCAAGATAGAGTTTTGGTTCATCAAAAATATCCTTCGGCTGCTTCGGTTTCGCCTCAATCACCTATCGACACCCCCTGGCACTAGGGTCAAGGAAAACTTATCTACTGAGTTTTCGACATCTAAAAGTATTTAACACTTGTTGAAACATCTATAAATAGATTCCAAATGATTTTTTCAGTCAATAATGACCACTATTTCACTGCAAATGGTCTCAAACAACTCTTTCTTAGCCCTGCACTGCTGCTAGCAAAAGTTGGCACTAATGGCCCCTGGAACTTTATTGAAGCATTTAGGCCTTCAAATGTTTTCTACAGGATATGAAAACCATTTCATCAGATTCAAAACATCTTAATTATCCAATTTAGACTATTTGAACTCTGGAAAAGGACTCTAACTCCACTGGCTAGGCCTCAAACTGAAATTATCTCATGGTGGCCCTGATGGTTCCTTCATATTCCCTGAAGAAAAAGCTATTGAAGATCACCTCCATTTGACCTGAAACCTGTCCCAAAGTTCTCAGGAGGTTGAAGATACCCAAAATTGACTAACATTTCATCCAATTTGGTTCAATAATGAGGAAGTCATGGCTTCTGCAAGAAAAATTCCCAATGTCCCCCAAAAACCTCCTCCAAATCTTGAGGAACTCTAGTTAGGAGCGCCAAAAATGGCCAACCTCCGAAATTTTCGGGTCCACCATAAATTATGCCATCCCTTTAATTCTAGATTAGTTTAAATTTAATTAATGATTAAGGACAGTTAATCTTGTTTTAACAACAAAACGTATTTTGTGCTAATGACCTGGATTAGTGGCGAAGCCACGTTTAATGGTTAATTAATCTCCCTTAACGAAATTTATGCCATTTGCAATAGCACATGGTCTTCGGTTCTTGGTCACATAGATGATCGGGCTAGCCCTAAGGGGCTAGCCCCTTTTGTTTTCCACCCATTATAAGTTTAAAACTCAAATAATATGTGGTCCGCATATTTATTAAGAACCATAGGTATGTCAAATTGGTGGGCCATGGGATTAGTTGCAGACAGGTCTGGGGTTTAAAACCTGAAAGTTGTAGAAAATTTTGCCAGCCCATTACTCCTTGGCTTGGGGCGACGTGGCGGCCTCCGAGCCTGCCATGTGGCAGCTCGTGATAGGCCTAAATCCAAAAAGGTCAATCCTTCATCGAATAAAAATCTGCCACTTGTCAAATTGTTATTCACCCGAATGGAATATTCTATATTCCCAAAATATTCTTTGGAATATTATTTTTTTAAATTTTCCAAAGTTTAAAATTCAAACTTGGTCCACTAAATTTTAGAGTTTACTAGAGACTTCAAACCTGAATAACTTTTGCATACGACCTTCGTTTTGCGAACCGTTCATGGCACCAAAATTGCAGTGACGAGAAATTTCTAGTCGTTCAGATTGCAACCAATTCTGAACACTTTCATTTTTTAGCAAAAATTGCATAACCTGGAGATGATCTCCTGATCACACCTCCCAAATGAGAAGCTTTTGGTCCCCAAAAGCTCTCTGGAATACTGAAACTGATCTGTATAGAAAATAAGAGTACTGCACCCTCTTCTCTTCAGCCTCCAAATATTTGCCTTACATGGCAAGTGACTTTGAACCACAACTAGAAATCAATTCACACTTCCCTTCCTCAATGTTTGTCCTCCTGTCAAGAGCTGTCTTTCTTGCACTTCACTCAGAAAATTTCTGGTGAGAAATTTGTAGAAGGAAACTGTACATCACTGCCTTGATCAATGATCCAAGGTGGCTCAAACAAACGAGATATTTACAACATAAAATACATATTTACAATCGAAATTTCAGTATGTACAAAATGAATACGTCTTACTATACCAAGAAGTCCATCCAATTCTCACCAAGCCACTTCCATGGCGACTTTTTCTGCTACAACTCTTCCTCATGTGAATCTTCCATTTTCACATCAATAATGGAATCCATAGTTCCACTTGCGCCAATCTTCCTGTCCTCTTGCTGCATGTGCTTTGGACGACTAGTTGGATGCAAAGTCCAACAATGGGAGACAACATGTCCCCTCTTTTGGAAATATGTGCAAAACTTATGCACCTTCTTTGAAATTTGTCTTTGCCTCATCTGCTTCCAGTATGCTTTCTTCCTCATCCAACATCTTGAAACAACATGGTTAAATCCACCACAATATGTACAGCAAATATTTCTTCCATTTAAGCATGTAAAATTATCGTGCTTTGCAGAAACACAATCAAATTGATCATGAGAAGATTTATACCTCTTGTGCTTCTTAGAATGTTCATCCTTTTTTTCTTCATGAGAATATGAACTAGTAGAGGCTACAACTTTCATTTGTAGACTAACATCAGCGTTTTTTTCTTGAAAACTGTCTGAACTTGCATGCTCGCCATAAGCTGCATGTCTACCATCTCCTTGCTGCAACAAAGGCTTATAGCAATGGCAATAATCTTTGAAACAAATTTGACATATTTTCATCTTAGAGCTTGGAATAAAGGTTCTCTTTAAATTTACCTCACATGCTCTCATGTTTTTGGAGTCTTTGCCATTAAATTGCACATAACCAAGACCAATATTTTGGGTCGTTCCTCAACCGAAATGGGATCAACCATGCCTTATGCATGCTTGCCTAATCCCTTGCCTTTGTAGCCCATTTTAATCATTAGTTTGGACCCTATATGTATTTTATGTTTTTCAAAAGAACCAACACATCTTTCCAATGAGGAAACTGAAGACAAGTTAGAATGGATTACCTTTTCCTCATGCATTTTCTTGGTAAAAGCCTCTTGGGCTTGATGGATTTGCCTCTCCACATCATGCAATATTTGAAGAATTTCTTCCTTCTCTTCCTTCATGGAAAACAAAAATTCACGAAGTTCAGTTCTTTCTCGTTTATCCTCAAACAAAATCTGCACCATGTCCTTCAATATAATAAATTCATGCTTCATATCATCATCGAAGAATTTGATGAAGGAGGAAACTTCACTTGTAGAATTTTTCATTATAATGTCAATGATCAAATTAACTTCAAAAAAGTTCTCAAAGCTTTCAAAACAAATGACAAGCTTTTTTAAACCAAATGGCTGTAGAGACTCTTAATCAAGCAGCCAAACAACAAACAAACTCCAAAAGCTTCTTAACAAACAATCGTCAAGAGGGTTTGTTTTCCAAGGGTGAATTTGAGGTCCTTTGGGGTAAGGAAGATGCCTTCAACTCTTTCTTCCTTTTTTGTTCTCTCCAAGACTTAGCTAATCAGTAGCTATCCCCAAATCTCAAGCAAACTCAAACAACAATTAGTTTGCAAATAGTAAAATAGTCAATCTTTTACACTGTTTAAACACCTTTCAAGCTATACAATCAAGCAACCAAGTGCTCTGTCAAGCAAGAAAATATGCTCTAATACCAACCTGATCTGAAAATGGTCTGGATAACTTGTATGTATTTCAAGAACCTACCACTCAATTTAAATTAAAATGATCTAGCTTGTACTTGAAAATTTTGCGGAATTATTTACTTGAAAGTGGTGCATGAATTTTTATTGTTTATGTGTCTTAACTTCATTTGTTCTTTATGTATTTTAACATGTATGACAACAACATAATGCAGCAAATAATCATTCAAACACAACAACAATTTTAATCTAGGAGTTCACCCGAAATCTCGTGGGCTACGTCTCCTTTGAGCTTTGTCATCATGAATCAGCGCTTTGGGATTATGGTAAGTTTTTTTTACAAGAAAATAATTAATTCCATTGAATACAACAATGATCCAAAGGACTGAAAATTCCATAAATATCCCTCAATTGGTTGTCCAAACTTTTTAAACAACTTTAGGCTCTCATTGACACGATTCCTTTTGTCGGTGCACTAAGCTACTCTAAGCTTCTAAATGGCACAAAATCCCTCAGAATTCTATTTCTGTCACTAAAACCACTCCTGTTGTATCCAATACACATCAGATATCAAATATCAACTGATAAATTGCTCAAATTGAACACTTCATTCCCCAAATAGGCTATCCTCCATGGTTTGCCTAGGGCTGCTCAAAACTTCACATCAGCTTTTTGAGCTCTAGAAGTTCTCAAAATTTTCTTAAACCACTTCGATTGGTTCCAAAATACTGAAATAGTCAAGATAGAGTTTTGGTTCATCAAAACTAGCCTCTGACTGCTCTGGTTTCGCCTCACCCCTTGGCACTAGGGTCAAGGAAAAATTCTCTGCTAAGTTTTAGACATATAAAGTCTTTAAAACTTGCTGAAACCTCTGTAAATAAATTCAGAATGATTTTTTTAGTCAAGAATGACCACTGTTTCACTACAAATGGTCTCAAACAGCTCTTTCTAAGCCCTGCACTATTGTTGGAAAAAGATGGCACTAATGGCCCCTGGAACTTTACTGAAGCTTTTCAGCCTTCAAATGTTCTCTCCAGGCTCTAAAAACCATTTCATCAGATTCAAAACATCTTAATTATCCAATTTAGACTATTGGAACTCTAGAAAAGGACTCTAACTCCCCTGGCTAGGCCTCAAATTGAATTTGTCTCATGGTGGCCCTGATGTCTCGTTTATCTTCCTTGAAGAAAAATCTATTGAATATCACCTCCATTCGACCTGAAACCTATTCCAAAGTGCTCAGGAGGTCGAAGAGACCCAAAATTGACAAAAATTTCATCCAATTTGGTTCAATAATTAGGAAGTTATGGCTTCTACAAGAAAAATGCCCAATGTCCCCCAAAAACCTCCTCCAAATCTGGAGGAACTCCAGTTAGGAGTGCCAAAGATGGCCAACCTCCGAAATTGTTGGGTCCGCCATAAATTTTGCCATCCCTTTAATCCTAGATTAGTTTAAATTTAATTAAGGATTAAGGGTGGTTAATCATGTTTTAACAGCAAAACACATTTTGCGCTAATGACCCGAATTAGTGGCTAAGCCACGTTTAATGGTTAATTAATCTCCATTAATGAAGTTTCCACTGTTTGCAACAACACCTGGTCTTCGGTTCTTGGTCACATGGATGGTCGGGCTAGCCGCTTTTGTTTTCCGCTTGTTATAAGTTTAAAACTCAAATAATATGTGGTTCGCATATTTATTAAGAACCATAGGTATGTCGTATTGGTGGGCCGTGGGATTAGTTGCGGACATGTCCGAGGTTCAAAACCTGAAAGTTGCAGAAAATTTTACCAACCCATTACTCCTCAGCCTGGGGCCACGAGGCGGCCTCCGGGCCTACCATGTGGCAGCCCATGATAGGCCTAAATCCAAAAAGGTCAATCCTTCATCGAATACAAATCTCCCACTTGTCAAATTGTTATTCGCCCGAATGGAATATTCTAGGGAATAACATGAATATTGTATATAGAAATCAATGAGGTAACCTTATACATGAGATCCATCATTTCTTATGCATGTCAAGTGTCAAGAGTATCATTTACTAGAGTCAAGGCACTAGCCTTCTTCATAGGATCAAGATATCCAAAACAATAGATGTTAACCAAACATCAAGTATACCAATATATCAAGTATCAACATTAAGTAGCCTCATAGAATTTAAGAAGCTCATCGTGATCAAAATTTTCAATACCAGGTGCACCATTTCATCATAAGAAACATGAATTTAAATCACTTTCATATGTATGCAATAACCATTTGAGAAAGAGAAATTATCATCATACCTTAGGGCTTACCTTGCCATCCAATGTTATAGCTAAAACATAACATTGAAACCATGCATACCTTATAGTATTCAAATACATGTACACCTTTTCATTTGCACTTAGTCCTCTTTTCATCAGGTGCCTCTCTAGCTTTTCTCTTCTTATATTCAATAAGAGGTGATCCTCTCTCTTTTGAACCAACCTTCAAGAGCCACCCAGTATCCATATAAAAATGTTGCCTTCAATAGTTCAAACAACTATATCAAAAACCAAGCCTACTAGAGACTATCCCATCTAGGGCTTCATCAAATCTATCACAAGTGCTTGAGCATCTTCACATTGACCATGCTAGATCTCAAATATTTCCATAAACCAATGTTTCTCTCAAACCTTAACTTCATAATATCCATCAAACTCTAATACACAAATTTCCTAAGGTTTTCTTCAAACCCTAGATTTCTTTTAGGTCTCCTCCATCCTCTTCTTACTTCCATACAATGTCATCATAGGGGTGATATTCATGAATTTTCTTCAGCCTAGCTTTGATTCCATGTTAATTTTTCTTAGGGCTATATTTTTCTTTGCTTTGATAATTGCATTTCTTCATTAATACATTAAGTTCGCCCCATAACATCATAACATTATTCATATTTACTCCATTATTCAACATCATATGAAACTATGTAAGAAGAACAATATCATCATCATCAACAATGCAATGTAACATATAGGAACAATAAAAGAAAAATCATGCACACATAGAGACACCATGATTGGTCGGAGACCAGGGCAAAACTCACTATGGGGAAAACCCTTGCAAATTATTCTTCTTAGATTGTCATCAAATTATTCAAAAAAAGAGAATGATCCATATCTTCATCTATGCAACTAACCAGAAAAACAACTACAACATCCATGAAATGAACCCAACAATGTATACACTCAGAAATATGATTTTGAAGTATGTACTGAAATGTCACTGTCTAAAGTCAACTGTCGAACCATGTGGTCGCTGAGCGAAATCTTTGGAAGACTGAGATTTCATCTTTAACATCATGGTCTCACAAAGGAGGTGACATGTGAGCAACTATAGTTGTCCCAGTCACTCCCTTAAGCCTAGCAAGTGAGCGACTACGGTCAGAACTAAACTGCGTAAACCCTAATCTCTCGGTTGCATGCACGGTGAGATGTTTGTGTGGCTGGTAGGCTCCAGTCGTACACATGAGCCTCTATGGGAGCGATTATGGTCGAGATCCTCGTGTTCTGCTCCTGCGACTGGGGCCCAAAACCCTAAATTAGTGATGCAAGCCTCAGACAATGCAATTTCACCTCAGAGCGAACATATTCCTCTGTAGATAACACTATTACCGATGAAATAGGTAACCTGACCTCAAAACGAGAACTCTAGCCCAAAAAGACTCAAAAAACATGAAAAAACACCCCAAAAACAAAAAAAGTGTATTCCAGAACGCACTTGGTTTTTTTTTAAGGTCAAATTTCAACATTTTATAAAATTATGCTAAAAACAAAATTGTTTCTTGAAAAAAGGATTGAAAAAACACCCTCAAAACAAAACCAGTTGATGTTGGAATAACAAAAAAAAATTTGTGTCATATTTTTGACATTTTTAAAAATAGAAATAACATTTTTTAATTTTTAAAATTCAAACATTAAAAAAAACCTAAAATTTAAGAAAAAAATAAATTTAAAAAATAAAAACATTTTAAAGCTTAAAATTTAAAAATATATAGGAATAAAAAAATAAAAAATAAAAACAAAATAAAAATAAAAATTCAAACATTAAAAAAACCTAAAATTTAAGAAAAAAAAAAATTTAAAAAAATAAATAAATAAAAAATTAAAGATTAAAATTTCAAAATATATAGAAATAAAAAAAAATAAAAATAAAAACAAAATAAAAATATTAAATTTAAAAAAAAAAGTTAAAAAAATAAAGAAATTATAAAAAATAAAATATAGAAATTAAATTAAAAAAAAAAAAAAAAAAAAATGTTTATTAAATTAAAAAATAAAACAAAAAAAAAGAAAAAACAAAAAAAAAAAGAAAAAAAAAATCAATTTAAAGAAATATATTAAATTTTAATAAATTTAAAACTTAAAAAAAAAATTAAAATTAAAAAAAAAAAAAACATTATTGAAATTAAAAGTAAAAAAATGAAAAATTAATTAAAAATAAAAAATGAAAAATAAAATACAATAAAAATATTAAATTTAAAAAAGATATATTAAAAAAACAAATAGATTTTAAAAAATAAATTAAATTTAAATTATAAAAAATAATATATATATATATATATATATATATATATATATATGAACTTAAATTAAAAATATATAAATTAGGTTTTATTAAATTTAAAAAAATGTTAATATTAAAATAACAAATTAAATTTAAAAAAAAAAAATATATATATATATATATATATATATATATATATATATATATATATAATTTTAATAAATAAATGAATAAAAAAATAAATTATAAATATAAAGAAAAAAAAAACATTGTTAAAATAAAAAGTTAAAAAACTCTAAAAAATCAATTAAAATTGAAAAATTGAAAAATAAATAAATAAAAATATATTAAATAAAAAATAAAATAAAAAACAAATTAATTTGAAAATATTAAGTTTAATTTAAAAAAAAAAAAAAAAAAAAAAAATCTAATTTTAAATACACAATTTTAATGGAAATAAAAATAAAAATAAAAATTTTATGTAATTAAAAAAATAATAATAATAAATTAAAAAAAAAAAAATATTAAATTCAAATAAATTTAAAAAAAAAAATACAAAATTTACTAAATTTTAAAAAATTAAATGAAAAAACAAAACATAAAATTTAATAATAATAAAAAAAAAATATGAAAAAAAAAATCAATTAAATAAAAAAAATTACAAAATTTAATAAAAATTATTAACAAAATTTAGAAAAAATAAATAAATAAAAATAAAAATAAAAAAATAAAAAAATTTATATATATATATATATATATATATATATATATATATATATATATATTAAAAATTAAAAAAAAAAAAAAAGTGAAGAATTTTTTGATCGTGGTGGCGCCGCCAATCGGCCTCCCGCCCAGGGGATCGCAGAAGTCGGCTGCTAGGCGGGAGGCTGATTCCGAGAATCACCCTCCCACGGCAGGAGGCCAATTCCGGGAATCGCCCTGAGGTCGATTCCGGGAATCGCCCTCCCGCGTCGCGGGAGCGCGATTCCCGGAATCGGCCTCCCAGACCGTGTACACCCGGAATCGCCCTCCCGCCGCAGAGGGGCGATTCGGAACGCCTCCCTATCGATGGAGGCGGAGCCCCTCGACCGGCTTTCTCCCACCGCGGGGTACCTCGGACCGCCCTCCCCGGCGGAGGGTGATTCTGCATCGCTCTTCCTCCCGCCGGCGGAGGCCGATTCATTCTCGGACCGGCCCCGCCGGCAGAGGTCGATTCTCGAATCACCCTCCCCCGCTGCTCTGAGGCCGATTTCGAATCGCCCTCCTACCGCCCCGGCGCGGGTCGCCCGCCCTCCTCCGCCACTCCGGGCGGAGGCCACCGCGCGCACCACGATAAAAAATATATATATATATATATATATATATATATATATATATATATATATATATATATATTTTTTTTTATTTTTTTTATTTTTTTTTTATTTTTTATTTTTTTTTTTAATTTGATTTCTTTTTATCTTTTTTTGTTTTTTTTTTTTTTAAATTTAATATTTTAGATTAATTATCTTTTTAAATTTAAAATTTATTTATTAAATTTATTAAATTTTAATTTAATTTTTTAATCTTTTAGTTTATTTAGTTTTTCATTTTTAAAATTTATAAATTGTTTCATTTTAAAAAAAAACGGTAAATTTATGGATATTTGTTTTTTAATTATTTGCACGTGGTTTTTTTCATTTTTTTTGTTTTTTAATGATAGTTTTTTTATTTAAATTTTATATATATATATATATATATATATATATATATATTTTTCAATTTTAAAATTTGTTTTTTTTTGGGTTAATTTTAAAATTTGTTTTTTTCTTATTATTATTATTTTTTTAATTTAAATTTTTTAATTTATTTTTTTCTTTTTTGTATTTTATTTTTTTTTATCTAAATTTTAATTTTGTAATTTAAATTATTTTTAAATTTTCTATTTTAATTATATGGTTTTTTTTAATAACTTAGAAACAAATGTTTTTGATGTTTTTTTTTTTAATTTTTTTGGTTAATTTTGTTTTTTTTCTTTAAATTATGTGTTTTTTTTTCAAATTTTGTCATTTCTTTTGATATAGTTTTCGAATATTTTTGTTTTTTTTAATTTATTTTTCTTTAAATTTTTTATTTTTACGAGTTAATTTTGTTTTTTTTTACATTTTTATTGGTTTTTTTTATTGTTTTTTTTATATATATTTTATCTAAGTTTTGTGTTTTATTACCAAAATGAAATCACCACTCTAAAAAAAAAAGGTTGATGCTGCATCAATATGTTTCAAAATTAGCATGAAAATCACCGCTCTAAAAAAAAAATGATGCAGCATCAATACGTTTCAAAATTAGCATGAAAATCACAACATTTTAAAACAAATATTCATACTTCATAAATAAAAATATTAGAGTGTCAAAAATGTGCTTAAAAAAAAAAAAGGGTGATTCTGCATCACCACTTTTCAAAATCGGGTGCTTTTTATGCTACCAAAAAAAAGTAGGTAACAGTGTGGTTACCTATTTCATCGGTAACAATGTTAGATGAGCCTCAGACTTGTGCGAGTCAAAAACCAAGATAGAAGAGTGTCTCATGATTGTGTCTAAATGAGGTAGAGATCACTTGTATTTATAGCCTTCCAAGCTGGTCCACTTTCCTTTAGGGCCGACCTTATCAAATATGCACATGTGGGATATTATTCATAAATACACTTTCCCTTATCCGATTTGATTGATCTTTAGGTCAATTTTGGTCCTCTCAAAAAGAGGAATTCAATGCAATTATTATCTCCATCAAGTGAGTTTTCCAAAGAGGAATTTGACTGCAGATGCATGTTTTTAACACAAAGACACTAGGAGTTTCATTCCTGCCATGCAAATTGATTGGGACACCAAGAAATAGATACTAGAAATAGGAAATTGTATTAAAGATCATTATTCCTCCTACATGCAAATCATCAACCAATGTTTTGAGTTTTGTTTATTTACGGATTTTCTTGGAGAGGGATTTGCTTCTTTGAAGCCATCGTACCATTATTGTGCCTCTTTTTGAATGAGCTTTAGTAGGGTCACTTTGTACTTTATTATTAGCATATCTATTTTAAGTGATTCATCCTTTATGACGACTCCTCCCATCAGTGAAAATCCATAAAGAGAAGGGCGTTTTGGTTGATGTGCCATTGGGCCTCTACCCCATTATTGTCCCATTGTCTAGTTTATACCTTGTAAGGTTCCCTCTCTAAAGCTTGGTAGATTTTGCGACAAATTTTTTGGCATCATTGTTGGGATTTATTTCTATGCTTTTCTATTGAGACCAATGACCTATTTCAACCAACATGAGGCCACCATCTTAGGCTCAACCTTGAGGTAATTTCTAGATATTTCTAAGGTTGCTCATTCACATATCAGTCACATTTCAATGACATATTAGAAGGGTTATCTATGGGTCTCTCCTTAAGATGTATTATAATCCAAAGCATTGAAGGTTGATCTTTAAAGTGTGTACAAAAGTAGATCAAAATTCATCTACACATCAAGTCTAAGGTTGTTTCTAATTTGAATTCCATCTTTGAATTTCACGTAA
This sequence comes from Pinus albicaulis, assembly GCA_034641835.2. Lineage (NCBI taxonomy): Eukaryota > Viridiplantae > Streptophyta > Pinopsida > Pinales > Pinaceae > Pinus > Pinus albicaulis. Next base: position 1,703,217,979 of record CM076578.1, read on the forward strand.
GGGTTTCATTGAGATATTTCTTTATTAGACTAGTGTGGAGTAAGTCCTCTTGGAGGCAAATCTCATAATCATATTTTACTATTCAAAAACCCTAATCTTGGTTTCTCTGAAGCCTATCTATGATTCAATTTATGGGGTGTAGTCAGGGCAGCCTAAGCCCTATTTCTGTGACACTATTTCAAGATATTTGCAACAAGATTAAGGATATATCGACTGTGCCAAATCTGAAGGGTCAACTAAGCCAAATTATCACGTCATCTTGTGGAAAGCATAGATTACATCAAATCATCATTAAGGTCAAATTAAGGGCAGCCATATGTCTATCAAATCATGACGTGTTTTGAAGAACCAATTGCAATGTTATCTGAAGTGGACTCCCATTGGCCATAGTTGAAGAATGCAAGCATTTTAGAGCAGATATCTCATAAGCATACATGACAGAAATCTAAAGTAAATCAGTGACATCTTTAGGCACATCACTTGGTAGTCAGTGGCACACTTAACATCAACAAACTTGAGGCATGAAACATGTTATGTGACTTGTTCAGATTAAGTTGATTGAAGGCATTATCAAGTATTGAAATCAGAGAAGTGAAAGTTAATAATATATAAGGGGAAGTTTGTAGTTAGGCAGTTGACATAGTTTGGGTCATCATTGTACCTCTGAAGCTTACATCAACATTAAAGGAGTTTATTCAATATCTGTGTAAGTGGGTCATTGTCCTTGTTACGGGAGCCCATAATTATTTCTATATCTTTATATTTTTAGGGTGGTTGGGTGGTGCAAAGCAGGAGAGTGAAGTCTCCCTTAGGTTAGATCCTGAAAATACTTCAAGGTGGCAGGGTGATGCTAGGGCAAGTTGGAGCTTGGAGGATGTTGAAACATCCTTTCAGTTGGAGTTGATAAAACTAGGGTGTTGGAATGGCACTCCAGTTGGAGTTGGTAAAACTAGGGTATAGGAACATCCTTTCAGGAGTTGGAGCTCCCTGATAAATTGAATTCTTTTCTAGAGTACTGGGAAGATGGAGCTTCCCTAGAAGTTGGAGTTATTAGATATTGTACTCATAAATTATATTAGAAAATTGTTTGGTGGTTTTTCACCTGGAAGGGTTTCCACCTAAAAAAAATGTATTGTTCTTGTGATGTGATGCTAGTTTATGTTTTGATATGATGCTAATGACATTAATGCTCTAAAAGTTTAAGAATTGACTAATTGAAGTGAAATACGGGTACACCCCCCTCTCAATATTTCCAACAACTGACATATCAAAACTCTGATGAGAAAATTACTTATAGGTTGTGTAGACACTATAAATGGAATTATGATTTGTATGGTTGAACTAATGGACAAAGTGGATAGGTAAAACAACAAAGTTTTTGTTCTTGCCAACAGATTGACAAACTTTAAGTTTTCTTTCCCAGATGATGACAATAAGCCGCAACTACGAATTTTGGTGAATTCTCCTACAAAATAATGATCTAACAAACCAAATGTTTTAAACAAGGTTTTATAATGATACTACCATGAGCATGACGGAGTGTTATCTTTTGATTTTGATTTAGTTTATTTTCTAGGTTTTTTACCATTTGAAAAATAGTATAATAACCTATTAGATATACAAATATAAATTTTAACAATAGGATATGCAATTATAAAATTTTGAACTTATACTAACTCGTTTTTCCCAAATAAAAGACCAATAACTTATCATACTTATCCATATACATCTTTTTTATATTGATATAAAAAAAAGACACTGTACAGAAAAAATGTTAAATCAAATTAGTTATCCCATGTTAGAAGTCCAACGCACCATTATTAAAAATATATAAAAATGGATCGAGTAATCATCATAACCATTCCAAATTCCAATGACAGCACCAATCCTCATTACATATCCCTGTTGGATGGCGCCCAACTTTTCCAAAATAATTTTTTTCCCAGACAAAATTTGACACCTCAACATTGCATCAAGAAGTGTCAGAATATTGCAGAGGCAAGGCCAAATCCGTGACTAAAAAGATCATAATAAGAATGAATACCATCACAGAAGATACACAATTGATACAGAAACCAAAACTCCCAACAGCTCATACCAAATCTTGTGTTCATACTTCTCTGTCTCTGGACATCTCCATAAAATATCTACATGCACTTATCCAAATATATTTCCAAATCCACCTCACATCACTAAAAATTTCCTCCCACTGTGTCTTTCTGCAGATACCTCAAATCACATTAACATGGGAAGTAGCCCATCAATACAGCAGAAATCTTACATGTTAAGAGATCTCAGCTTCAGCTTCGACTGGGAATGCATTCCAGAACAGCATTCTTCACTTTAGTTATGGTTGGTTTTTCCCCAATGGATGCCACTTTCACCTGCAAAGAAAACAACCAAAAACAAATATTTTGATATTCACTAATTTTCCAAAGCAACTAGAGAGCTTTGTGTGTAAATATTTGATGATCAAGTAATTTGTAAGTTTGGTAAGTTAAATTCAGGAAAAGGTAGATGAAATGGTAGATTTAAAAATATTTTAACTTTTATTTTAATTGTAGATTTCAAAATATTTTAGAATCTGACAGACTAAGAAAATCATTTGTCTAATACACTCAGGAATTGATGAATAGATGAGAGGGTTTGAGCAGTGGAAGAGTTAAATTATGCCCTTACTTTTATCTGAGTACCTACTGTCTTAGGGTTTAGAAGATTTCAAAAACATCTTTTCCTTAAAAAAGATATCAGCATACCTTGGCTCTGATTTTGGCTACGAAAGTAGCATTCACCACAGAAGACTGAACAGAATGAGTTTCAAATAGCAGATTGCTGAGTGTTTGCATAATATCAAGCAACAGGCCTTCTCTCCAAGGGCACTGTATCTCCACTAAAGCTTCGTGCTCAATTATAGAAACCTGCACATCTGTGCTGCAATCGTCTATGATCGTCAATGGCTCTGATCTCTCCAACACACGAATCTTTCTCTTTTCGAATCTTGAGATCTTGTATTGCTGTTGATCAGAATGATCACTGAAGTTTCTGCAGCTGCTTACTAGCTCCTGGTCTACATTATTATTGGTAGTGCCTCCACTTTTTTGTCTAGCTATTTTCTCCTGTGAAGTGGTACTCAGCTGCTTGCGAGGCTCTGCACTCTTTTTTATCTCTGCCTCCATCTGTTTGCTGCGAACTTCTAGGTCTTGTATGCGTCTGCGTAATTGCTTTACATACTCTATTGCATCACCCAAGATTGAAGCCTTGTCCATCTGCAATTCAGACATTGTTTTACTCATCATCTTTAAACAGAAACTACAAATAAATCATTGATTTAGGCAATATTTTACTTTTACAACTATTAATAAATCCATATCAGGTTTTAAATTGGACTTAAAACAATAAAAGTTATATCTCATTGAAATTAAGACGAAATTTTAGGAAATGAGTGTTGGCACTTGGAAGTAATATCCAACATAGACCCCTGTCAATTCCTACCTCTGTGTTGTATATTTGACCTAAACAGATTTTAAGAGTCAGAACAAGTGTCAATTAAATCAGTGTGTGATCCCAAGTGTACTACTGTAAATTTTTGTCTTGCTGTTATAGTAACAATCTATTTCTGAGTATAAATCTGCTATGCTTTTTTTTCTGCAACTTCTTAATATTTTCACATACTTGGGAACCTTGCTCATCTCTTGCCCCCTATTGGACAGGAGCTGGATCTTGATGGATTCTATTATGCTTTTTTCTGAAGAAATAGAAGTAAATTGCTTGCTTAGATAATGCAGGGGATGAAATAATTGCATGACACAGCAGTCTGAGAATAGGACTAAATTGTTGAGTGAGTGTTTGTGTCATTGTTGCTGCTCACTACTTTGCTTGAAGACATTTATTTTTCATATTTTAGAGAAGGTCACTGATACATGTTGTGGAAAAAATTCAGGATAAAATTTCCATGCATGACAGGTCGAGATGCAACTTCACTTATTCAAACAGATATATGAAGTACTATCTAAGAGAAAGTGTTGAAGCCAAAGTGGACTTGTTGAAGCTATAGCTAAGTGGGAAATTAAGAACAATAGAGCCAAGTCTTTCATCCTTTCATCAGATTTTCTTAAGTACATTTAGTGGACTTGTCCCTGACATCAAAAGAGGTATGAGAGACGCTTGACGACTTGTTTGGTTTAAAGATGCATAATGGCAAAGTGTTTTGAAGCAACAGTTCTGAGTATCAGAAGGTGAGAATATTATATAAATCATGTTAACAAACTTGAGTCTTCGAAGACTCAACTTGCAGGTATGGGAGCACCCGTTGATGATGTTGATGGAAAGGCATTGTTGCACAAATGTATGACACCGATGTTCAGCAACATGGTGTTCGTGAGAGTCCAGGGTGCAAAGTCATTTTGTTTGCTAGTTTTAACTTCAACTAGCTCTTTAGCTCTTTGTGCCTTTGTAAGTAGCTACCTTTGTATGTAGCTGGTTCTAACTCTGATGGCCTACCTATCACCCTGTGAGGTGATTCGGAGCTAGAGGTTATGGACCTAAAGGTTATAATGGTAGGGGATTATAAGCCAAGAGGTTAGAAGTTACAGTAAATCCAGTGTCACACCAATATTTGTCACACTAATATACTAACACAATTTTGCTTCCCAAATTCTGCCAGTGAAGAAAAATAGCTTCCCAAGTTTTGCTGGATAAAAAAAAAATGGTGTTTCGGAGCATGATTAGGATCTTTCTGAAGAAGAAAGATGTTTATAAAGAGTAGTGGTGACATTCACAGGGTATAGAATAGTCAATGAATAGGTGCATTGTTAAAATACTTTCTGAATAATGATCATGGGCTCATTTGTGGCTGTTCTATCTGCCTAATCCTCAACTAGAAGTTATTTCTTTTAGTAATGGTCCTCGGTTCTAAACCAGTAGGTGTCCCATCAGCATAATCCTCAACTAGAAGTTATAAAGGTAGTGGTTAGAGTCCAATTATCTGAAACCAATACGAGATGAACTCAAACAATACAAGATGAACTCAGACAATACGAGATGAACCTAGTTGCCAATTCTTATAATTACCAATTTTTTTTTTACAGCGATGGCTATAACAAAACAGATAATCCTCTTGATCCTCTGGCATTAATGGGAAAATTCCACCTAATAAATTCTGGTGCAAAGAAAAAGGAAAGTACTGTAATCCCCCGAAAAAGACACTGATGACAATGCAAGTTGCAACTGCTAATCCTCTTGCATTCGTGGGAAAACTGCACCTGAAAAGTTCTGGTGCAAAGAAAAGAAAGGAAAATGTTACTGTTACGACAAACACTGCCACTGCTTCGTACCCTAAAGGCCCTGCACACCAGGCTTAAAGGGGGTGCAACCACTGGCCTTGAAGGCGGCCATTTATTTGATGACACTATTGATAATGTCAATATCAAAGTTATCCAACTATTTTAATAACCATTAGATATGTTAGAATCATCAAAGCACACGAAAAATAAAGATTATTACGGAAAATAGATGAAAAATAAAGATTATTAAAGAAAATATAAGTTATTTCACATATAAACGTTGGAGTGCTGCTTTTTGAAGTTTTCCAATGCCAAAGTGTACTTTTAAGTAGAGAAAGGGCTTAATTGTTTAATTTTTCAGACTCTAAAATATTTTCAGAATCTATAATCAGTAAGAACATCCATATAAATTTAACAAGATCAAAATATGGGTTTGTTAATAATATATTTCCTGAGGAAACCTTTCATCTTTTTTCTACAACTTCTGAATATTTTCAGAGCTAAAGGCTTTCAAGAGGAGATCTAACTGGGTACCTTAGTGACAAATGGCACCAATGTGCGCAGAATAATGAACCTCTCGTTCAGTTTCTCCCTGCGTCTGCGCTCTGCGAGTACATGATTTACAGTGATATCGTCCTGACCATTTCTCCGCACCCTGCAACCATTCTCACCTTCCCTTAATTTGGGTGAGCTTTCATCCCTGTCTCTGCTATGAAGGCTGGGAACACTGAACAAAATGTATTTCAGCACCCACTGGGCATTCGCTGCCTTCTGGACCAAAACCCCGCTGTTGCCCGTCCAACAGGAGAAAGCACATCGCTGCGTAACATCCGGATGATTGACGTTTCCCTGTATGAGTTGCAAGGTCGTTGCCTCTGTCCATTGGTTCGGCCGCTGTTGTTGCAGTATGGTTGAAACTGTTTTGGAGTAGTGACCACTTTCATCATCGCTTCCTTGATCAAGGTATTGCTGAGTACCTGCATAATGTAGGCAAATCCACTGTAATGTATTCATTGCATCTGGATAAGTTAGATGCAGCAATTTAATTGTATCAAGATAAGTTAGATGTGCTCCACATGAATAAATCTTAGATAAATCAGATGAGACATTTTGGATCATTTCATTGTTTCGGTGGTTATCAGCAGCTTTTGAGCTTCTGGTTTTTGAAATTTTATGGTTTTGCTTATTGTATTTATTTTTAATATATTTTATTTAAAGGCGCATAAAACCTTTTAGGTAAATTTGTCTTTGTGGCCATTAAGATTTCAAGTTACATATTACTACATTAAGATTTCAAGTTACATATTACTACTTTTCTTGGTGTTTGGTGATCTTACTGACATTAGAGAAGTGGTGTCATTTAAAGCCACTGTTGTTTGGATATCACCGGTCATCTAGACTAATTTACTTGAAGTCTTTTTCTCTTTAAGAGGCTAAATTATAGATGAATTTTATGGGAAAAACCATTGGTCATCTGGATCAATTTGCTGAGAGTTTTTACTCTTTGGAGAAAAAAATATAGATTTTTATAAATCTGGACCTTGAAAATTAGCAATAATTTGACCAAATCAAATTTACCAGAACCACTAAACTACCTTAATCTTTGACTAAATCAAGTTTATCCAAACTACCTAACCTTCCTGAATAAATTGCCTGTGAACAGATTAATGAACTCGATCTATTCTAAATTTAAGATAAAATGTATTACAATAATTAATATGTAGATATGTCTTCTTATTGAACATCCTTACTTCAAATTTTCTTTTAATCTAATTTCTCGGTAAAATAAATGAAAAATGTTGATATATTCTTATTTTCTCTTATATATCAAATATTGATGGAATTCCAAATATTAACATGCAAAATTTGAAATAACAAATGAGTTGTCTTTAGTGAGACTTTTTGAACTTTCCTGCGCTAGAACTGAGGGAAAAAGTCTCACTAAAGACAACTCGTTTGTGGAGTTGTTTTTCCAGTGGATTTTTCTGGCCTAATTTCTCTAAAATCCTGCAGGAATTTATTGAATGATAGGTAACCCGAATTTATTGAATGATAGGTAACCCCTGCACAATTGAAGTGCCCCAAGGGTTTTTCAGGATGCTGAATCCATATATACAATCAAAAAACCAGTTTAAATAATACAAATCAAGATTTCACCTCAAACTTTTCTGCCAGATTCAGCACCTAAAAGTCCAAAAAGTCTCAGTAAAAGACAACTCCAATAACAAATCACACTATATAAGTGAGTAGTTTTTAAGTGTGACTTTTTGGAAAGTTTTCCTTTTTATTTTCCAATCTAATTTGTCTAAAATCGCTCAAATATTCATTGAAATCACAAATTTGATAAGTGAACTCTTCACAATCTAAATGCCTCAAGATTTTTGAGAATATTGAATCCATATATACCAGTAAAGACTACTCCTTATATAAATACCTTTTACATTATCCAACAAATTGAAAAATAAACAGGAGAAAATGAAACGGGTCTGCCTATATCAACGATTGTGTCCCAATTACCTGAGGATTGAAGTCCATGACTTATGTCTGGCCAGGCGTTAGTTGAATGCTTGACCTGCATACAACTATTTCCACCTGTGACCTGCAACTCAGAACCGATATCATTGGAACAGTCTTCTGGGGACATGTCCAGCTGCATTACTTCGCTGCCATTCTGTCCAAACTCTGTAACTGTTTTCTCGCTCTGTAGCCCTGAAACTTGCATGGGGAGGTGTGCATTCTCGTGGGCATTGTCTGAGTTATATTCTGTTGCTTTAACGTTCTGCTCTTCGAACACAATTCCATCTGGAGGCTGCATGCTAAGCTGATCCTGGGGGAGTGCTCGTGATGCGTTTTCTGAATGGGGATTGGAAGTGGACTGCTCTGAACATACTGGCTTTGAGTGATCAGCAAGAAGGCTTGTAACCTGATGGATCAGTCCAATATCTTCACGGATCTGCCCAAAATTAACATCACAAAGGGAGTCATTTAGTAAGTTTAATAAATATAAGTTTCACATCTAGGATTTAAAGCTAAGGAGGAAAATAAAAGTGTAGTACTCAACAAAGTTGAAATCCCCTGCACAAGAAAAATGTGGTGTGGCCATCAGAGTTCAAATCTCTGTAAAATTCCCGATTTAAAGAGGCAGTTCTTTTGACAACTATTCTTCTCATGTATAAAAAAATGTCATTCCTGTTTAGATTTAAATTAGTCAATTTAATTTGATGGCAGATTTTTGTGATATTTAGGAATTTAACAGATAGGTGAGAAGAGGTAAAATAATTGACTTTGTTTTTCATGGATTTCAAAATATTTTCAGAATCAACAATCCAAACAAGGATAGCTAATTTAAATAGCGAATCAGCAATCCAAACCAGGATAGCTAATTTAAATAGCTGAATTAAAAATGATTGTAGATACAAGAAATATATTGGAATCTAAAGTACATAAATGAAGTCGAATGAAATCAATTGTTTGACTTCAAGCCATCAAATTTCAAAATAGTCCAAAATCTGCAATTTAGACCGACATATATATATATGTATGGATTCTTCAGATGAAAATTTTCTTTTCATATCAAATACATAAATGTCTCTTCTTACGACTATTGAATAGTTCCCACAATGAGATGTTATCCTTGCACCCTGTTTCAAATCCCATGGATCTAGATCATTGCCCTATCTGAATGCTTAACCATGATGAAATGCAACTGAAACTGAAAATTATTGATAAGTATTTACTTACCAGGTCTGTTGAACCTAACTCGAGGACACCGTCCGCTAAGGGAATGCATGCGACAGTCTGGTTATTCGTGAAACAAATCGGTATACAAGTTAACAACAATAAAATTTGGCCTCTTGACAGTCCAGATAATTTTATACAACATTATGAATGCTTCATAAAAGTTTGTAAGGCGACTAGATGCAAATTATTACCTGAATTCGAGCGCTCTGCAATAATGGGTTCCATAACATCAATAGATTCAGAGCCATTGTTTTCACAGATACAAAAATATAGGGATCTTATCAGTGTCATGCTGCTAAAACGCAAGTGACTTATACTAGAATAAAGTACACCAATCAGCTCCTTTTTCACTCATTTCCAAACTGTACCTTGGCAAGAATGGCACGAGAAAATAGTTTACTATCGGCTTCATTAGCTTGAGAGAGCCACACGTGATGCCGCTTGGCCAGTGCCCGACCAGGTAACCTGCAAAGTTAAAATTCATCATCAACAGGCTGCAAAATTTCAGATAAATGAAACAGAAATCGATCAATAGAATTGGTTGGGTATCTATGGGTGAGTGGCTGCAATTTTCTTGCTTTTGTATATTTGACTTTCTGTTTCACAATCATCTTATCTTGTATATGACGTGTTCACTATTCACTCTGTGATGAACGAGGTCGCTGTGATGACTTGAAAAGTGTAAATGACGAGGTATTTGGGGTTTGTATAACGTGAGAGTTTAAATAGGTGTTTTTTTTTTTTTTTTTGAAATTTTTGGAGTTTTCATTATAGGAATTTGGCAAAAAATTTTGAGGTGAAATCTTGATTTGTGTTATTTAAATTGGTTTTTTTGCTTTCGCATAGTTTTAAAAAAACAACAAAATGACTTAGAGTTTGGCAAAATTTTTGAAAAACTCTGGCAAAGATTTGCCTAGAATCTTGTTTATAGTTGTTAAACTTTAGTATTTTTAGTGCCCTAAGGGTTTTTGATAGTGTTGAATCCATTTCCACTATCAAAAATTGATTCCAAACACTCCAACTACCTTTTTTTTTTTAGTTTACTGGATTCCGGCAAAAAACTGCCGTCCGGGCTATTCCACATGCTGAGTAGACAACTGGATTCAGCGCCCTAAAAAACCTTTAGGGCACTTCCATAAGATTACTCATCAAAATTTTGTTTTCAATGAATTCCTACCAGATCTTAGAGAAGTTAGACCTGAAAAATCCACCAAAAAAACTTGGTTTAAATAAACTTGAAAATTGTGATGAGAAAGTCTTTGGCATCTGTGTTCAAGGTCACATGCATGTAATTTTATATGTAAAAACAAACTAAAATTGCCATCTCTTAAGAGTAATAGGTATTTAAATTAAGGGAAGCCAATTGGTGATGACAACAAATATATATGGAGCTATTTTTTCATTAACGAGTAGTGTAATATATGTCATTGGTCTTGTTCCACTAATTACAAATTTGATGAGTGGCATATATGCCTTCGTTTATTGATGGAGAGATAGTTCCATATATTGTTTGTTATTGGTGATGGGTCATTTTTTTTTTTTCAAATTATTGTTTATATGTTTTTTTGTCTTGTAAATAAGTAGGGTAAGACATTTTAGTCCCTGCTACTTAAGTGGATGTTATGTTTTTAGAAAAAATGCAAATTGATATATGAAGTAGAAAAGTTAATTGTCTACTAAGAAATAAGGATTTGCATAAATTTTTGGTGGATAGTAACCACTATTAAGTTTGAGCATTTACACTTTTACTCCATGTTAAAACATAAATAATCATAGGCATTAGGTATAATTATTTCCATGTTAATATTCATTTTTTATGCAAATACAAGCTTAAATTATGGTGGACAGTATTGATGGTAAATATGTTATTTATTTGTGTTTTTTTTATGCAAATATAAGCTTAAATTATGGTGGGCAGTAATTGATGGTAAATATGTTATTTATGTGGGTATGAACTATTTTTAAGGATTTTAATTTTAGATGAAGCTTAACAATGAAAACACTTTGTTTTGGATGTGGATGGCATTTAAGAGAGATGGGACATCCGTCCCTTGGCCACTCCTGATGGAGCTCGCGTGGGGTGGCCATATGGCCACCTGCAATTTCATTAACGCGGCATTTAATCCCGCCAACCTGCATGCCATTATCATTTTCACCCTGCTTCTATACCACTTCACTCTGCTCGTATGGTATCCTATGGCATTTGTGCATTGTCATTTGACTTGTTCTTGCACCGCTTGCAGCTCTCCTCCCCTGTTGTGCAGTGGTTGCACGCCTGCCTGTGCTGAGCCGAGCGGCCGCACTCAAACTGGGCACTGCTGCATGCTTCTCTGCTGCCTCGAGACGCTGTCGGGTCATCGTTTTTCCCAAAGTGTTTTCTACTGCTCGAATTCTCATTTTTGTGCTCAGTTGGTCGGGTCTTTCTTGTTGCCTCTGCATCCTGCTTTCCCTCCTCTCCTGCAGCCTTGCCAACCTGACTTTGTCACCATGCCGCGGCTCCGTCATAGAATGAGGTGCCGACGTGGTAGCAGCAGGGGTCGTGCGTCCCGCTCTCAGCCTTCTACCAGCTCTGACTCCTCCTTTGAGGACATCTCCTGGGGTCATTATCTGGAAATTCACAGCCATAGAGGCAGAGCCTATCAAGCAGGGCATGTGCACTTTTCCTAGGCTTCCCCACCTCCTCACATCGAGACTCCCCTGCATCCTGATCCTCTCCCCATCGTCTCCCCTGCTTCCCAAGCGTCGGCTCTTCTGCCCCTTCGTCAATCCTCCCAAAGAGCGGAATTCCGCTTCGAATGCTCCCTTGACAGGCCCGTCATCACTTCTTTTGTTACAGTTACCCTCAGAGAGGAATCGGTTAACCCAATCCCCTCCTCTACCCCTTTCCCTCATCCCACTCCGACTAAGGACGAAGCGATGAACTTTGAGGTGCCGATGGAGACTGGGCATGCTGACCAGAGCAAGGAACACATGCAGGTGGATGTTGTCAACAAGGCTAGTGCATCCACTGAAGAAAATGATGGCAGAGGCGACGAGTTCTGGTGCAGGATTGTGGAGGAACCTCCTTCTCCAGCTCATGACCAGTGAACTTCGCGACCCTCGGCCCACATCGATACTGCTGCTCAATCATCCTGGGAGATTTTTTGTTTTTAGTTAAACTCTCTTCTGCTGAAAGAGTTGAATGCAATTTTAGTATGTTTATTTTTGTTAAACTGTATGGACAATCTATCGGTTTCCCTTGCAAGGGCGGCAAGGCTTATTTCTAAAGCACTGGTTTCCCACTCAGTGCAGTCCAGAGTTTTGTTTATCATGGCTATCAAGCCCAACTCTCAGGCTTCCAAAGCTAAAGTTGCGGTAGTTTTGTACCATTATGTTTTATAAATAGAATTAGCATTATTCAGACAAAAAAAAAAAAAAACAATGAAAACACTTTGCACAAATATTTAAAAATTATGGCATAAATATTGCAACTATATCCATAAATTATGGAAAAAAAATTAAGGCAGTATTCACATGGCACAAAGGCTGCAATAAGAATTTCAAAGTTATGGTCCAATCTAATGTTTGAAAATAATTTTTTCAATAATATTGAAAATTAAATATTTGTTTTTCAAAGTTAAGCATTATAACTTGCAATGGTCAATGCTAAACTAATAGTGGTCAACACGCAAATCAATTGCTATAGTCATACCTTGACAAAGACTACTAAGAGACCTTTATATATTAATTTAGTTTTTATTTGGATATTATTTTAAAATAAAATTATTATTTATTATTATTATAATAATGTATATTGAGATAAAGCTTTAGTTAAGTAGAATTACATTTTTAAATTAAAAGTATCTCTTAAATAATGAAATGTTCTACATATTACTTGGAGTAGATGCTTCTCAAATAAAAACTTAGGTTACTAGCCAATGTCCTATATATTTCTTAAATGAACTTATGCTTGTGGGCTTATTGTACAAAAGGTTGTCAAAATAGAGAGTAAATATTTCTCAAATGAACTCATGTTGGTGGACTTATTGTACAAAAAGTTGTCAAAATACAATAATATTTACATTAACCAAAATTTGAGGGGAGGAAGAAAATGGTAGGTGGCAGAGGGTATTAAGCATGCCCACACAAATTTGATTTCCCCGAGATTGAGAAGATAGAACATGTCTGCACAAATTTGTAGTCCCTTAGATTGAGAATTTGGATTGGGGTCATTGAGGAAAAGTATCATTAACTTGGTAGCAGTGGTATAAAAGTGCTAGAGATTAAGACCTAATACGAATAGCAATGCAAATTTAGAAGAGTTGCATCAATGACCAAATGGATGATGACATTGGTCACTATAAGTAGTTGCATGAGGTACTTAGAGTCATGTAGTGTTGAAAATATAAAGTACGTTAAAATTAGTGCAAATGAATGAGATGGCTTGAGCAATAATGGTGCAAGCTACATGAATGTTTTAGTGGGTCATTTTGAAAAATATGGTTTAGCTTGCAGCAAATGTTTGGTTTGCAACTCAATTTGTAAGGAGACTATTTGTTAACTATTGTATAGATGAACTTTGGAGGTTATAATATGGTGCATTTTCAATGGAGTTCAATACTTTGGCCATTGTAATTTCTTTATGGACTTGGTTATTGAACAATTCAAGTGGGTTGAATAAGCTTCCAATTATAAGTGGTTGTGTTATTTTTTGTGTTGTTATTAGTTAATGTTTAATAGTATGGTGACTTGGTTGGGCGGCTAAAAAACTTAACCTAACATATTATGGTTATGTAGTTAAGATGTTATGATGTTTCGTTAATAGAATAATTGGTTAAGTGAGTATTGTTATGAGTTTCTATAAACTTAAGTGTTAGTTAGCTATTTTGGGTTTCCTAGTTGGGTGTCATCTGGCGGTTTGCTCCCTCTTTGAGAAATTTAAATGGAATGGTTAACTCGCTCCACATTGTCTAAGAAAACCAAATATAAGAAATATCAAGTGTTTTTGTCACATGAAAAACCATCTTGATCCCATATTCGTAATGTTTCATGTTGGGACAAATATTTGGTCAATGATGTTACTTTTATAAAACTACAAGTCTTTTTTAAACGTTGAAATATCTTACTAACTTAGGGTAATATGATTTTCAAATGAGCTTATGTTATAAGACTTGTTTGAACAAAAAAAATGTGGCATTACAATAATGAATGGAGGAACCAATCCATGTGACCAACTAGTAACATGGCCATAATGCTTAATTGAGTTAGTGAAATAGGTTGGTGTTGTTTCCCCACCAGGGTTCATGTCTCCCAATGACACACTTGAACTTATGCTTATCCTTGTGTGTACTTATGCTTGCAAAAATGGGCAAGGCCAAATGCAATTCCTAAGTGACTTTGGTAAAATACATACTTTTCACTCATGGCTTCTTAGCCAAAGGGAGCTTCTTTAGCATGTGTTTTTCCTAGTGTTAAATCTAAATATAGTAGTTAGTTCTTACTTGTGTTGATCAAAATATTTCAATAATATAAATAGCATGGTCATATCAACAAAAAAAATCTAGGAAAAAAAATAGATGGTAGGTGGTAGAAGGCATTGAACATGTTTATACATATTTCTTGTATCTAAGATTGAGAGGTTGGATTGTCGGCAAAGATAATTTTTTGTTAGATATGTAGTATTTGGTAGAAAAAGTGTTAAGTTTAATACCTTAGACAACTGAGAATGAAAGTCTTTAAGAGTTACAACAATGAGCAAACATGCGAAGTTGTTAGTCATTCTAAATGAGTGCATAGGGTACTTATTGAGTCATATATTGTGTTGACAAGGTAAAATAGGTTAAAATTTCCTAATTAAACATCTATATCTCATGCATGGAATGAGAAACCATTATTATCCCATACACTGGAAGAAAATTGGACTTAAAATTGATGCACAAGCATTGGAGAGCAACAATGGTGACTTGGATTTGGCTTGCTTAGAATATTAAGAGCATTTGCTCCTAAAATAAAATGTTTTGAAGTGAACTAGTGTGCTCATCATATTTGGATGTTATCATAAAGTGTAGGGAATAACTTTTTATGATTTCTCATATAATCACATTCAATGTCAAAGTTGGATAGGTTAAATATGTAGTTGATCATGGAAACAACAATGTAAGAAAGACATTTTTTACATTCCAAATTTTATACCAATAACCATTTACTACCCACCAAGAAAACACTTTATTGACTAAAGGAATTTTAACTCACCTTAAGGAAGTAATTAGCTTTCATGGCCAAATATCATCTAGTCTGAATGTTTTCTAACATATAAATGTTGATTGGACTACAAAAGGTTATTTTAATAATAATATTGTTTATAATAATTCATTCTTATTGATTATCTTTGTAACTACACATGTGTCATGCACGTTGGCACTGATCCTTGTTGAGACAAATATTTTTTAGTAGTGGTATAAAAAATCCTAGAGAGTAAAACCTCATTCAAACAATATTACAAGTCTCAAATACCTCAATAATGTTGGAAGACATTTTTCATTCAAAATGGGTGCAAGATAAAAGTGTATTCATTGCTTAAGGTTTTAGTACTACTCTAGTCTGTAATTGAAGGTTGAGGTTAGTTGAGAATGACTAAGATAGGGGTTAAGGTTTCAAGGTTTGAGGGTTAATAGTTAAGGTTTTAGATTAATGTTATATCAAGGTTAATTAGAATCATTGTGTTTTCAAGGGTTTATTGGCTTAAGGTTTAGGTGGTATTTGTAGAGTCTTAGGGTCATGATTAAACTAGAATAGGAGTGATGGTTTAAGGTTAAATGGTAAGGGTCAAATATTATGGGTTTGAAGTGATGTATGATTATTGTTAATGGTTTAATGTTCACATTCGTGGGTTTGTAGTGTTAAGTACATTTGGTAATTGAGGAATTGATTTGTTGGTCAAGTAGGAGTGGTGATATGCTCCCTAGAGAAATGTGATCATTGTTAAGAGAATGATATGATTAACCCTTTACAATTTACAAAGAGAGTGGATGTCATGGATATTTCAAATATGCTAGGTTTGTTGATTGGGTGGAATTATTAGCTAAATTAAGAATTTAATACCTTCTTGTTAGGGAAAAGGTTGATATTTGGGGTTATTTTTTAGGATATAGGAGTTTATGGTTATGGGAAATTCAGAATTAACAATAAGGAAAATTATATGTACCTTGGGTTTACATAAATGACATATATTCAAAGGATAAATAATATATTTATGTAGGAGCATATCTAGTAAAATAAACATACCAGGCTTAGTGAAAAAAACTAGCAAATCATGTTTGAGAAAAAGACACATAATAATGGAGTGGTGATATGGAAAATTATTAGTTGATGAGAAAAACATGGAAAATGATGATTTCATGATAGAAGAGTCAAAGGACCAAACCTATTTAGTTATGGGCCAAGTCATTTTTAAATCCAATGGAATCTTTTAAGTGCTAAAGCCCTTGTGGAATGTAGATCAAGTGTGCTCTAAAAAAAGGTGAGATCATCTACATCGCCACACTTTACATATCTTTGTTTCAGATCATTAAATGTAGATTTGTGAGTGAAAAGAAAGAGATTATGTCTAAGGAAATGATGGATATGGAGAGTAGGGGTTGGGTAAAGTGACAAAGAGGGTCAAAGCATGATGTGGAGCCACCAATACAAAGATGTGAGTGTGAAGTGACTAAGATATGTAGAAAAGTATAAGAATAGATCCCCATTAAGAAATTTATATTACATATAAATGTAAAAGGTGGAGAGGGTACAACATAAAGTGAATAGGATAAATTGAGGCTGCACAAAATGATTTAGAGATGACGTGGACCAATAAAAAGTTAACACGTGGAAAAATATATACAAAGTGGACGAGAATAGTTGAACAACCAAGTACTTAGGAAATTAGGTCAACAAAGTGAAAAACCAATTTACCAAGAAGAAATTATGGTTAGAGGAATAAAATAAATAGAGCAAGCAAGTGAGAGATGAAATGGCCCCAAAAATGAAGGATATAAAAGAGAGATAATACCATGGCAAGTGGCCTAGAAGCCCAATGATATTTATAATACAAAAAAAGAGAAAAGGAGATTGAGTGTCTCATTTCTACTTTAATTCTAAGTAAAATAAATAAAGGGAGATGTGTTTAGTGCATGAAGGGTGGTTCTTCCCTTCCGAGTTTCTACATTCAATCCCCTATGTATTGTGTATTGCTATATATGTGTGATGATGAAATTATTGGTGGTATATTAAGTTATATATTTGGGTTATTTATCTTGTAATGTTGTGTGAATTCTACTGAGCGATTCTAATAATACCAAGTGGGGGTATATATCCTCTACACTAAGTGGCATCAATGTTGGTGACTTCTCTAATATAAGAAGAATGCTAGATAGTGAAGGATAAGAATGCATCAAACATAAGTGAAAATGAAGATAAATGAAACAAAAACCTAAAATTTTAAAGAGTTATATGGATCAATTCTAATGGAGCATGGGATATGAATTTTTGAATTAATAATGTTCCTAAAATGAAGTTGAGGATGATAATTTGCTAGAAAAATATGACATTTTAAAATAATCCAAAGAAGATGAATAAATATGAAAAAGAACATGTTGCAAACAACATGAAGAGGTGTTGTGTGAAGTGAAGAAGACTGTTGTTAAAGAAGGTATGCATTTAAGTTCTATTCTAATGAATTTGTTTACTAATTAAGGTGAAGAGAGGTCTACTTTGTTGATCAAATGACTCCAAGGTGTGTGGTTTCGAACAAGAGTGGTTTCTTACACAATAGGAACCTATGTAAACTACAAGAGTGAATATAATTGGAATGTATTTGTAGGGACATGACTCAATTTGAGTTGTGGAATGATGCATGGTTATATTGTTGAAGTTGTTCATAAAGAAAACAATTTTTCTCATAAGCATGACAACATGCGTTTTATAACTTGAGAAATTTTATGGAATATCATCTCCAATGAAAGAAATGTACCCCTTAGTGTAGAGGATTTGGAAAATTATCTATGTAAAAAAATGAAAATTTAGAGTGGTGACATGGAAAATCATGAATATATGATATGGGAATGTGAAAAATGGTAATTGGATGATAGAGGATTCTAAGGAATAAACCTATTTTTCTATGGTCTAAATCCTTTTTATAGTCAAGGAAGTATTTATTAAGTGTCAAAGCCCTTGTGAAATGTGGAATCCAAAGGAAGATGAGATGTTTTGCATCACCACACTCTATGTCCCTGTCTACAAAGCTTTGAATGTGAATATGTGGATGTGGAGTAAGACAAGATGAGGAGTTGGAGGTCAATACAAAGCCATGAAATTGGTAAATATGTTAGGCAAAGTGGAACATGACATGAAGCCAATAGTGCAAAGATGTGAATATAAAGTGGGAGAGATACATTGAAAAGTATGTGACTAATTCCACACTCCACACTCCATGTAAATGAAAAAGGTAGGAAGGATATAACATTAAGTGAAAAATAAAAAGCTAAGGACGCATGAGATGAGTTGAAAATGAGCTCATTAGTAAAAAATCAACACGTGGGAAACTATTTCCACAATGAATTAGAGTGGTTGAACCATTCAGTGGTTGAAATATTGAGCCAAGAAGGATCAAATTATTCCTAATTTTGTTACTCTATAGTGACTCTAAGTACTTTATTTGTAATATATTTCTACAAAGATTGAATAAAGAGAGAGATTCCTACATAATTTGTATTGTTGTACATGTTTTATGATGATATTTTCAATGTTGTTATTAAGTAATTTATGTGATTTTTTTAATGTTGTAATGCAGACTTTGGGGGTGGGGGTGGGGGTGTTGGGGTTAGTCCTCTCCGCACCATATCTAATGATGGGAATTTGAATTTCATCCTTTCTACAACCACATGATGTTTCATGGGTTGATTTATTTACTCATTATTAATAGTTAATATAAAGTGTTTAACTATAAGTGTAAATTACTTCATACTAACTCACATGATTCATTAACTTAATATAAATGTAAATATAAATGTCTTAACTTAATCACCTTAAGCCCTAACGTATAACCCCTTATTGAGTATTAATAGTTATGAGGTAAGGAATGGTAGCTCAAGTGGTCGGAAGCATGATTTGCTCTCCCATCCACTCAGGTTCAATTCTAAGGGACATGTTCGATCCCATGTGATAAGGCTTGAAGAGTAGGCTCCCCCACCCACTTAACATCTTGACTCTTTCTAATTCATTTAAATAAACTAAACAACATTGAGTGTCCCACAATGTCTTAATGAATTGAATCATATAATGTAAAAAAGTAAACTTTGATTTCATACATACAACATTAATTTTACAAATACAAATTTGAACTTAACAACTATAGCAGGTACTAAAATAAATAAATTGAAACAAAAAGTTACTCATAAACTATTTATCAGAAAAGGACTTTGGAAAGATATATTATAGGTAAATACATTTCTCTAATCCCATTGGAAGATTGGATTTGAATTGCACATAAAAATATTGTGGATTATTTTTTGGAAATCCTTCAATTAATCTACTAACATCATCACTATCCACTTATGTTAAAATATCAAAAAAAGGTACAAGGGCAAGAATGGGTCTGAACAACTTCGAATAGGTCCTAGGGTATGTAATGACCCTTCAACTTCCATATGCACTATGAAACATAAATCTAATTACCCTCAATCATGTGGCTCTAGAAATTGTCTCCCAACTACAGGAAAGGGACTCTACCTAGGAAATTGATCTAGTAGGCATTGAAAAGAAATAATGGTCATAGTGCACTATTCTTTTGGTGCAACTATAAATCACCCTTTAAGATGATGAAGATACTTTCATGTGGGGAAACCTATCCACTAGGAGATATAGTATCTATGTTGGCTATAATTTACAAATCCCTCCCATCACTCCAATCAATAGTTAGTGGTGGTGGTCCAAGTTGTGGAAGCTCTAGGAACCCCCAAAAAATCATTTTATTTAATTGGATTCTTGCCATAAAATATGGTGCTTCAATGTGGGAAATTCTAAACGGAAGGGGCTTGAAGGGTCCCAATATATTTCCTCTCTATGGGGAATGAGAGGAACCCACATCATGTGCTTTAATACATTATCATTGTACAAAGGAGATATTTCATAGTTTGATGAATGTATAAAAACCCACAAAAATGGATTGGGAAAAAACGTTAAGGAATATTTGGAACATTGGTTTTAGCATGTGAGGGAGGAAGATAAAGGCCAATAACTTAAGGTAATATGGGCTACCTATCGAGCAAGGAATGGGTCCACCTTCCATAATCAAACTACAAATTCACACAAAATATTTTATAGATCGAAGGCCAATAGACTATGATATAGGGTTACCATATATCGCAAGCCACTAGGCCGCATTCAACACCCAAACTATAACCACCCACATGATATGATGTTTCAGTGGGGCCTCAAAAGATAACCTGAGTCCCAATCGGGCTAGGGGTGGCTTATAATTTCCATGGGATCCAAATTACCATTCAATATTAGCGCAGGGAGATGTATTAACAATGGAGAAAAACAATGAATGGGATCTACATTCCTTAACACCACATGGGAAGCTATAATCAAGAAAATATAGGTATTTAGGAACTCAGAAGTAGTCATGGGATGGATACAAGAATAAACTAATGACATAAACTTATTCCACCAAGCATGTGCTAGATCTCTTAACAAAATATTACAAAAAGTTGATTACATATATTTCAAACACATTTAAATAGAGATCAATGTAGTAGAAAAATCAGTAATAAAAGATCCAATAAATATATCCCCTAACTTACTTTAAATTAAGTACGCAATGGAGGGTCTAACCCTCTCAGTGTCTGAGATCCTATTTTAAATATTTTTTTTAATTCATGGATGTAGAGTTTCTTAGGTAAGTAGCCTCATTACCTATTTATACAACCATACTAAAAGCTATAAGGTTGGGTGATAAGTCTTATTCCTTGTAAATAGGAATCACATATTTTCCTTTTGGATGGCTATATGGATGGACAAAGATAATAATAAAATATTAGATAATATATGAACTAAAGATCCATTTTAAAATGTTATGCAAGTTTAGAAAATATTTATAAATACTATCTTATCAATGGAATAAGTAAAATGTTTTGTTAAAAAAACAACTAAAATACATATCAACATTAATTCAAATGAAGGGATTGTCTAACACAACCATGCCCCTAGGAGTAGCAAGAGTCAGGGGGACTTTCCATGATCACAAAAGAACTTAAATAATATCTAACACGTGGGGCTTAATTAGTCTATCCAACAATTTGGTTGAGGATTATGCTTTATTATGTTGTGTATTTATAACCAAAGAGGAAAATATTGGAGCTCTCTCAAACATCAGGGACTCGTTTGTTATCATCAACTATATGACTACACAATCCCCTCCCAAATGTGCCAAGCTAAAATCCATCAACTCTAGAGTCAAGAAGGAAGTTGGCTCCTTTATTAAGTCTCATTTTTCCATGTTAAGAGGGACTTGAATGGGAAAGTAGACTTATGTGCCAAGTGCATGAGATACCTTAGTCCTAGAAATTTGGTTAAAAATGGGATTCAAAATCATGTGGTTATCCTATAATTCTTTAATGAATGGGACATCCAGCTCATTTAATACCACTATGAATCAACATATTAATTATGATTTTTCAGAGTCCTATTATCGATGATTCGAGGACACTTCACACCCTCCTCTTCACGCAAAAACATCCTTTACTTGTGACTATTGAATTCCATTGTGTTATTTAGTACATTTGCAATGGGATAATCGGTTGGATAAGGAAAGAGTGATGATTTATTATGGGTTGGTTTATCCAAATTCCTGTAGTTTGGTAAGTACCCTAGTTAATATTAGCAAATATTCTAGTTCATTTCTTCTCTGGATAAGCATATTCCTCTTAGTAAATTCCTATGTGAGAAATAATTTAAGTGGATTAAGCTTCACTTATCATGTCTCTTTATCATATTTTAGCACTAACACTCTACCCAACCTTCCATTTTGTGATCTCAAATTTCTTTTTGGAGAAGTCAAGGAAACTGGGGGATGAAATTTATGGAAAGAATCATCATTTTGATATGGGTAACCTTCGGGACAACCAATTGTTAAGTTTAAACTTGGGTCCTTCTAGGATGAATTTTTTTCCATATATATCAACCTAATATGTATAATTTAGGTTGAGTACAACTTTGAAACTCTATATTCCCTTGTTAAAGTTGTTCCTAATTCTGTTAAAGCTTGATATGTTAGTTATATTGACAAATGTTGGCATTTTGAACAAGGTTTAAATGTATTGGGCTTATGTCTCGTTATAAAAGGATAGTGCTCTAAATATGGGTATAATGATGTAAGTACTTTATGGCTTCAATTTAACCAAATATAAATTATAACCATTAAGAATGGAAATAATTCCATTAGTTTTAATGTCATTTAGATTTTTGGCGTAAGAAAAAAGTTTGGTCTTTCCTATTAGTCTCTTTCTCAAGTTTCTCATGTAGAAGTATGCAATATGGAGGGAAATTTTAAAGAGATACGAGGAGTCATGCATCACCGTGGGGAACTGATTCAAGCCAACTAGTGCCATTTTATCTATATCCTCCAAAATTTCAAAGATTGAGCATATTTGCATTAACCAAAATACTAACATCATGTTCATTAGAAGCAAAGGATACATTTTCTTGAGGAAAATTCAACAAGTTGCATCATCTTACACTCAATCAATGTATCAAATCCTTAAAAATGGCCTTCAATAGTAGGGAAGTGGAGAACTTAGTCCAAGTTGATCCTAAGGAGGAAGAGATGGTCCATTAATTGAGAGGCCCCATGGAAATAAAGGGACAAAGCTCCCTTTTATTTGATGAGGGGAAAGAAGATGAGGGAAGTGCTTTTGTTTACATTAGAGTTATGTATTTCAAAAAAATATGTGAAACATCAAGGAACCTTTGGAACATTGGTTTTACCATGAGGGGGAGGAAGATAAATACCTAACACTTAAGGAAATGTGGTCTACATAGTTAGCAAGGAATGAGTGCACCTTCGATAAAAAAATTACAAATTCACACAAAATATTTTATAGGTCGAAGGCTAATATATTATCATAGAGGGTTACTTTATATCCCAAGCCATTGTGCCTCATCTAACATTTAAATTATGGCACACCCACATGAGATGATATTTTGATGCAACATTACAAGGTAACCTAAGCACTACTAGGGTTGTGGGTTGGCTTATAATCCCTGTGGGATGAAAACTATCCTTCAATATTAGCATAGTGAGATCTATCCACAATGGAGCATAACTACCAATGGGATATACATTCCTTAACATCACTTGGGAAGCTAGAATCAAGAATCATACATTAATGGGACTCATAAGTAGTCATGTGATGGATATAGGAAGAAACCTATTACATAAGCTTGTTCGACCAAGCATACATTAGATATCTTTAAGAAAAGATTAAAAAAATTCCATTATATTTCTTCCATGCATATTTATATGGAGATCAATGTAGAAGAAAGTACAATAGTAAAGGATGCAATCAGTATATCTCCTAACTTACTAAAAATTGAGCACACAATAGATGGTCCAACCCTCACATCCTCCAAGATCCTATTTTAATTAATGTTTTAAATACTATATGTGAAATTGCTTAGGTAAGTGGCTCTGTTAACTATCTATGCACATATATTAAAAGCTATAAAATTTAGTGATAAGTCGTATTCCTTCTAAATAGGCATCACCTATTTTCCTTTTGGATGACTATAGGGATCGGTAAATCTAATAATAAAATTATAGATAATGCATGAAATAATAAAGATCTGTTTTAGAATGTTATACAAGGTTAAGAAAATATATATATCTACTAACTTATCAATAAAATAGGTAAAATGTTTTGTTAAAATAATAATAATAATAAATATCTTCATTAATTTGAAAGAAGCGAGGGGGAGTCTCCATTATAACAAAGGAAATTTAATAATCTCTTATTCATAGGGCTTAGTTAATCTATCCAACAAATTGGCTAAGGCTCATGCTCTATTATATTGTCTATCTATAGCTAAGGAGGAAAATATTGGAGCCCTCTCAAACATTGGGGACACAATGGTTATCATCAAAGATATTAATAGAATACCCACATCTCAAGGGGCCAAGTTAAAAACCATCACTCCAAACTCAAGAAGGAACTTGGATCCTTTATTAGATTCTCCTTTTCATACATTAAAAGGTACTTGAATGAAGAAGTAGACATATGGGCCATGTGTGTGACAAATCTTATCCCTAGAAATTTGGTTAGAAATGGAATTCAAAATCATGTGGTTATATTCTAATTCTTAGATGAAGTTGATCCAAATTTATGAAGGAACGAAATGATATATATATATATAACCAAAACATAGAGATACAACGAAACTTGACTTCTATTACTATATGGAAAATTTTGAAACTATATAAATGAAAAATGAAAACAACTAGCTTGAATGGTGGTAGCTTATCTCTAAGAAGAGATGTGATCGTTACGTGCCTTTCTTGAACTATCTTACAATGAGGCTCAAAATAATTTTTATCATAAAAAATAAATGAGAAACCATAAACATCCAAAATCCTAACCCTAGGAGATGAAGCACCAAAGCCTTATGGGCCCCAATGGGGTAAGTTTGAACATCACTTCCCTAGGTTGTAAGTTTGGCATACAATATCTGTTTGGTGTGCCCGATAGCCCATTCTAAGGGCCTATCCATGAAGCATAATTTTTTAATGTTGACAACAGTTGTGTCTATGACCATTATTGGTCTATTTCCCCAAAAAATGTTGTATCAAAATGGCTCCATAATTTTAGGACCTAAAAAATGTAGAAAAAAAACTGCCAAAAAAGAAAACTATGTTGTGAGCCAGTGGAATAGGTGGGTGGTCATTTACATACACTTGGATCAATCCTCCTCCCTTAGGAAGTAATGGTCTCCATTTTGTTGAGTGCCTCCATGAGCTAGGGAGCCTTCTGCAAAACTTGCTCGCTAGTGAGCCACTTGCCTTGGTGTAGGAGTTGGCCTGCTTTGACAACCCAATAAAATTATATTCTCTATTGGTGAGTGTTCTTAATTTGTGTGTCCATCTTGTTCAATGCAAATTGGGTTGAGTTATTTTGATTTTAGTTTCTCTATGATTTCTGATGTGTCCAACGTTGTTGGAAAATATGGCCAAAGGTGGTTCACATTGAGCACTAGGTGCACACCAAGGAAGGGGGGAATAATTAGCCCAAAAGTGTTATCACTTATTATGGTGTAAGGTATACAACATATTTTTTGAAGATTCTAATGGACCCCTGCAAGGAATTCTTTTTTCAAATGAAACTAAACCTTGTCACCCACTTGAAACTTGTGTGGCACCCAGTGTTGATCATGGTGTTGTGTGTACTTATTATTATATTTTTGCAAGAAATCATGGACCTACTGGCGAATGTGTTACATTGATTCAATAAACTTGGTAGCTTTGTTGGCTCTATATTGAACATGTGCATATTCTACCTATGTAGTTGTAAGGGGCAGTGCAACATCAATGGGACCCAATGGTTGAAATCCCAAACCCGCCTGAAAGGGGTTATGGATAGTTGAGCTATGGAGATCTATGTTGTAGTTGTGTTGAACATAGGGGAGATTCTCATCCCATGTGCATGTATTCTTGGAGTTGTACATGAAAAAAATGTGCATGATCATCATGTTGATGATTTTTTTTCTAGCCATCCATTTTAAGGTGGAAGGTA
This sequence comes from Pinus albicaulis, assembly GCA_034641835.2. Classification (NCBI taxonomy): domain Eukaryota; kingdom Viridiplantae; phylum Streptophyta; class Pinopsida; order Pinales; family Pinaceae; genus Pinus; species Pinus albicaulis. The sequence goes on from CM076578.1 coordinate 1,703,243,804, forward strand.
GTTGATTTGGTGAGCTTGGTGTCCAACAATGACTAGATACAATAAAATAATGCATGAGGAAATTGTTCTCCCAATATAATATGATGGTCTATGGGATCCAAAAATTTACCCACACTCATTTGAAGAAGAGCTTGGTAGTGGCTTTTTTTGTGATACTCTTCTTACAGGAAGTTAGAATGGCCATCTTAGAAAACCTATCAACAAACACAAACACATAGTAATTACCATGCTTGATATAAGGAAGGAGAGAAATATATTACATCAATATAGATTCCCAAGGTCAGTTTGGACTAGGAAGGGGGGTCTATAGGCCTTGTTTCTTAATTCCTAGTTTGGTAATGGCACAGACAGTGCAAGACATGATATACTTACCAACATCATGTCGAAGTTTTGGCCAATAAAAATACTTTTGGAATTCATCCATTGTCTTCTCCACACCAAAGTTCCCTGCTACCCAATTGTAATCTACCTCCTAGATAAGCTTGGTATGCTCGCTTGAAGGAACAAAAGGTGTCCCAGCTAGCACAAAGGTGCATCCTAGAGCTTGAATTATGGAACTTTCTTTCCTTCCATCAACATTTGGTATGTGGTATCAAATTCCAAGTCAATTTTTTATAACTGTGGCCACCTAGAGGTCTCATGCCAAAAAAGTTGATAATTGTGAGTAGTTGCACTACCAGATGTTGACTAAGTAATTTTGCGACATTAGTTCTATTGTTCTTGTATTTTATGTTCAAATGGAATTTTTGTAGGTATACAAATGATTTATGATGATGCTAATTTTGTAACTTCCCTTATGTTTGCATAAATTGATGAGTCCTGTGACCTATGCGGACGATTATTTCCTTCCCCAGAATATAATGCTTCCATTGTTGGAAGGCTTGCATGATGGAATACATCTCCTTATCATAGGTGGGGTATCTCTGAATAATATTAGAGAGTGTTTCACTGTGATAGGCCACCATATGTCCTTGTTGAAGGATGACTACACCAATAGGATAGTCATAGGCATCTATCTCAATCTCAAATAGTTGTTGCAAGTCTGGAAAGGTGATGACTAGTGCAGAGAAAAGGTGGTGTTCCTGTTCATCGAATTCCTTTTATTGTGACTTAGAATTTTTTATTTTTTATTGTTGATCCAGCCTTCGTCACTTGACCTAAGGTCCAAGTGATATAAGAGAACCCCAACATCAATATTTGGTAGAAGTTAGAAAGGCCCAAGAAGTTGTGAATCTTTGTTAGAGTCATTGAGGCCATGCAATATTGAAAAAATTGGATCTTGGCTGGATCCACATGCACACCTTTCTCATCAATAATGTAGCCTAAATATTGGACCATGCCCATACGGAAGGAATTTTTTTCCGAGTTAGCACATAGGTTGTGATGTTGTAGAGTGTGAAGGAGCTATTGAATATGATGCAAGTGCTTTTCCCAATTCTTATTGAAGACGAGAATCTCATCCAGATATACAACCACAAAATATTTGGGGAAAGGTTGCAGTATATCATCCATCAACTTCGTGAAAGTTGTTGGAGAATTTTTCAAACCAAAAAGCATGACCAACTATTGAAAAATCCCTTCCTTGGATTTGAAAGAATTCTTCCACACATTATTTGGTTCCATTGGGACTTGGTGGTAGTTGGACTTCAAATCAATCTTAATGAAGTACTTGGCTCCCTTGAGTCGGTCAAGAAGGCCGTCAATCTGGGGAATTGGATATCAGTTCCTAACTGTGATTTTGTTAAGGGCATAATAATTAATGCATAAACTCCAGATCCCATATTTCTTCTACACAAGTAAAATCGAGCTTCCACAAGGTAAGGAAATCAGACAGATGTGCCCTTTTTGGAGTAGACCTTGAATATTTCACTTGATTTCCACATTTTCCAGAAGAGAGCAGTGATAAATTGGCCCACTGGGTAGAGGTGTACTGAGGGTTAGATCGATTGAATGCTTGACTTGGAAATGCATAGGTACCAAAATGGGCGAGGAGAAGATGTCCTTGTATTATTCCATGACCTTATCAACTTGCCTCTTCTACATGAAGGAGCCCTATGTGGAAGCCATGGATGTGGACAAAATCTTTTCCTTACTTTGAGAGTGAATAAGGAATAAGGAAAATTTATTAGTCTACGAGATGACCTTACTGCATTTCTTAGCATAAATAAAATAAATTGCAATGGACAGGGCTACCTATGTATAGTTGTCTACCCAAAGTAATAATAACACTACGGAGTCTAGACTCATATACAACATGACACTTCCACAAGTATGGCAGACATAAAAAAACATCACAAACTTGAAGGGGATAAACATCACACAATATCACGTCCTTGAAATGCTTCATGCTATAGGGCAAGTGGCACTATTGGTTAACACAAATATATTTCCCTTTTTTAGCCACCTAATGGTGTATGGTTGCGGAGGTGGTGTTGTCGGTAGGCCAAATTTCTTAATGACCTCTATTGATATGAGGTTCTTTTGAATCTCACTATCGACAATGAAATTCAGTCGAGCACCCTTCACCCACATTTGTGAGTGACATAAGTGCTCACATTCCTTTGGATCTTAAAGCTCAATTTATTGGACCTTGGTGGTGGAAATGGTGGCATTAGGTTTTGCATCAATGATCTATTTCCCCTTGTCTAGGTATGGTTTAGATTCAGAACCTAGGATTGAATCTAAGGATTCTAGCACAACCACCAATGACTGCCTCACATGACATTAATTGGTGTTATGAGAGAGGCTCTTATGGAAATAGCACCAATATCATGTGTCTTTATTTATATTCCCATTACCATTCTTTATTTGCAGCTTAGGTGGGTTGTCTTCGGGAGGTCCACCCTAGCTTTACCCTTTATTTGTGATTTGGGGGTGCACTTTCGCTACTTCTATTGTGAAGGATTCATAGATCCAACATCTCACTTCTTATATTTAATTTTTTTCTCTATTTTGACATCATATTCGTATTTTACGCTAAGTGAAGATATGTACAGGAACTCCATTTCTATCTGGATGTATATATGCAGAAAACCATGGTACTTGAGCACCATATATCACTCCAAGTCTTTCATACCTAGATTGGTGTGCAAGGTATGAAACATATTTTTTAACTTTGGAACTACTTGGTCCCTTTCCTATCGTAGTGTGGTCCATATCATGTAGTGGTATTTGTAGCTTCTAACAGCTTAATGTTTCTCCTTAACAACATCCCTAAAAGAGTCCCAAGTTGGTGCGACTAAAAACTTTGTATATATCTTCGTGGACCTCTACTCATAGTAAGTTTCCCACTAATCCTTAACATGGGGGAAACCTTAAGGAGTGAAAAGGTAATCTTTTCTCTATCAAAAAAATCATGGACTGAAAAATACCATTCTAGAAAATTTAACCATTTATCTAGAGCATCTGCATTTATCTGGCCTTCAAATATAGGAATATCAAAATCAACTTGTACCTTAAAGGGGGTGATGCCTCCAAAGTGGCCGATGGATGAAGATGTGTCACATATTAGCACCCATTGAAGGGTTCATATAAAATTATCCATGATCTGTTTCATTTGTCGCTCAATGGCTTCTTCTAGCAACAATTTAATAAGATCTCTTACTCCCTCATATTTCTTTTTTCCACCATGGGAAACCGTCAGGGTTGACAAGGATAGTCCTGCAAGGGCTCAAACAATTCGAGTCCCAACTCCTTATACTCCGACCTCATTGGGGACATGAATAGAAAAACAGATAAAGTGTAGACCGTTCTAATACCACTGATCCAAATTATGAAAGGAAAAAAGTAATATACATATTTATAACTAAAACACTAACATATAGTGAAACTTGACTTCTATTAATAACTGGAAAATGTTGAAACTTTATAAATGAAAAATGAAAAAAATTAGTTCGAATAGCAGTAGCTTATCTTTGAGAATAGATGTGATGGCTACACACCTTTGTCAAACTATCTTACAGTGAGGCTCAAATAAATTTTTATCATAAGCAATGAGAAACCCTAAACATTCAAAACCTAACCCTAGGAGATAAAGCACCAAAGGCTTGTCAGCCCCTATGGGGTAAGTTGGAATTCTAACTTCCTAGGGTTGTTACTTTGGCATATGATCTTTGTTTGGAACATATGATAGCCTTTTGGAAATGTCTATCCATGTTGTACAATTTCTTATTGATGTTTTCTCATTTCCACAAAAAACACTATTTAGGGCCTCAAAATGGCTTCAGAATTGCAGGACCTAAAAATTATATAAAAAATGCATCAAAATAGAAAATTGTGTTGTCAGCTAGTGGAACAAATGGGTGCCCACCAATATCCACTTGGCTTAGAGGTGTATATCAAGCTCATTTAATATCAATATGAATCACCATTTAATTGTGGGATTTCAAATTCTTAGGATCAATGATTCAATGACATTTCACATCCTTCTATTCATTGAGAAACATCCTTTGCTTGTGACTATTGAATGCCAGTATGTGTTTTGGTACATTTTCAATGGGATAATTAAATGGATAAGGAACGAGTGATGGTATTATGGGTTACTTTACTCACATTCCTGATAGTTTGGTAAGTATGCTGGTTAACATTAGCAAATATTTTCATTCATTTATTATTTAGATAAGCCTTTTCCCCTCAGTCAATTCCTATGTGAGAAATGACTCAAGTGGCTTAATCTTCTCTTATGATGTACTTTACCTTCTTTAAACACTATCACTCCACCCAAGATTTCCTTTAATATTAAAAATGTTTTTGGAAAATCTAAGGATTTTGGAGAATGGAATTTATGATAATAATCATCATTTTGCTATGGGGAACCTTTGCAACAATTAATTGTTAATTTGAAACTTAGGTCCTTTAGGGATGTGATTTTTTCTATCTATGGAAACCTATGTAGAATTTGGGTTAATTATAAATTTGGAGCCCTATATTCCTTTGTTAAATTTGTTGTTGATTTTTGTTAAAGCTTGTTGGTGTTTTGAACATGGTTTTAATGTATCAAGATTTTGTCTCATTATAAAAGGTTGGTGTTTTGAAAATGGTTATAATGATGTAAGTGATTTCTAGCTTTAATTTCTCCAAAAAGAAAGTCTACCTATCAATCATGGCAAATAATACCATTAATGTTAATGTCACTTAGCTTGTTAGTGTAAGAAAAAAGTTTGGTCTCTCCCATTGTTCTCTTTTTAGGTTTTTTCAGTAGAATTATGTAATAATGGATAGGGGAAACATCCAAGAGATATGAGGAGCCATGTTTCACCATAGAGGACTAATTCAAGCCAATTGAAGTGCCATTTTATTAATGTCCTCCAAAAATACAAAGATTGAGCAAGTTTGTATTAACCAAAATACTATCATGTGTATTCTTGTGCATTGGAAGCATACAACATATTTTCTTGAGGAAGAGTCAACATGTTGCATAATCTTATACTCATCCAACAAAAGGGAAGTAGAGAACTATGTACAAGTTGAGACTAAGGAAGAAGAGATGCTTCACCAACTAAAATACCCTATGGAAATAGAAGGACAAATCTTCCCTCATTTGATGAAGGGAAAAAAAATGACGATAGTTATTTTGTTTACCATTAATGTTGTGCATTTCAAAGTTATATGTATTTCAAGAATATATGTGAAACAAAAAATTGTCATGAGCTTGCTAGTGTACCACTAATATTGGATTTCATCTTTGAAAGACTAATCTAAGAATTTCCAGCTCCAATCAAGGTAGAAAATTATGTAGAAGTATGCTCCCTTGTCCTCCAAGCTTCATCTTATGGCTCCAACAACAATTCATGGATGAATTGCATCACAGACATGATTCGCTAACACTAGTCGACTCTAGCATTGCCACCCCAGCACAACATGAACAATCATGACTGAATCCCCCCTAAAGATAAGGAGCCTAATGAGTGATACTTCTCCACCGTCTTTTTAATCAATATAATTTAAACTAGCTTAGATCCATATTAACTCTGGATCTACTAAGCATCCAGAGGGATCAAATTTATTTTCACTCTAAAAGAGGTTTTCACCTCAAGAGATTTGATCCCTCTCAGTGCCTGGTAGATCTAGAGTTAAGATGGATATAAGCTGATTTATTTATTAATTATAATTAATTACAATTACAATTATTAATTTGTTTGTCTAATTTCCCCTTTTAAATAGGTTATATTCCACATGAATACCATTGGTCAATACCATGGGTTCTCAAGTAAAAAATAATGGTTAACTTGATTGAGTCAAGTTTACTTTAACTATCCAATAACAACAACAACATAGAATTTTCATTTATATTAATTTAGTTTGAAGTTATTTTTATTTTAACTTAGGGTTATTTTTAATTTTTTAATTTTTTGTTGTTTGTTTACATAATAGACATGACATGACAAGACATTACAACATGTCTTCCATACTTGGCTCGAGAGAACCTCTCAATGCAATTATGTCTCCTCTCAAAACCTTTCTAACTAAATTTATGTATATAAATATTTCAAAAATATGGGGAATTAGAAAATCCTTCTCTAGAATTAGTAAGACAACTCATTTAATTGCAATTGTACTCTTATAATAAGACAAGAAATGTCCTTTTTGATTCTTAATAATGATTTATCTCAACATCTTTAAGTATAATGCAATTTTTTTTTCCAATTATAATGTAAAACAAATTATAAATATATTTCTTAATAAACATTGTCTAACTTATAGTTGAAATGGTCTTTTTCATCAGAATCCAAGGATACAATTTCAAGCAAGGTTGTGATTTTTTGTTGTTTAAAATAGATTTTTGGATGCAGAAATGGATTCAACACCTAAAAAACTCACAGGGAACTGGAATTATACAAACTAAAAAACTTAACCTCAAATTTTTAAAAATATCTACCAGATTTGATTAAAATAAACCAGGCGAATTGTCATTTCCTTTATTAGTTAGAATAAATTTTTCAATATGAAAAATTAATATTTAAAAAAAAAAAAAACACCAACAAAAACAAATTTTTTTAAAAATGTTAATGCTACATTAACATTAATTATACTATGTTTTTGGTCTTGGGATTTACATTTATGTCTTTGTTAGTATTTGAAAAAAACTCATGCCTTTTCTAGTGTCCCTTGATTTTGTAAAAATTTCACATGTGGTAATTCCTCATTATCATTTTTTAGATCACAAATCAAGATGGATTTTGAGATTTAATTTTATGGCTTTGATAAGTCGTAACGATGCCACACATTTTTTTGGAAAATAATGGAAATTATGACAGATAATATTGGGAATTCAGGTTATAACTATCAAGCTTCAGGATTTGGGTGCCCCAGGGCTTCTTGATGGTGTTGAATCCATTTCTACCATTAAAAAACTATTAAATCACTACCAAGAATAGATTTATTGAAGTTTTTTTTACCGGATTTCGACAAGGATTTCGTCGTCAAAGCAAAATTGTGGCCTTAGTAGACAACACCCTTTGATAATATTAAAAAAGTTGTCCTTTTTTAATGTCCCTTGACTTCATAAAATTTTATCATTTTATGATAAGCTCACAAATCACATACATGTTTATTAATAGAGTAGTCTAATGAGGTCACATTTTTTCCTGGAAAATAGTGGAAATTCTGGTGCGATTTTGACAAAATTCGGCAAAAATTTTGGGAAATATGGGTTATAACTATCAAGCTTTAGGATCTTGGGTGCCCCAGGGGTTTTTTATGGTGGTTAATCCATTTCCACCATCAAAAAATGATTCAAGCACTCTTATCGTAGGATTTTTTGAAAAAAAAATGATCGGATTCCGGCAAAAAAATGATTTTTGAGGCAAAATTGTCGCCTCAGTAGACAATGCCTTTGTTAATTAGATCCATTGATTTTATGTGTGAGTATTTAAAAAATAATAATAATAGTTATATTATTTTTAATAAATCAACATAAATTCATTTTAACTCCAGAACTACCAAGTGTCGAGAGGGATTAAATCTTTCTCTTAAGGTATAAACCTCTTTTATGGTGAAAAAATATTTGATCCATCTTGGTGCTTGGTTGATGATCGGAATTATGAAAGAATGAAATGAAAAACATATATAAAAATAAAAATAGAACTACAATTATAACAAAAATTCAATTCATTTTTTTTTGTAAATACAAAAATTCAATTCATTAATAACAAAGTACTAAAAACTATTTACATCTAGAAAGAAAATAAACTAGCTCAGGTGATGGTAGCTTATCTCTAAGAAGAGATGTGGCAGCTACATGCCTTTTGAATTGTGTAACAATGAGGATCAAATAAATTTTTATTATTGAGAAACAATGGAAAACCGTAAACATAAAAAAACCTAGCCCTAGGATATGAAGCGCCAAAAGTCTGTGGGCCCTATTGGGGTTAGTTGGTACATCAATTTCCCGGGATCGTAACTTTGGCATAAAATCTCCATTTGACGCGTACGATACCTCGTTAGAAATATCTATCCGAGGACAACAAATTTCAACTACAAACCCATTTTGAGAGCAACAAATCTGCTAATTTTCCAAAAAAACGTTGTTTAGGATCTCAAAACGGATCCAAGAGTTTAGGACCCAAAAAACTACTAAAAATAGTATATTATGTTACAATTAAGGAAACTGAAAGAAACAGTGGTGGGGTCCACGTGGAATAGGTAAGTAGCCACCAATATCCACCTAGATTAGTTAATCCAAAGTTAAGATGGATCTACGGTGGTTTAATTTTTAGCATTTAAATCAGCCACATTAAAAAATAATACAATGGGAAAAAACCATAGATTAAGAATACCATAAAAAAACCCTTAGGTTGAAGAACTTTATGTTTTTAATTTAATTTTATTATTATTTTTTAATTTTTTTTAATTTTATTTTATTTAACTAAATTAAAAATGTTAAACATTACAACATTTTTCATTAAACTTCCTTTTAACATAATATAATTTAATATATATTTTTTAATTTATAGTCTAGTGATATAATTCCACTTTGTAAAAAATTCTCAAATCATAATATTTCAATAATTTTGAAATTTAATTTTAAATCATGGAATTTTTTTCCTTATCTAAATTAAATTTTCATAAATGATTGATTATTTTTGTTGATGATTGATTATTTTTTTAACAAAATACATTAGGATGATGCTAAATTTTCTATATATATTTTTAATTTCTAATAAATTTAAATTATTAAAAAGGATTATAACCTCTAACAAAACTAAACTAACAATATTTAATCATTTTAAACCTGAAATATAAATAATCATTTTAAACCCAAAATATGAGTATATGTATGTAGGATTATGTCATATGTTAGAGTTGAAAGGATAAAATGAAATAAAATAATATAAATACAAATATTAATATTAATATAAATATTCATATTAATATTTCTATAATAGTTTAAATATTTTTTATTAATAGTCTAAATTTAAAAGAGATGAAAAAACAAATGAAAGAAGTGTGGGAAATGAGTATAGGGTGAAGGTTAGGGCATAGAAAAATAATATATGATACAAGAAAAATATTTAATAGTCTAAATTTAAAAGAGATGAAAAAACAAATTAAAGAAGTGTGGGAAATGAGTATAGGGGAAGGTGAGAGCATAGCAAAATAATATATGATACTAGAGCCTGAAAAATGATAAGCTATATATATATAATTAAGCTTTCTTCATATTTATAATTAAAATAATGTATTGTAAGGATTTTTTTATTAGTAATTGATTATAATGATGTAAGTAGTTGATTAACTATTAAATTTATTTTAAGTATTTTTTAGTATTTAATAAATATTGGCGGTGGTAAATTTTTACTCATTTAAGATTTATTAAATCTTTTTTTTTTTTTTCTTTTTTTTCCTGAATGGAGTTACTTCTATATTGATACAAAATATAATTACAGAGAAGCAGAGGCCTCAGGATTTCCAACCCATTGCTGCGGCATTCTGACATTACAATTCTGGTCATTGACAAACAAAACCTGCTGGAAGCTGACCAAGAGAGCTATAAAAACTGTGACCTTATCTATCTCAAAGAGATAATTGACTTCTATGACTGAATTGTGAGTAGACCTTGACAGAATGACCCTTTTAGACTTAACCAAAGTGCCTAGATTCTTACAGTTCTGACCCATGACAGAAACCAAAACTGACAGTTCGAAATTCTGAAGCCAGTGCCAAAAGATAAAATCATAAACCGGATTATGCCGCCCATGCAGGGGAAACCGAAAGTTTAACAAAAGAGTGAACATGAGAGCAAGAGAACAGTAAAGCAGGAGCTTCAAACTGGAATTGAACACCTTCATGCCTACAGGGACCAAAAACCCAGAGACGCAAACCTGATTAGACTTCATGAGATGAGGGAGGCTCTTCCTCAGTGATGAGGCAAGCAAATTTGTATGGATCATCTTCTTCAGGAGGAGGGCAATCCTTGCTTGCAGAGCCACCTTCATTTGGAGCGCTGGAACCTGCTTGCAGACCCACATCAACTTCAATACCAGGATTAACACTCTGCTGGTTGTCCTTCTGAGAAATGCAGTGCTCGGCTTCCTCTTTAGGCTCCAGCGCTTCTTCAGGAGTTGCCATGGCATGACCCGAGGAAACTTCCTGGAGATTGATGGTGACAGTGGCTAAGAGGGAGATATTGCTGAGAGTGCAGGGGAATTTGAGACACGCTTGGTGAGAATGCGCCCTGGAGGAAAGATGAAAACACCCAGTAGGATTGGACTGATCTCGACCCCTGCCACGACCCCTTCTGGAAGCAGGAAAGCAAACAGGGCCAAACTCCGAAGAGAAGGACGAAGAATCTGAAGTGGAGGGGGAGGATCTGCGGTTCACCTGCCCATGGGAGCTACCTCTCCTACAACGCATTCTCGAGCGCAGTCGAGGCATGGTGTTAAGAGCAGAGGGAGCAAAAAAGACAGTAGAATTATTGGAATAGGGGTGAGCCGAAAGGAAACTGGCTTGGGCCTGTGGAGGATAATTGGTTGGAGAGTAGGACGGACGAGAGTGATTGCAGGAAGAGCTATTGGTGAAATGGAAACCCGGAATTAAGTTTACACAGCAGCTAAGAGTGCATCTCATCCCTGTGCTAGTGCGTGAACAGTGCTCAGCAGCAGCTAGGGAGCAGCAGGAGCGAAGGGGCGGAACACAAATGGGATCATTGTTGAGCGCCATGACAGAAGAAAGAGCGGGCTGACGACGGGGGATGGGCCTCATTAACTCAGCTTTAAAGACTTGGACGGAAATAATAAAGACCAACAACATGCGAGGATGGGTGGCGGTGGAAATAGGCCACGCGCCAACCCGCCATTTCACCTTCGTACCATGAACCTTGTCACCCACCCGCATCCGGGATTTATTAAATCTTTATTAATCATATGATGTTTTTTTAATGAATTTTTAATAAGTATATTTTTATATTATTTTAAATTTATGAAAAAATAATTTATTTTGTATATTATTTTTTTAATCAATTTGTTAAAAAATAATTATTCCAAAAGAAAAATTTATTGGAAATATTTTCAAAATAAATAAAAAATTAAGGGGTAATTGAGAAAGTTCATGGTTGGGTAGAACGTGTTAAGTTCCTATAATATAAATACAGTAACAAATTTTAAACTACATGTATGTTTCTCATTTATATATAGAAAACACCAATTATGATTTTTGTCATAATATATAAAAAAGAGTGTTTATTGGTACTATATGGAAATCATTTATCATATGTATAATAAACCCTAAAAAAAATATTTAGCCTCACATGGGATGTTAATTCTAAAACCATGCATTGAATAATTAAAACTAGCATAAATCCATTTTAACTTAGAATCTACCAAGCACCCAGAGGGATCAATTTTTTTTTGCACTCAAAAAAGAGGTTTGTCCTTTGAGAGATTAGATCCCGCTTGGTAGATCTAGAGTTAAGATGGATCTAGGTTGGTTTAATTATTGATTATAATTAATTATAATTATTAATTTGTTGATTTTATTTTATTTTATTAATTTAATTTAATTTATTTTTTTATGTAATTTAATCAAGTCAAAATGTTTTAACTAATGATTATAATTATTGATTTTTTTTTTTAATGTAATTTGACCAAGCCACAATTTTACATAACATAACAAGACATGAAATTACAACATCTCTTCCATACTGAGTTAGACAGTGCCTCTCGATGCATTGAACAAATTTTATTTATTGCATATGAAATATGTTCCTTTACTAAATACCCAATGTAAAATGGATATTATGTTAAAATCCATATAAGATAAGTAATAATATATTTAATTTTGAATGAGATAAGATGAAGGTACATTGTCACGTGATGATGTACTTGCAACATTGACTAGTCAGTGGATGAAGGGTCATGTCCCTTCGTAGGTGATGTCCTTTACATATCATGTATCCCTTCATTTATTATTAATTGTAATTTATTATTATTATTTTCTATTGATGCTTTATGTATTTATATTTTTGTTTAATTGGGATTGATTCACTATATATATATTTTGTCATCCATCTTAATTCTTTTACAGTGAAAATTGAAAGAATTGACTTATAGGAGTAATTTTATCGACGAGACCTAGTTTGAAGAATTAAGGTTTAAAACCTTTTAGGGTCAGTTGAGACCTTAAATGAATTATTGAGGGGTAAAAGTTTCTTGTTTAAGTGATACAACCCTGTGACACTTCTATACTCTGAGACCTTTCCAATAACGAAAATATGTGTTTAAATACAAAAATTATGCCTCGTAGAAGTTGACCTATCATGATTGATCACCATAATCCGAGAGGATGCAATATTATCCCTGTTATTCATGGAAAAGGGACTAGACATGTGAATACTATGAAGAAGACTATAGAAAGGTCAAATTGGTAACTCTAGTTGAGAGTTGAAGGAAACAAACTTAACCCCGAGTTGACTATCAAGTTGTGTTATATCTATACCACTCGGAGGAAAATGTGTCTCATTGATTTCAAATTGTATCTTGTTCTATAGTAAAGAAGAAATTTTTTAGAGTGGGAGTGAGAGAGCATAATAGAGGGGTTTTTTTTTCTTTGGTAGCCCACGGGCTACATGTAACTCCATAGAGAGTAACTTCTCCTTTGTAATCGCATTATTTTCACTAAAAAAAAAGAGAGTAGCCAACCTTAGCTTCCAGTTGGATTTTCTCTCAAAAGTGTTTCATAGAGCATATCTTAGTTTTCATTGTAATTGTTCTGTCTGCATTTCACTATTATCTATTTTTCACATTTTATCTATTGCATGCATAAACAAAAAAATTAATAAGGAGAAATATGAAATCTAAATGAAGAAACCATTCAAGTACATATTTTGGTTTATTTTAATAGATTTTTTTGTCACAAATTGTCCTAGAATGAAATAACCACAACAATTTACTAATCAACATTCATTACATTTCCCACCCCTTTAAAATGATTTTTTCTCAAAGAATTTTATGGAAAGGTTTTACATCTTTGTTTTGATTTGTAACACTTTTGCATGATTCTTAATTCTTGAATTAGTAATGGTTAAGCACATGAGACAATATGATCTTCAAAGTGTTGAGTAAAATTGATGAATTGTGAATGGGTTAAACAATGCTAATTCATTTTTTATATGGAATTGTGCATTTAAAGGGATATCGAAAATGACCCATTAGATTGTGATTCTTAAGATGAATTCTACTTTGAGACCAATTGTAATGAACTTAATATATTTGGAATTATTACGAATGTATATTTGTTTCAAACAATATTGATACACTAACTAGTCAAAGTATCCACTCTTGTGATTTGTATGTTGATAAGGTGTATTTGCAAATTGATATTTCCATCTCATAATTGTAGTGTTTCCTTGATTAAATTTTGATATTATGTTTTATCCATATACCTCAGTTTCTTTCTTGACCATTAAATGTTTATTGGCAAAGATATTTGGATTTTATATCATTTTTACTTCAACATTTTACATATCACTGCTTTAGTTGGATTAGACATTTTTTCTTTACCAACTAGTGGTTCTTTGATGACACATTGGTTTAAATTTAGTTGTGTTTATTTTCATCCTACAATTTCTTGGTCTACACAAATAGTTTTTTACTATGGCCTTTTAGGTGAGAAATTTCTTTATCGTTTTCATGAAAATCTTGTCAAATATCAAATTCTAACTATATTGAACTATCACCCTTGATATATATATATATATATATATTTAAGGTCCATAGGTTCTTCTGAATCTAAATCTAGTGTAATGACCTCTAATCTTATCATTTTCTTCTTACAAAAGATGTTCACAAATTTCTTTTTTATATTGAAGATGAACATATCCAGTTTTCTATCCAAGTTGAACTAAGAAATTTGTTAATTTCTTTAACATAAACATTAGATTGGTTTTGAATATGAATTTATAGTCATTGATTGTTATTTATAACTCCATAATTTCATATTATTGCAAAAAGTGTCTTTCTTTTCAATTATACATAGTTTTGGAATTAATAAATGATTTGTGAAGTCGATGTTGATGCAATTTTCCTTAAGGCTTGCACCAATAATTATGTTAGTATTTTTTCTAAATACTCTCTTTGAATATTAATAATCTAAAGCACTATATTGGAAGACCTTTAAATAAAAAAATATTCAATCCTTCTTTTTATTAAAAAACATTTTTGGGTTGGCAGAGGCAGGAGCAAGAGTGACATTATTTAACCCTCATGAAAAAAGTGTTTCACAATATGCTTGGGGACTTAGCATAGCGACCAACAATCAAGCTGACCATCTCTAACTATTGAAAGGTTTGGAAATAGTTATTTCATAGAAAATACCTAACCTAATAGTTTTCAATGATTCAATACTTGTTATCCATCAAATGAACAAGGCTAAGAAGGCGACATGTTTATATTTTTCTCCCTTGCTCCAAAGGATTATCGTAACCACCTCTCAGTTCGACCAGTTGGATATCTTCCATGTGTATAGGAATTTGAATTCAATCGCATATTTCCTAGACAAAAACAGATTTTCTTTGGGTCGAGGAAGAATGGAAATGAATCATTGTTTTATTATTTTCCCCATATCTTAGCTATGATTATCTCCTTATTAATTTTTTTCATCATCGGTTTTTTTTTTTCAAAATTCTTTGAGGTTATTTTCCTCCCGTTCAACCTATCCTTTGGCTCGATTCCATAAAAGGAAGGGCCTCGAGATCCCGCGACCTTTCCTTTTCTGACCACAGATCCATTGAGCTCCTTCTTGGTGTCATGTTTTCATTTATAAGTGTCATGATATATTATCCCTCTCTAATATTGGGAGTCTAGTCTATTTAATTAATTTATGGTGGGGTTTGTTTCAATATTCCTCAACTGTAGATTTTTGTTCATTAAGAAATGGGATTGCTTTAATTCTTCCATCTTGTGGCATTCAATAACTATCTATTCTATGTATTGTTGAGAATTTTTATATGGCTTTGTAAACATTATTACAGTTTGACTTGTGGTAGGGCTTTAGCTCTATTTATTTAATGAATCATCCAACCTCCCAAATTTTCCAAGTGTCATTAATTCATGTTGGTTTAGGAGCATGGAGAATTTTTTTTTTGTGTTTATATTTTGATGACATTCATTTTTCCAAAAATAATTTATGTTATTATTGTATATCTTGACTTTAAAGTGTCTCCCAATAAGATAATTCCATCATGTTTTAATTGTATGTAGAATTTTTCCTCTCTTTTTTTTTGTATGTTGATTTTACTAAATCTATTCTCTTGAATTCCAGAGAATGTTAATGCCAACATGTTGTTTGACAGGTTATTGGAAGCATCCAAATCACTCTTGGATTCTATCCAATAGTTGGAGGATATGGTTGAAAGGGAAAGAAAATATTTTCATCTCTTTCTAAAATCCAATTTACTCAGGCGTCATTCCAAAATGGAGAAAATGTTGAATGGTTCGCGTGAGGAGTTTAATTCTCTCAGTGCCCAGGTTTCTACGTTGGAGATCTCCAAGAATCGCAACGTATAACTTGAATAGTGGGGAGTTGGTTCTAGTGTTGCTTCGAAAAGGAAAAGATCTCATCACTCCTGAGGATTTAACACTATTGGTCATGGATGTTGTTGATGAAAGGTTTCTTGGTTTATGACTAATGTTTTTCAAAAATATTGATTATCTATGATATCATGTAAATATCTCTCAATACTTGGGTCTTTTGTCAAAGTATTCAGTAGTTATGTGTTCAAAATAGGAAGGAACTGTAGCTCCATAGCTAGTAATCATTTTATATGAACTGATGATATCCTCTTTGTAAAATATTAGAAAATGTGTGTAAAGGTTTTGACACATAACGTAGGTTTTATTAATATCAAAACCCTTACCCGTTCCTTGAAAAAAACCATTTTTGGGTCCCCTTATTACTTCCTTAATAATTAATCACTTTTGAACATTTAAATAGATCTTAAATGTAATCCTTTATATATCTCTTTTTGAGTTTCATTTATCTATATTTTAGATTATCCTTTTTATAATAACCTTTTCTAATCTTGAAATCATATAAACTTTAACCTTATATTTCGTTATAGAGATACAACATTTCAATAAATTCCAACTAGCTTATGAACTCACTTTCAAACTTGATATTTTCTTATTTACCCAAGTTAATCTCCTCTTATTATTAAAACTCATCATGGAGGAGTTGGTGGTTTCCATAACCTATTCATCCAATTGTTGGAAATTATTTTAATTTTTGTGTAAAAAAAATTTCGGTGAAAATCACATAGGAGAAAATTTGTGTCGACGCGTTTCGAACCAGCCAGTGTGGTTCATCATCAGGATGATGAACCACACTGGCTGGTTCGAAACGCGTCGACACAAATTTTCTACTATGTGATTTTCACCGAAATTTTTTTTACACATATTTTATGGATCACAAAAGCCAAATTCCTATTATTTTAATTTTGTTCTAAAGTTTACTAGTTCTCATCCTAAGGTTATTTTTCTTTTAGTGCAATCTTATAAAGTTCTACTACTCCTCCTCTAGTCATTTACTAATTACACTAGCGAACCGTGCCTTCTTCTATATTTGCATTATCAACAACTTAAGAATCAATGTTATAACTCCTCTTAATTTTCATGCAATATAGATAACTTGAACAACTTAAAGTGATCCACTTTAATAGTAGATGGATCCCTATATAATATGGCAGATCCAACTTGAATGTGTTCTCTCCAACAAGATCGCTAATAGTGTATGATCCATATCTAGGAGGATTTTGTCTTTTGTTCTTCTCGTCAAAGGTTTATTTCTAAATATAAACCTAGACAATTTATCATGTGCAAAATTGTTGTTCTATATAGTGTTTGATCATGCATAGACATATTCTTATGCTAACTCTTCTACAAATCCTCTTAAACTTAATCATGAAATTTTTAGATTTTGTTAATGAACTTGATCACTCACTTATTTGTAACAACCATTATTTCCATCACATGTTACTCAATTCTAATTCACTGGCTTTAATACGCTACATAGACAAAAAAAAATTCATAAATGTTTATGTTTTCCATCCTATTCATGACCAACAAAACTCATATGCAATTAGTGATTATCTTTTTTTCACTCCAAAGTCTCTTGGAACCTTTGAATATCATTATATTGTAGTTATTATATCTTATATGATCATAGCGTGAACATGAATATTACTGAATCTATACAAAATCCTACCCCACAACAAATATTTTCATAACTCAATTTCCTTGTGGTATTATCACAAATGTTTTGCAATACTAGATAAATATGCATAGAATTTTGACACTATGGATAAAATTCCTTGAAATCGAATTTGGATTGTTAAAATTATGAAAATAAATTTAATCTTAATGTTGATAGTCTTGATATAAAAATTTCACAATCTCCTTTGCCATTACTTTTTGATACTTAATAATGATGTTAAATGAGCATCTATACATAATCAAATTTATATAATGCACATTTTTTATCTTGTTGAATGGCTTGAGGAATTGGAGAGGTTGGTGGCCATTATTTGTGATAATATACTTATCCAACAAATAATGTTGCCAACAATTAATAGCTTGAACTAAGGATTATTAGATCTAATGGTCATAGACTAATAGTTTATAGGTGTGTCTATTTTTTTTTCTAAATAGAATGTAATGCGTCTTTAACATAATATATCCATAATATATCCAAAAGTATCCATCTAGATATTGATGTATAATTGAATATCAAGCAAAGTGAGGACATGAGTAGCCACTAGTACTTAATAATCCCAAGTGGTTCAAGATAGACAACTTCTCAACTAAACTAGACATAATCATAGTTAAGTGTGTCGAGTGGATGTAAGATATGAGAGAGAAATATATGAATTTTAGTGAATAGTTTGTCATACCTATGGAACTATATAGGATATAAATTATTATTTTTGGTTAATAATTAGCCTCTAGGATGAAGTCTTTAATACATTAATGGTCAATCCATAGATGTTCATGTGGCGTCTAAGATAAACAGGTTCACGTTGACTAAAATTAATTGACACTTTACCTATGCATGATGTTACAAATACTTGGTCAATTCGGTTTAAGTAATCCCTAAGAATAATAATGACATCCAAATACATGACTATAAATGAGTCAAATAGGAAGTCACAACCTTTATTTAATCACCCTCTTAATTGTTTTAGCTTTAAATACTAGCCAGAAAAACTAACATCATTAGTCATTCCAATAGTGTGTAGCATATCTTAAAGGATTTTTTTCCATGTATGTTTAGAATCTATATGAATGTAGTGATAAGCTAACTTCTTATTGAAAAATTCTACTTATAATTGAGCCAATAAGAATGAGAAATGATGTATATTGATTCTTAAGTTTGATTATGTTAATTAATTTATTATCCACAAACATTGCCATATCCCATCCTTCTTTCGAACGAATGTGATCAATGGTCCACATGGAAGTGAGTTAGTGTGGATGTGTCCATTCTCTGGCAAGTATTGAAGTTTCTTGTTAATCTCTGCCTTCTCCAGTCATTAAGTTACAAATAATTCCTCTAGGGGAAATCAATTCCTTATTGTAGATTCATATTACAATTGAATGTGTAACTACTAGAGACATATCTTAAGATTTCGATAAAAAAACATTGTATCAAATTGTCCCATTACTTATATTCAAGTGACTTTGCCAAAGAAATCAAAACAAGCAATGCAAACTATCCCAGGGCTTTTATAATTCTCCAAGCTTTAATGATTGTAACCAACACTAAGGGTACTATAATTTTCTATCATATTGCAAAGTATGCTTGTTCATCATTCACTAATATATATTGGTTATTGCATCATCGACATATTGAATCCCTGTCCTATAGATATGGAATGCAAAAAATCGAGACAACAAACATCCAAAGGTTCCACATTGAATTTTAATTCATCAATATAGTTGATTGAAATGAAGAAGTTTTAGTGTCACATTTGTGTCAAATAACCACTTGTTCTTGCTAATTATCCAACCTAAGGAATAGGGTTCATGATGTGCTATTATAGGGAAATTATGCTTCTTGACTACCACTTCTAAGATTAAATCTCATTAGTTGCTAATGAAGAACTCCTTATTTTAGATCTTAATTCATAACTATTTTCATGATCCATGAAACTAGGATGGATGATTGACATGAAGATATGTCTTCAATCATGGAGCCATGTACTTCCTTGCCTCTTTTTCATGAATATTTATGCTTCCTTGGTAGATTTGGAGTTGATATTCTATTGCACAATCGCATTGAATAACTTCTTAGGCACATCATATTTTATAACAATCTTCTTCATCATACTAGATTAGTGTTAACAACATTATTTGGCTTCCTATCAAATCATTTGGAGTGCAAATGTTAAGCATATCAAACTTATTTTACACTAGGTTGGTTAGTCTACCAATGAAATTGTGACTATTTTCTTATTTATTTTTCCATCACTTTAAGCCTAAGAGTATAGCGGTTGAATTCTTGAATTTAAACAACATCAAATGATTTAAACTTATCAAAAATACTTCCAATGGTGTTATTTGTCCTTGTAATAATTGATGAAATAAGAGTTATTTTTATAGAAATCTTGAACTCAAACTCTTCATCATGACCTTAGTAGAACTAAGTGTTTGTTTACACTGGTATAAGTTTCACCATGACAAAGTTTATTTGCACATTCAAGACTATGTGAAAGTAACTGTCTTCATCTATATATGATATACCTTGTAATAAAAATAACTTTTTCTTAACAAATCATTAAGTATTTCAATTTCAATATCATAGGGTGAAATTTCCACATTTATCTAAACATTGGATCCCAAATTCAACAATAAAGATAAGGATGTTGTTCCATTTTGAATAAAATGTCTGGGAAGACTTCTCTAGGAAATATATATATTATATTGAAGTAATTAAATTTATTTACACTTTTGTAAATGGGTCATGATTACAGTTATAAGCAACTACTTTCATGCGTTAAAAAAATTAAATATTTAAAATATTTATATTCGAAAACTAAATATTATGTATTTGTTTGAATTTTTTTATATTATAGTAGGTTACAAAATTGAAAATAAAGAGGAAAAGATAGTGTCGTGGAGAATCAACTATCATGACTATGAGTGATTGTGTGAGCCTGAGTTATCCATCCACGTTGACATGTTGTCATTGTCCTTGACAAGATTAATGCACTCAAAAGTGACAGGATATTAATATACCAAACTTTTGTCACGTTACCTAACTATAAAATAATATTGCTCGCCACTAAAATTGATGAATGTGCAATCTAACAGTAATGAGAAAAGCATGATTCACCCCATTTTAAAACTGTACTCACAGCCTATCCATTATTTTTCTAAAGCACACATTGACATTTCAGGAAGGGTTCATCAATATGTACTCTACTTCTTTGGAAACGGGGTAGTGAACATCAATAGAGACTCTACTTTGAAAATTGGGTAGTGAACAGTGTCAGTTGAACGGTCGTTGTTGGCTATAACAAATCTGACAAAAAATTAATTTTTCAAAACTATTATGTCATGTCCTACTGTGCTACCTAAACGTCCAATTTTCAACGTATCAGACAAAGAAAAATAAATGGCAAATGGTATAGCAAGAACCAGAAGAGAAGGCAGGAAAGAATTACCCGACTCCAGGAGCGAAAGTGAATGACATGCACATCAAGTAGAACCACTCAGATTCAGTGAGATCTTCAGGAGATAATGCAGCACAGGGTCTTCTGGTAGGTGGGTTTGTTTCTCCAGCAGAAAGAGATTCAAACAGCTCTCTCAGTTGCAAGCTTCTCTGCGCACAAAGCTCTTCAGGGCTCAGTTCCATGGGCTGCACAGTCTTCCTCGTCTTTATTCCTCCATTGTAAAACCCATCCATCCATACCAACAACCTGTTATTAGAACAATGGGGATCAGAAACAATAATGCCTTCATAACAGAATTTTATAATGCTAAGAAACTATAGTATCACAATATTTGAGATGTATTGAGTTTTATTTCAGATCCATTGCATTGGTAGTTTTTGTGCGGATGAATGATCAAGTGTGATTCATCATCAAGACAAATGAATCATTTTCAAAACAAATAATTTATCATCAATATAAATGAATCATCTTCAAAACAATAATAGAACAAAATGAATGATAATAGTTTATTTTCGAAACAAATGGATCATGAACTATCGTTCCTCTTCAAATCCATTGTATTGATAGTTTTTGTATAGAGAAATTATCAAGTATGGTTCATTTTCAAGATAAATAAATAATAGTTTATCTTCTGGAAAATGGACGAATGAAATGATCAATTATCATTCATTTGTCCATTCAGCACAAAAACTACCACTACTATGGATCAGAAGCTCAACACCATTCAAAACTCAATTCTGAAGTAGAGCTGTGATCAAATGAATTCGAGATCGAGGTAGAAGTCAATGTTGAGTTCATGGGTCTCTTTGAAAAAGTTTGCAATATTCGATGAAAGTTTCTATATGAACTCGGAATTTTTCCATTAGAGAGCAGCACAAGAATTCCGGATTTGGGTGAAATCCCAAGGCTGATAATGAAAGTAAGACCAGAAGTCGGTACGAAAAAGTTTATGACAGTTAGAACCAATTAATGGGACTGAAAGGCCGACTGTCTACTGAAACTATAGGGCTGAGAAAAGCTGACTGACAATGGAGTTTACCTACTGAGGTGGGTGTGGAGCGCGTTAGGGTTTTTTTTTTTTTTGGGCTAATATTCCTCCATTAGAATATATTCCACAAGAAGAAGAAAAAGAAAAACTCAGAAGTGGGTTCCTTAGAATCACAGTCTGACACATGACACTGATGAATTCTAATGTTAGTAAGCCACAGTGCAGGGATTTTCTGATACAAATAAAAATAATAGATACCCTTCTTGATGAGAAAATTGCCAGAAGACTGAGTACGTCCATTGTATACTTTGCACAGCAGCTTGCATCTGTTGCCTCAACCTAGTCCTAGGCACTTCTGTGAAATCGACAAGAGCCATAGCCTGCAAGTAAATAATGGAACACCACGTTATTCTAACAATTTTCAATCACTTCAATCAATATTAATCCTCAGTGACAGCACCATATGCCAAACCCAATAATCATAATATTGAAAATGAGTAAACATACAATCATATGCCAAACCCAACAATCATAATACTGAAAATAATAACATACAAGAAAACTATTTCTTCACTATGTTTCAAAACTATGGAAATCTATATCTTCATTATGTCTCAAAACTATGGAAATCTGAACTCAAAAAACTAACCTTGTATGGCTTAGGGCACCTGCTTCTTCACTCCATATAATAGATCACAAGATCGATACTTTCTGCGATTGGAAAACTCAAAAAACCCACCTCAGAACTCTAAAGTCTGTCACAGCTTCAAAGATACCTGGTTAACTTTAGCCTTCTATCCCTAAAATATTCCATGAACTCCACAATGTGACAAGCACATGAGAAATCTACAGTCCCTTACAGTGAAAGTTCCATAACTCAATACCCTTCAACTCCTGCACCATGACTGAACAACATCCTTGCAGAAATCTAACCTGCTTACTATGCATATTCTGCCTGTGAATCAAGATAAATTCAATAACACTCTAACTACCATTCTTCTCACTGTTCCAACTCCTCCTCCAAGCTCTGTGAAACACCATAGAATGAACCAGCAAACCCATTGCCAAAATGAGAACACAAACACAGCTTGCCTCCCTAAAAGCCTGTATTTCCAGATCCCAATTCAAATCCAAGCTCCCATTGAGATAGTCCCTGAACCAGTTCCAGTCCTTGAAGGCAGCCAAATTTAATTGAAGCTATCAGGAAGGAAACCAGGTGAGATTGAGTTCTGGGGTTAAAAGTTAGAGATTGGTTGCTATCATGGAACAAAACTGAGGTCGATCAGCGATTCCTGTTGTGTTCCCAACGGCCAATAGTTTCGGTGGATCTAGACTTGGATTACTCCCCCTTGACGTTATATGGCGGCCATGTGTCATATGACTGGCAGGTAAACCTGCCGGCTCCTCGTACGAGCGCTCACGTGGGCTTCTGCTTACTGTTAGGTGGGGAAGACCTCAGGCCAATATACCTCCAACACTTCACCTAAGCTTCACCACCCCCTTTGACCATGATAACCATGGTTTGTTTCCAATTGGGTCACCATGGTCCCCTTTCTCTCCATGTGTTGAAAATTGAAGTGGACAATTGATCCCTTTTGTGATTCCAATATTGTCACAGCCCTTTAAAACGGATTCCAATTTTGTCACAGCCCTTAATTTCTGGATTAGCCCTAATTTTATGGGATTCTTCTGTCTTGGCATTCCCCAAACTCTAGACACTCTCAGTTGGCCACCATTATTCTTCTTATGGTACTCACATCAAGGCACACAGGGACACACTCCCCTTTGCATAAACAATTGTAAGGCTTCCAAGAACGTGCATGAATCTTACATTAGCGAGGTTGCTAGGTAATTCAAACCTTGGAGTTACCTAATTGGATTTTTCAATTCAAGAAATACAAGGTACTCTCATGGACTTCTAAGGATGGATTCAAACCTTGGAGTTACCTAATTGGATTTTCAATTCAATAAATACAACGCACTCTCATGGACTTATAAGGATGGGGAACTTTGATGGATTTTTCAATTCACAAATAGAATGTGCTCTCATGGACTTAAACTTTCAAATTTATGATTTAATTATATACATAGGTCTCACTTGGACCAAGGAAAGCATTTGGGCAAGTTACTTTGGTATGGAATTAAATATGGGCAAGTTACATGGGGATATAATTAAATATAGGCAAGTTACATTTGTATAAAATAATTTAATAAAAATAATGTTCCATATGTTTTTAATTCTACAAAGTTCCATCTACTTAAAACAGAGTTTATTTAAGTGAAAGGCAAATGTTGTTATTTTTTTAATTTAAATTGAAAATATTCAAAATGATATATTTATATATAAAATAAATAGTTATATATTTAATATATTTTTTCATAAAATAATATATTTTAATATTAGTCATATACTCTGAATGGAAACACATCTCACTTCTCAATAAATGATACATATCATTCATATATATATATTTTGAATGAGAAATTTTGTTACCCCTTAATAAATGATATATATTATATCTTCCAACTTTAAAAGAATATATTAATATTTTTAAAGAAAAAACTTGGTATTCATTAAGCTTGGTTGGTTGTAAAATACATGTATTGATTTTTTTTTCTCACTATTAGGCGGATGACACACTTTCACAAGACATATATTATCATGCATTTAATGAGAAAGAAGTACATTAATCTACATCACATGACATTACCTTAAAGGATATTAAATGCATTCTCTCTAGTGATGTTAATGAGGATAAAATGGAGGTGATACCTCTTACATGTGGGATGAAATAAAAGCCCATGTGATTAAATATGGCTTGAATAGAGCTAGATAGCATTGTCTAAGAGATAGGGTTGTGTTTGGACCTCCAACTAAGCCCCACAATGGAGTTATGGAAAGATAGTTTTGAATATTAGTTAAAGGACACTAATAGGGTAAGTGATCAATCAACATTACAATTGGAGAGCACATTCTTGGCTTAAGAGATAATAAATATGACACTAGGGCTTCCATGGCTATTCACTGAGAGAAGTATGTTAAGACGACCTTTTCTATTGCATCTCTACAATCTTTGGTAGGGAAAGTAGTGACCCACCTCAACCACCATGTTCTTACATCATCTCCTATTCCTACCACACTATGGGCATTTCTATGGACTCTGCCTCAAGTGGCATTGCAATCAAAACCTCTATGGACATTCTTGTTGTCCATCTTAGCCATATTATTAGAGCCCCACTAAACCATTTGGATACCTTTGTTACTAGAAATGGAACAAGTGGATCTAAAAATTGATCCCACTCAGGCTTACTTGAAATTATTGTTTTTAATATTAGTTTTTAGCATATATTGTGATTTTGTGTTCTTATCAAGATTGTATGTCATGTAATACACTTGCATTTATGAAACTAGGTTTTTTAGACTTATAATTCTTACCATTTTTGAATGGAACATATGTGACAGAAGACTAGAAGGAAATGCTTTTACACCTACTTTCCATTTTATAACATCATAAACATAGTTTGAATACAACCACTTTTCATACAAAAATTTCAATGTTACCACAAAGAAAAAGGAATGGTTTTATTTCTCTTATAAAAATTCAAATCACCTTAAGTACATGTTTGTTCTTCATAGGTCAACATGCTTACACAAGTGGAACATGTATTTCCTTAGAAGATTTCCTCAGAAAAAGATAATAAGAACAAAAAGCTTAAGAGAACATTGACCTTTTTAAATTTGTGCATAGAAAACCAAAGGCTTCTTGGGGACTAGACTATTTAGACCACCAAATATGAAAAACCACATAGAAATACCAACCAAGTGTTAAGGCCATTGGGCCCCTATATTAAGGCCCTTATAATAATTCATAATTAGTTTATTTGTTATATTAGGAGACCAACTATATATAAAATTAGTTTATTTGTTATATTAGGAGGCCACCTATATATAGTTTATTTCTAATTGTACCATTTTTCTCCTATATATATATATAAGGAGAGCTAGTCTTAGGATCATCAAATCTTGTCTTTTATAATGTATTCATTATAACATGAGGATTCCCCCTTGATGTAAACTATAATTATTGGCTTAAATTATTATTTTTAAGAGGCATGGTTCATAACATTTGGTAACATGAAATACTAATTGAAGGTTTTTCTACTTTCACTTTTGTTCATCTTGGAAATTTCACTATAATTTCTTGGGAAGTTTCATATAATGAAATCTTAATCATATTGAGAAAAGATATTGGGGAATATCTGAGAGATTTTTTTTTTTGGGGTTCACCATACTTATGGAGATACACCCTATGGAATTTAGGGTTTGTGAATGGTCGTGAAATTAGTTTCATACAAGTACTGTTGCATTTTTCACTATAATTTTTCTATGATGTTTCAATGATGAATTTTGATCATAATCTGGAACAATATTGGCGTACATCTGATTTTAAAATCTGATCCTAAAATCATTTTCAAATTTTATATCATGGAATTATCACTATAATTTTTTCTTAGGGAAAATTTGAACTGTGAAATTTTAGATATAAGGAAACATAATGAAGTACTTTTAGTAAAAAAATTAGAATCAAAATTGGAAAATTGGACATGTGGCATTCTTTACAAGTTCACTATTTGGAAGAGGTCAAATACAAACAAGTTCGGGAAAGTTACCATAACTTGACACATTAAATTTTGGTCATACTCGTGGAATTATAGAGAATACATATCAAAACTATAGGCCAAAATTTTAGATTCATAAGGAATAAAATTTCAGAGATATATCAAGACAAAAATCAACCATTTAGGTAGTCTACAAATTAGGGTTTTGAAAGGTACATAACTTACAGTTGTCATAACTTTTGATTGAAAGATCTATTTTTAAATATTAAAAAGTTGTGATAAAGAGGAATTAGAGGATAAATATTATTTAGGAACATGGTCCTAAAGGTGTTTCAAAAGTTACTTTTCCACTAAAATCTCTAGAAATATTATCTGTGACTCATGAAGAAATGGAAGACATGTAATACCATGTATCTGATTGGGAGAGTCAAGTTAAATAAATAAGTAATATTGTGAAGGTTGATTTTTCATAGATGAAAGAATTAGGTAAAACATATATGAATGAAAATAAGAAACAAATGGATAAGAAGATGAAACAATTGGAACAAAGGATTGATCGAATATAACAAAAGATTATAAAATCTATAAATGAAAGACTCCTTAAAATTAGTAAGTGTATGAAGGAACTCATAAAAATAAAGGTAGTATTCAAGTTGAACAACATGTTAATAATAAGAATTTTTAAGTGGGTTTAACTCCAGCTATGGAACTAATCATGGATGGTTTCCTAAGGGAGTGAACCTTTCCAAGGTTGAATTAAAGAAGTTTCATGGAACATAGGTCTTTACCTGGGTGTACCAAATAAAGTAATATTTTGAAATGCATAATATTATGGATAATCATCAAAGGATTCACATAGAAACTTTGAACTGTGAGATAAAACCTTGTCAATGGAATCAATGGGTAGTTAAAAGGAAGCCCCATTATACTTATATTGTATTTACACCAGACTTAGAGGCACAATATTGCAAAGCATGGGAACAAGACTAGTTTGGTAAATTGACAAGAATTAAGCAATCTAGTGATGTTAAAGATTATAAATTAGAATTTTAGGTTTTCATCATATGGGTGGATAATATAAGTGATGGGAAATTGTTGGAATCTTATATTGATGGATTAAAAGAAGAAATTAAACATGAGCTTTTCCTAGATCATCTAGAGAATATTATGGAAGATGTGTAATTTTTCGTCATAATCAAGTCAATAATAAGAATACACATAGACTGCCATGGGAGCATGAATAATAAACATAGATAATTTTTGGGTTCATAAGACAACCATACCTCAAACTACTCAAATATCACATATGGAAATGGAGGAAATAAGAGAAAAAGGACTATGATTTGGTTATAACAAAAAATGGTCCAAAGGGCATAAATGTCAAGAAATAAAGTTGTTGACCTTAGAAAATAATGGAAAAAAGGAAATGGGGGCATTTACAAAAAGAAATGAGGAATAAATTATTGGCATCGTTGATAAAATATTAGCTAAGCACTTCAATTGTTTTGTATATGTAATGACAATAGCTTTTAGTTGTCAATGGAGGGGATGTTGATTATTTTGGAAAATACCACAACATTAAATTGAGTGTGGGAGAATATAATTCAAAATTATAATGTATGTCATTCCAATTGATGTAGATGTTGTTCTAGGAATTTAATGGTTGAGAAAATTAGGTACAAATTCTACAAACTATAATGAATTATTCATTTGAATTGGAAGAAATTTTATATAAACTCAAAGTGTTAACATTTGGACCTTCTCAAGTCATAATCTCTCATAAAATGGAAAAAATCCTAAAAATGTAGCAAGGGATTTATGGTTAAAATGCATTCCATAGAAGTTAAGTAGGAAGATACAAATTTTTCCAAGGAACTAAAATGCATCTTGGAAAAACACTATAGGATCTTCCAAAAAATTCCTAAAGGTCTACATCTATCTAGAGATCATGAACATCAAATTCAATTAATACCTAAAATTACTCCTGTTAATAAAAGACCTTATAGATATCCTCATTAACAAAAAGAGAAGACTGAGGAAAAGCTACAAAACACACTATATTTAGGTATTATTCAACATATTAGGAGTTCATTTTCATCCCAAATAGTGATGGTGAGAAATAAAGATAACTCTTGGAGTATATGTCTTAATTATAAATATATAAACAAAGTCACCATTAAGGATAATTTCCCTACCCCATATATTGATGAGATATTAGATTAACTTCATGGAGTGGTTTATTTTACAAAGCTTGATCTTAAATTAGGATGCCACTACATAATATTAATAAAAGAAGGCATTCTCAAAACATTTTTCAAAACTCATGTATGGAACTATGAGTTCTTGGACATTGCTTTTGGGTTGACTAATGCTCCTTCTACTTTTCAAATCCTCTTGAATAAAAATTTCCAGCTCCAACTTAGAAAATTTATGTTATTTTTCTTTGATGATATTCTTATGCATCGCAAATCATGGGAAGAGCACATCAAACATGTCAATAAAATTCTACAAATTCTTGAAAGAAATAAATTAAATGTAAAAGGATCCAATTGTTCTTTTGGAAAACAAGAAGTAGAGTATTTGGTTCATTTTGTTTCAAAGGAAAGACTTAAGGTGGACCCTCAAAAGATCCAAGCTATAATAAAACAATATATTCCTCAGAACATCAATAGTCATAGAGGAATTTTTAGACTTATAGGATATTATCATAATTTTTTAAAGAATTATGTGTGCATTGCAAACCCAATCGTATATCTCTTGAATAAAAATATTTTGAATGGAATAATGAGGCTACTTTAGCATTCTTTCTCTTAAAGGTTTCCAAGTCTTCTACACTAATATTGGAAAAACCTGATTTTGGGAAAGCACCCATAATAGAATGTGATACATCATGACAAGGAATTGGAGCAATGTTGATGAAAGAAGGGACACCATTGGATTTTGAGAGCAAACAATTCAAGGGAAAAGATTTAGTGAAATCAACATACAAAAAAAAAAGAGGAAATAGTTCTACATACAATTAAAAAATGATGGCATTATCTTATTGGGAGACATTTTAAGTCAAGATATACAATAATAACATAAATTATTTTTGGAAAAATGAATTTCATCAAAAGATAAACAAAAATGGGTAGCAAAAATATAATGGTTTTATTTTTAAATAATCTATAAGAAGGGGAAGGAAAATGTGGTAGTGGATGTTCTTTCTAGAATAAAACAAACCTCAAGTTTATAGTCTATTTCATCTTCTATTACAGTTTGGCTGGAAGAAAATCATATTGAATGACAAAATGACAACAATACTAAACAAAAATTACAACGTGTAAAGGAAGGATTGAACTCTATGCAAGATTGGGAGTGAAAATAATATATAATTTGGTACAAAGGTAGAATATTTGTATTGCCTCAATCTAAGATGAAGTAATATATATGAAGGGAGTCCCATGAATATTTGATGGTAGGACATGGAGGGTTCCTTAGAACATATCAAAGGATCAATTTTTTTTTTTTTTTTGTAAAGGAATGAAGAAAGATATTAAAAAATTTGCAAGTGAACACCTTATTTACTAAAGAAATAAAGGATAGTTAGTAAAATCACCATGGTTAATCTTACCATTACACATATCTATTCAAGTATGAACAGATATATCAATGGAAATCATTACAAGGTTATCAAAATATGAAGGAAAACATTTCATTCTCGTGGTTATTGATAGACTCATAAAATATGTACATTTTTGTAGAATTCAAAGTACACACACAACAAGCTAAGTGACAAAAGTTTTCATGAAGGAAATTCACATACTCCACGGTCTTCCTAACGTAATAGTAAGTGATAAAGATCCAAATTCATATGATTTTTTGGAAAAAAATAAGGAAGATGAGTAGAACAACACTAGCGATGAGTTCAATATTAGCCACAAATATATGGTTAGACATAAATAGTTAACAAATGTTTAGAGGGTTATCTTTGATGTTATTCTTTAGATAAGAAATATTAATAGATAAAGTGGCTTCCACTGTCGGAATGGTGGTATAATACAACCTATCATACATCTACTAAAAGGAACACATTTAAGGCTTTTATGGGTATCCAACTCCTAGTATCTTATATGTTTTTTAAGATAAGTCAAAAGTACAATGAAAAGAGTCACATATGGAGAAGACTAAAGAAAATTTGACAATTCATAGGAAAACCTTCAAATGGTGCAAAATAGAATGAAACATTAAGTAGGTCAACATCTAAATGAAAAATAATTTGAGGAGGGTAATTGGGTATTTTTGAGACTACAACCCTACAAGCAATATACACTCAAGCAAAAGAATAATAAAAATTAACTCAAAATTTTTATGAACCCTACAAGATTATTCATAGGTTTGGACAAGTGGAATATGAGTTAGAATATCCTTATTTTGACATTCATAAGGTTTTCCATGTATCTTGACTAAACATGGTTGTGGGGAAAACAATGCGAGTGCAAACAAAACTTCTAGAATTAGATGAAGAAAGGAAATGGATTATTGAACCCAAAAAGTTATGGATCATTGTTATCTATCTCTTAAAATAGAACAATTATGGAGTAAATATCAAGTGTAAGAATATGGCTACTAAAGAATCTACATGGAGAAATAAGAAAATCGTGAAGAAATACATTTAATTACAAGTTTTGAGGGAATTTTTTTTTTTGGAGAGTGGGGGTATGTTAAGGTACTTGGGCCATTATATTAAGGCCCTAATAAGCATTCATATATAGTTTATTTGTTACATTAGGAGGTTAGTAAGAAACTTTCATTATAATTGTACTCTTTTTCTACTCCACACACACCTAAAGGAGAGTTAGTCTTAGAATCATCAAAAATTTTCTTATACATTATATTCATTGTAAAAGGAGCTTTCCCCCTTGAAGTGGACTACAATTATTTGCTTCTTATCATTTTCAAGGTGCATGCTTTTTAAAACTAAGACACTAAAGTAAGCCACTTGAACAAAATCCACAAAACGATGAACCATGCTAAACAATCCAACCTAAAATGCGTGAACCAGAAACAACACCCAAGCCACACAATGACATCCAACCTTAACCACATGAACTAAAACCAAAGGTTGAACCATTAGAACCACATGAACCAAAGCCAACAAGACACAAATATCTCAAACTAACACGGCTAAAGTCCCATGAAGGCACCCCAGGGGATCCAAATTCCAATTTAGAGTCCCAATTTGAACTAGAGTGGAATAAAACCAAGAGCCATAGGCCTCGAAACCATCGAAATTCCCCAAATTTCAATCCTAAAATGAAATCCACTATCTCATTGCAATAAGACTCAACCTTCTGAGTAAATTATGATCCTTCTCCCTCATTAATCTCCAAATGGGTGAGGTATCATGGATCTATTGCTTCTTTGTCTTTGTGTATAATAATTATCCATTATATTGAAATTAACATTTCACTTGACCCACGCCGGATCCGGCTGTTTAATGCACCGGACGGGATGTGCCACCTTGCGCACTTCCCCATGGAGATGGCCAGGGCAGCCCACATGGCTCCCGGCACTTGCATTAACGCAGCTCTTAATGCTCCTGCTCGCGCGAAGTTCATTAATCTTGGTCTGCTCAATTTCGTTACGATTGTGGCGGTGCTGCAAGATATGGAAGGTCATTCACATGGCTCCAACGACGCCACTGGTTCGGTGAGCTCGCCTGCCCCGTTGCTCGGTATTTGCACTCCTGGCTCGCTCGAGGCCAGCGTGAAGACTTCCACAGGGAGGCGTTGCTCTCTGCAGGCCTGCATTGAACTGCTCCCAGGTATTCATTACTCTCAGAGTCCGCATTGTCTGCTTAATTTTCTCTCCGGTGCTAGCACTGACCTGCGTGGTGAGCTTCTTGGTGGTTTCTCTGCTCCTCCTGTCATTCTCCGCTTCGCCCATCCCACTGCTCATTCCATTGCTCCTCCCGCTATCATCGCCTCCCCTCTCGTTTCCGCTCACCTCTGTCATTCCTCTGGCGACATGCCTCGTCTTCGTGAGAGGATGAGAAGTCGACGAGGCCTCAGACGAGGTCTCAGTCGCCCCCCTCCCAGCTCATTCTCCACCGATGAAGCTCAGGACTTCTCTCCGAATCCGCGTGGTGGCAGAGGACGTGGTCGCCGTCGTGCTGGGGATACGGTTTCGGTTCCCATGGATGATGCCCCGCCTTCTCCCTCCCATGCACACGTTCTCGGCGGTAGCTCTACCCAGTCTGTCCCTCCTGCCCCTCTTCGCCCCACCATCAGGCAGACTTCGCAGCGTGCGGAGCTTAGATTTGATACCACGGCCTCCAATTCTGTTCTCACGGCCTTCATCACTGTCACTCTGCGTGAGGAAATTCCCAACTATCCAGTGCCCCGCCTGGCTTCCTTGCACCTCTCTCCGGGTTCTGGCCCCCTCTGCGCAGAAGCTATTCCTGTCAACTCCCCTCTTTCACCTCAAGAGCAGCAGAGATTCACTGGAGCGCACTCTGGCGGCATGGATACTAACGACTCTGGCAAGGAGGACAGCAGGGAGGATTTCGGTTGCAGGGTCATTGAGGAACCACCTTCTCCGACTCATGGCTAGCCTCTACAATGCTTTCCAGGTTTTTTGTTCTAGTTTCATAGACAATGCTAGTTTTTGTAGCTTTGCAGATCAGTTGGAAAAGTGGTTTCTGAACTATGGCTTCTCTTTTTATGTTTGTTTAGTTTATATGTACTCCAAACCGGTTTCCCTCACAAGGGCGGTTAAGACTCTTTGTTTAATAGGACTGGTTTCCCAATCTGGGTAGTCCAGGCACTCCTTGAACAGTTTGATTTTCAAACACAGTGCTCAGGCTTTCATAGTTGACACTGTGCCTGTTTTGTACCAGTAACCTTATACATAATAGAATTAGTTATACTTAGAAAAAAAAAAACATGTCACTTGACCCTCATGCGAGATTACTTCATAATTATGGATTAATGCTTAGGAATGGGATGAAATGGCACCCCATTTTTTCTTCTTAAATTACCACAATCTAGGAGATGACCATGTTGGCTTAAGCGATTTACCATTTGATTGAGCTTCCTTAGTACGCGGAAGAACTCAACACTTCTAAATTTTGGCCACATTCTTTCTACTTCTATTTATAATTTTTATAAACATGCCATATCTGGGAAAGTGGGATCTTAGGGTCAATTTGATTATCAATACCAGATTTTTAATTACAATAAATCTTTTAATATAGTTTTCATCAATAAGCCTAATTTTTTATTAAAACAATACCTAATCCCCATTCAAAAAAAATTCTTTTATTTTGTTCAAACTAAAAAATAATCCCCTCATACTTGCCACCCTTTAATCAATAATAAAACTATTAATAATTTCAATATTATAATTTATTGATTAATCCTATTATTCTATTAAATTTGATTTTATATTAATAATTATTTTACTCATCTTTCCACTCCTTATTTTACTCATATCTCTTTGATTCGGAAAACAATTATACACTCATTTTTTAAACTCCAAATCTTGTTAACCATATATATATATATACGAAATTAAATATAATATTTATATATAATATACTTATATCGCTATTCGAGAAAGACGAGAAAGAATATGTGGCAAGGTCCCATATAAAATAGTAGGAGCGAATAAAGTTCTAACCATATTTTGCATTTGCAGAGTACTACAACTCTAAAGTATGACTTGGATTGAATATTAATAGGGGAAATACCAAAGTGATATTCAACTAATTTCCTAAGACTGTTTGGTGAAGAGGAGGACATTATTTGAAAAGGAATGCAAGGTGGGTCAATGTATTGACCTTTTACTTTAATTGTATTGATCGACAAGTAGGTAATTTAAAAGGAATTTACATGATAAAATAGGTTAGATTCTAATTTCTATTTATATTGTATGAACACCTCATAAAGAGTTGGTAAACTGATATTGCAACAATTACTTCATAAATAGTTGGTATATTGACTTGGAGCAATTACCTGCCGTGTACTCAACATAAAATTATGTGAAGACTGCACTCAAGTTTAAAATATTAACATTAAGTATGTTAAACTTATAAATGGGAAGTTCTCAGATAAATTTTAAGGGTTAGTTATTTTTACTTTGTAAACATAATTTTTATGATATATTTTTATTAAATTAAATTAATTAATTTATAATTTTATTAAATATTTTAAAATTAAATTATAAATATTTTAAAATTTACAATATGTTTTTACATGGGTTATTAAAATTATAATTAATTATTTTATTGTTTATTAAATATTTTAATTTTTTACGATATATAATAATATTATTTATTTTTATATATTAAATAATATACATTATTTTTACTCAAAATTATATATAAAAAAGATTGATAAGAGAAAAGAAACAACATTGACGCACCTTTACCCCCTTTCTTTATGAAAATGAAGACTAGCACTTCACCTACTTTTATGAGGACAAGGATAAAATAGCAAAGTACATATATCTATCACAGATATAACACAATGTAATAATTAATGTTGTAATTTTATAATATATTTTCCAATGTTATTAAGTGAATGTTGTATAAAAGTGAATAAGAAAGATAAGTTAAATTTAATACTTTTTAGGAGGGAAAACTAATTTATATTGAAATAAATATTTTACAATTTAATATAAATAATAATTTAATATTATTAATTTAAAAAACAAATAAAATAATAAAAACTATAGAATTAAAATATATTATTAAATAATAATAATAATAATTTATTTTGATATTTATTTTGTTTATAATTTAATTATATTATTTTTTGCTTGTTTGTTTGTTAAGTTGTTTTTTTTTTAGGCTTGAGTAAGCTTGATCCAGGACATTTAAGTTATCAAAGACATTTGGGGATTGCACCTAGCCTGGGCCACGCCAAATTTTACCCGACTGAATTTTTTAGCATGTAGCTTCCCTTAACACATGAGCATTTAGCTTCCCCTAACACGGGCACAATCACCTTTAAAACTTAAAAATTTTAAATTATATTATTAATATTATAATAAAAGTGATACTATTGTTTATTAAAATAGTTTTAAAAACTTAAAAAACATGTGATTCATTTCACTAATTTCAATCCCACTTCTTCACCCTATGAGCATCACTCGATGCAATGAGTGCTTAGTGGACTATTCAAAAATCATGAGAAATTAGTCACTTACTACTATCTCTCTCATGAAAAACAATCATAGATGAATGACTTACTTAACACAATTTAATCCCAAAAATAATATCTAATATAATACATTATATAAACCTCTCATACTTAAAAACATATATAAAGTTGAAATTTACTATCATCCAAAGCAAATATTATTAATCAAAATTCAAAAATAATATATATATATATTAAAAATATATAAAATTAATAATTTTATTTATATAATAAAGATATAAATAAAATTATTAATATTAAAATTTGGAATCTTTATATATAATTTTATTTTAATATTATTAATACTATTTACCAACTACCTAAAAATAAAATTATCTAATATTAATAATATTAAAATAAAATTATATATAAAGTTTCCAAATTTTAATATTAATAATTTTATTTATATTTTTATTATATAAATAAAATTATTAATTTTATATATTTTATATATATATATATATATATATATATATAAAATTCGCTTCATAAATTAAAATTCCGATTACGATTGATAAAATAAATGTTCCTAAGTCATTCGTCTACTAAAAAATAACATTATATATAATGCAAGAATTGGAGGAACCGAATGAGCACATAGATTCGAATATGTTATAATATTATATGAAACACATAATCAAAGGAAGATATGTAGTCCTTTTATCCTAGGATTAGGTGAATATATAATATATAATTAACCTAACCAACTCCTAGGTATAAAATAATTGTTTACTAAGATGAAGAAATGATATTTTTCAAACTACCACGTGATATCATGGTTACATTTCCAAAGATGATTATATTGACACTTGAAATAACATAACTTATTGGTTATTGTTAATAAATCAAAGCATCATTTCATGGAAAAATCTCTTAGCTATATTGTAATGTTATTGACTTATATGGCATAATATTTGATAGTCATTTACCCATCCTTAAGGCGTAAAACAACATATGTTTGGAAATATGTGGATGCTTCTAGTACATAAATTATGATAATAATTAGTAATAATGTCATAATTGTTATATTGCATAATATTTGATAGTCATTTACCCATCTTTAAGGTGATGAACCTACATTAAAAAAACATATGTTTGGAAATATGTGGATGCCTCTAATACATAAATTATGATAATAGTAATAATGTCATAATTGTTATCATGTGGATGTGTTTAAGACTATGGTAGGTTTCCACCAATTCTTCGTTTTTGATGATTATTTGTGAGTGTGAGTAGTTATATTTTTGTGAAGATCAGTTGTATGTGAGTGGCCATGGTCGTTTGTGTGAGTGTATATATTGTGTGATGATTAGTTGTGTGTAAGTGGTATAAGGTTTATGTGAGTAGTATAAGGTTATTATTAGTTTACAGTTTGAGTGGGTCTCATGGTTAAGAGTATGTGTTTCTTTTTAAAAGGTTATAGGTTCAAAATTAGAGGGGGTAGAGTATGTATGCCTTTGTAGGCTTAATAGTCAAATTCTTGCAGAGTATGTATGCCTTCGTAGGCTTAATAGTCAAATTCTTGCGTGGAGATGGGTCCTTTGTTCCACAAACAAGGGGGTCTCTTATACCAATTTGGTGTGAGGCTTGACCGTGACCTAAAAATTGGATAATAATAATAATAATAATAATTGATTATTATTTTTCCATAAATAGTTTTCTATGTAAATGCTGATAGTTTATATTTTGTGTTATTTAGAGTAAATTTTATTCTGATGGAATATATATATATATATTTATATTTATTGTCTTTTAGGATTGAGATATGTCATTAAGAAGTGATTGTTAGGAACCAAAAGTATTTATTTTGGGTGAAGTTTGTATGTATTTATATTTGATGTGATTTTAAATATATTTATATAGTTATTATATGATTTTATTGATATTTTAGAATATGAAATATATATTTGTAATTTTCAGTGAGATTCTGAAAAACTTATTAACCAATTATAATTGAATCTTTTCTAATTCAAGGTCAAAGAAAAAAAATATTGCAATCTCTAACTTTTGATAATTGTTATTTTTTTTTAAATATGTCGTTACATTTTCTACGTTAATAGATTTCCAACGATAAGTTGTTTGCTCAAACATGTAATGTATACAACTATGCCTCTAGAAGGGTAATTGTCTAATTATTACCTACATATTCATGGGCTAGCACGATATTAACTTACCATGGCTCACCATATGAAGTTATTGATGTATGGGAATCCACTAAATACTTTTAAAACCATTATAAAATTCTAAAACCATAACTTTATAACCGAAGACAAAGTTTTCAAACCCTAACAAAAAGCGTGGAAAGAGGTTTATAAATGATTGTAGTGATTTGATCCCTCATGGAGGAGAAACTACTAATAGGGGTATAAAGATAACAAAGCATAAGAAGACAAACATTTTGTAGGGGACTATATTAGACCATACTATATCATATCTCCATAATGAGCTTCATGATCACTATATTTTTTTATTTTACCTACATTTGATTAGGAGGAAAGGTGCAACCATTTATTTCTTTATGGGTTTTCTCATATGTGATCAAGTTACCCAACATAAATATTGTGTTCCTTATGTTTTTTAATGTTTCTTTATTTTTGTAGTTTTATTTTTATTTATTAAGAGTTAAAAAACATATATGATGTTTTGTTTTTATGTTAAAATCGTCAAATACAAAAGTAATAGTTGTTTAGTTGAATATAGGATTACTATAGTAGTTGTGGGTTTAAGATCTATTTTGTCAAGTTGACATTGGAATATCCAAAGTGGTCTGCATATTATATTGATATCAAAGCATTGTTTATTGATAATTTGTGTGGTTTGAATGATGTATGTTTTTACTTGACTAAGGAAACCTAAATTCGAGGGAGAGTTGCAACATGCAGATATTGAGATTGGCATGAGATAGGTTAAGGAATAACCAAAAGCCTTATATGTGGAGGATGAGTGCATGGATGAAACCATTAATGAAGGGAACCTAAGATTTTAAATGTTGGAATCTCAAGTAGCTAATTAATTTATAAATTTCCATGCATATTCCAATGGAATAGTTCATCATAATATAGTTTATAATATTTTAAAATAGTAGACTATGTTATTTATTTCCTTACATCCCATATTATTTATTAATAGTTTATTGCCTGAACTTATGAAATAAATAGTCGATTTAGGGGTAGCCTAAGTGGTTAGGACTATCAGTGTTAATGTCACCCACCTTGGTTATAATCATAAACAACCTATTCGATACGGTCTGTGGGATAATATATCAAGGCAAGGGGTTATAGTAATAGCAATGCAATGTGATCTTTAGTGGCATAGATGATAGTGCATTCTAGTTACCAACTCCCCTTTGTATAAATAAAATAAAATTATGAAATAATTGAAATTGAAAATGAAAGAAATGAGTGAAAGAACACACTACCACACAAATAAACACAAAGCGTATCTTGAAAACCTAATATAGGAGAAAACCAAGATAGAAGGTGAGGCTTATGTTCTATTCTCTTTTCTTTAGCTATGGAAATGTAAATACAAAGAAAAAAGATCCCACTATGGAGTTTCCTTTGAGACTATGGCCTAAATGGTTGCAACATAATGTTTTCCTTCTCTACTGTGCTTCATATCCCACTCCATGATGCTCTACTTAAGTGTGGAATAGGTACAATGCTAAGAATGGAAATCCTTCTCCTCCTAGAGGCTCAATATTTAATATCAATAAAAATCTAAGGTTAAGGTTTTTACATCAATAATGCTCAATTAGTGATAAGTTTTTTGATTTTCTAGAATCTTCTTAAAATTCAACATGTGGCTAGCCCTACATGTGTGAGTAATGGTGGATATTGTGTCATCCACTTGTATTATGGTGGTCAACAAGATAGACCAACTTGTAGGGGGTAAAAATTCCACATAGTAGCTTCGATTGAGGTAAATTTTGAACCAATAGAAAGGCCTCAATGTGTACAATAACAAGGGATGGGGGATACACACATAATTTTTTTACTGCAAAAAATGCCATTTGATACCCCAAAATGGATTAGGAAGTTTATAGACCCAAATTTTCCAAACTATGACCTAACACTAAAATGGGCCTTGTAAGCCAATTCCTATAGTTTTTCCACCTAGAAAATACCAAGATAGATTAAAAATTATATAATGATCCATTATTAACTATAAATTTCCATTTAGTGAGGTTTTTCTTCCCCAAAATATTTTCCTAAATTAGGTAAGGAATTTTATCTACCTTCTCCCTTGGGGTACCATTTTTCTTGACCTGGACATTTTCCTTTCAACCAAATCTACCAATGGTCATGCTACCCTTACTTGGAATTAATGGAATTCTTCTAAAAAACTATATCTTCTATCAACACTATAAGTAATCTTGTGGTGCTAAGTCCTATATGGTAGTTAGGACCTACCCCTCAGTTTCCTCATCCAACACAGAAGGTTTATAGAGTTTTAGATTCTCCATGTTCACTACTAAGAAAATGCACATATACATGGTAAAATGAGTATGTAAGCATTATCACCAACCTTCTTCAATACTTCAAAAAGGCCATACCATATATCCATGATCTTCTTACCAAGACCTTGTAGTATTTCCTTATTTAATACTAACAAATATCTGTTAGGTCGTGTACCTTGACTTCTTTAGCATTTATTTTACTTGCAAACATATTTTCTTAAAATTTTCAACAAAATCCTTCACATTCAACACTTATTCTGTTAAAAATAACATCTAAGGGAAAATGTGGTGAATATCAAAGTTAGTTTCAAAATGGGACTCATTCATAGAGGTATGGAATTCTTTGTTATAATATTGTTGTAGATCATATTTCACCCTAGTTTTTTTATTTCTTTTGATTATAAACCATCAAAAGTTGAACCAAAATCCTATTGACCACTTCTCTTTGGAATTATTTTATTGATAGAATCTCAATGTATATCCTAACAATTTAGTGTCTATATTGTCCCAAAGTGTAGTCTAAAATGCATTGAGAAATCTCATATCCCTAATTGAGAATTCTTCTTGGTATTCAAAAGCATATCGAAACCTATTTAAAGAGCATGTTTGTTGCTTCTTGTCATTTGATGGTTATTCTATAAGGCATAAGAATGAAAAAATCACAAAACTTGTCAAACAACACAAATAAATAATCAAATCCCTTCCTAGTTGTTGGAAAACCACCAATAAAATCCAGGGAAATTATTTTCCAGGGTTGAGGGGGTATGGGAAGTCATAGTATAAACCTTTCTTTCTATTATTAGGATTTCTAGTACAATAAAGCATGCATCCTCTAATATATTGAGATACATCTTCTTAAATACTAGGCCAATGCACATACCTCTGTAAATTGGAAATTGTCTTCCAACACCAAAATTTCCTACAACCTTAGAGGTGAGATCCTTTAAGATAAGCTACAATTGTTCACCTTTAGGAACAAAGATAAAGAGCTTGTTGAGCATGTAAATGAATCCATTTTGGAGATGATAGTCAACCTTACAATCATTTTCTTTTACACTAATTTGGCCATGTAGATACTAAAATAACTCTTTAAAATACACCTATCATATGTATGCCTCATACTATGCATAATGAGTAATATGATTCATGTGCATAAGAGTTCCCAAAGTTGTGATATTGGATCTGGTTGTCCTTGAAAGAATTCCTATCAACTTATTAGTTCTTCCCTTCTTATATTTGATGACTAGATGAAATTATTAGAAAAACCCTACCCAGATAATGTTGTAGCATACTCTAGCCCCACAAATATTGTAATCACGACTTATTGGTGTGGACATTGGTTTCCTTTCCCATTAGATAGTGATTCCTCTTCTGAATAACTTGAACCAAAGCATAGAGCTTCTTATCATATGTAGGGCAGTTCAAAACTCCCTCATGAAACATCTTGAAATGATAACATACATTCTTACTTTCTCGACAAAAGTACACCCATAACATATCCACTTGCATATATATCCACTTCAAAATACTTCTACAAGTTACACAATGTGAGAACTAGTGGATGATTAATATTTTATTTTAACTTGTAATGATACGTAAATTTTTGTGGATATTCCATTGGACAATTCTCCACAACAGATCTAATAAAATTGTATTTAAAGATCCAAAGTTTACATTATTAGGGTTTTATTTATATTTATATTTTTGAATTTGTAGATTACAATTATTTGGATATGAATACAAATTAAAACTATACATAAAAATAGAGAACAATAAAATAAAAACTCACAAAATATGATTGACAGAAGTTCTGACCCGGGAACCCTTTCAAGATAAAACCTAACTAGAAGGGGAGGTCACTCTACTCTCTTTCTTTGAATAGAAAATGGTTGCAAATATAAAGAAATATGAGACGTGGCCCATGGGATACTACATTTTACAAATCCTCTCTATGTGTAATTTCTCCTATCCCTCTATGCTATTTTTTCTCATCTATGGAGCAAATGCACTTGCAAAAGAATGGAACACCTTTTCCTCCTAGAGTCCAAGTTATAACAAAACCTAATAGCATAATAGAGGTTAGGTTTGACTACCACAACTCTTAACCAAAGTTACAATATGTAAACTTCTAGAGTGTTATTCATCATAATCAGGTGAATATCCCCCTTTCCATGATTAATGGGGGCTGACATGGTATCCTCTCGAATTATGGTGGTGAAAATAGGAAGGTCAACTTTTGAGTGACATAAATTTTGCATACAAACTATGAATGACACAATTATTGCACAATTGGGAAGGTCTTTATGTTTAGAATAATTAAATAAAAATTTTCACTAAAGAAGAAATTTTTTACCACCAAAAACTATGTTTTATTCCTCAAAATGTTCCTGACAGGTTTTAGACCCCAATTTTCCAAATTGGTCCCCATCGGTAAAAAATGGTCCTGCGAGCTGATTCCTCCAATTTTTCCACTCCAAAATAATTGAAATGGATGAAAAACAATATAACGATCCAATATATATCAAACCTCCCCATTTTAGATTCATTTGGTCCCAAAAAGCTTCTACTAAATGAGGTGAAGAAATATTTCCTCTATCTTCTCTCAAGTGTACCATTTAGCTTTGTTCAGAAGTGCTCCTTTCAACCCATTTTTCCAAAGGTTGTGTTGTCATTGTCTTATAGTTCTGGAACTCTTTTGCAAAATTGTATCCTCTATCAACTCTTCTTGAGCATATAATGAAAAATACTCCATATAAGGTAAGACTTGTTCATCTTCCTAATCTAGCATCAGGAATGGA
The DNA here is from genome assembly GCA_034641835.2 of Pinus albicaulis. NCBI lineage: Eukaryota > Viridiplantae > Streptophyta > Pinopsida > Pinales > Pinaceae > Pinus > Pinus albicaulis. The sequence goes on from CM076578.1 coordinate 1,703,287,017, forward strand.
AGGTTCATAGAGTTATAGAGTATCCACATTCACAACTAAGTAAATGAAAATGTATGGGATAAAAACAAGTATATAGTAATTATCTCCCACCTTTTCCATTATCTCAAAGGGACCATATCACAGAGCCTTGGTTTTCTTACTAGGACCCTATAGCCTCTTCTTGTTCAACAATAACCGTACTTTATCTCCCACCTTGAACAACTTCTCTGCTCTGTGTTGATCATGTCTGTGTAGAAATTATAAAAACATGTGTATATCAATGGATTCAATTCGATCAAGTAATGTACTAAATCTAGATACTGAATCCTTCTACAAATCAATTGCGGAAATTAAACACAATCGAAAATTAAAATAAGCAAAGAAAGAATAAAATCAAACTGCAACACAGATAATTTCCCAGGGAAATCTTGCTGCTCAAAACCCCTATATCTTATATTGTATATTCACCATGGAATCATGAAACAATTACAATTCACTCTTCTCACAAGTGTCTCCTGCACTCTCACAACTGTCTCACACTATCCCGGACAAATTCAACCAACACTTAGCCAATTCTCAGCCTCTAAATAGCCTACCTTTCTTGCGCAATTCATGTGGAATGAAAACCCTATTCTTTAGGAATTTCAACCTTCCAAAACTGTGCAAGGATCATGGGAAATCCAATGGATTTCTGGTTGCATGCGGGCAACCTACTAATCACACAATTGATAGTTAACATCCCTTTAACCTTTGTCTCAACTGGGTCTCCACTGGAAATGACATGCATGTAATTATTAATAGTAAATCATCAGTTGCATGGATGATCACTGATTGTGAATTAAATAATATTTAATTCACTTGATCTCTCACTAGTGCAACAAATAGTTACAATATTTTAACTGACTGTAACTCACCTAACTGAGTTAACTGATTACTCATGAATAAAACTAATGCAGCAACTGCAATTCGAACTCCATAACTAATTGAATCACTCTGCATTCCTCACCAACCACCCTCAACTCGAAATACATGATCTAACTGAGTTTATCACACTCATTTAACTATTACAAGTGTTTATGAGATAAGATTACAACTTATTGTCCAATTTAATTAAGGGATAATAAAATTAGACACTGCACTAATTTAATTAATAAAATTGGCCTTCACACTAATGTATCACTAGGACCTATTGGTCCCACACTAGTGTGTGTGCTACAATTTCTTGTTGGGCTTCAACACTCCCTCTCAACAAGAAAGGGATTATCTACCACCCTGATCCTGCCTCTATGGTATTCGAATTTGCTCCTGGCGAGTGCCTTCGTCAGAATATCTGCATCCTGATCTTCCGTGGGAATGTACTGAAGTAACATAATGCACCTCTGAACACAATCTCTGAGATGGTGGTATCGAATGTCTATGTTATTGGACCTATCATGGAATACCAAATTAAACGAGAGTTTAATTCAACTCTAGTTATTACAATGTATCACCGTCGGATCCATATGAGAACCAAACAAACCAACTAGGATCTTTCTCATCCAGATGGCCTCACATGCAGCTTGAATTTTTTCCATGTCCTCTGCCTTGGCTGAACTAAGTGCCATAGATCCCTGCTTCCTGATGTACCAAGAAACTGTTTTCGATCCTATGTTGAAGATCCCTCCTGATGTGCTCTTTTTGTTTGATGGACTGCCTACCCAATCTGCATCCGTGAAGCCTTGAAGCTTCACTCCCTCTATCCATATGTACCATAATTCATACTCTATAGTGCCCTTGATATATCTCAAGACATGCTTCCTCGCCTTCCAAAAGAGCTTGGTTGGCTTAACCATAGCTTGACTCAGCTAGTTAACTGTGTAGAAAATGTCTGGTCTGGTGTTAACCAAGTACATCAGTGAAGCCACTAGCTACCTGTAAACAGTAGCGTCCACTACTTCTCCTGAAGTAGCATCCTCTTTCCTCTAGTTTCCTGGAAGAGGAGTGTCCATGGGTTTACAACTCTCCATGTAAAACTTACCCAGTATCTCTTTGGCATACTTGCCTTGAGAAAAAAAAATTTCACCATCCCGCTGCCATATTTCCAAACCAAGGAAATAGTGAAGGAATCCCATGTACTTCATTTCAAACTCCCTTGAAATATCCTCCTTACAAGAATTTATCATCTGCTCATCACCTGTCAAAATTAGATCATCAACATAAAGTGCGATAATCAAGAGCTTACCATCAACCACAATCTGGTACAAGTTTTTATCTGCTTCACTTTTGGTGAAGCTCAAGCCAGTGAAATAGATGTCAATTCGAGTGTAGTGAGAACAAGGTGCTTGCTTCAGCCCATACAATGCTCTATTGATTTTTCACACATGCGACTCACTGTCAAAGATCTAGAAACATTCTGGCTACTCTATGTACACTTCTTCCTCAATAACTCCATTAATAAATGAAAATTTCACATCCATATGATGAATGTGACACCCCATCTACGCTAAGAGTGTAAGGATAGATATAACGGAAGAGTACCTCACGACTAGTGTGAAAATCTCCTCATAGTCAATCCCCTCAACTTGTGAGAATCCTCAGGCCACAAATTCGGCCTTGTACTTCACACTCCCATCCGTTGCTTGCTTCACCTTATAGATCCATCTAGATCCAACCGCTGATTTTTTGACCGGTCTTGGGACAAATTCACATGAATTTTTCTTGATGATGGAGTCATACTCCTCTACCATAGCGTTAATCCAAATTGGTTGTTGCACTGCTTCCTCAAAAGAATATGGTTCTGTCACAATTTTTGATATTTTGTGTATTTGGCGTAGCATCAGTTATGCTTTAGGTCCCAAATTTTGAGGAAGGACTAGAGTACACTTGATCTACAAGACCCATAAATGGATTTGGGAAATTTCATTTGGTTTAGGAGATATTAAATTAATTAATTATTTTAATGTATTTCCTAAGTTAAAACTTAGGGAACTTATATAATTAAAGTAAATTTAATTAAACATGTGATGAAATTGTCTTAAGCCACATGGATCAAGCTTTCTTTTAATCTTAGCCATTGATTCAAGATCTGATCATGGTTGTTGATTTTTCAACGAGAAAAATATAAAGGAAAGGCTTGGGGTCATTTGTAAAGACACACAAAGGAAGAGCACTGAAGCTAAGATGAGATTCTAGGGCAGAGTTTGCTAAGAATACTCAGAAGTGTTTCAGCTGTAGAGAGGGTAATTTAGACCAAGGGGATGATCTGATCCTGGGGTCTAGAATACACAAGAATCAGAGGTCAGCTCAAGGACAACGCAGAGGAAGGCAACAACAAGGACATCATAGTCTCTCTAAGGATAGTGTGATTTTCAGCAAGAAACCCTCAGGGGTTACACAGAGACTCTTCAAGGGCAGCGTAGTGACTGCGTCACCCAGTCTGGGGTAACGTAGTCCCTTCTGGAGTAGCGCTAAGGGTTTGGAGGACTTCAGATGCTGACACAAAGGCTTTCCGGGGCAGCGCTGGGGTTTCTAGGCCGTGATCTTGGCTGAGTTCTATAAATCCCATTTGAGGGTGTGGATTAGTCATTATTTTGGCCCTAGATCAGCCAACGAGATGTAGATCTAGTGTTTTCTCTATCGGTTCTTCCAGATATGGAACCCAGATTTGTGTATTCAGAAATATTCTTAATAATAAAACCCTCCAATAGCCAGGGTTTTTCCGGGGACTATTTTTCCATAAATAACTGTGTCAGTTTGTCAATATGTGCATGTGGTTATTCTAGATCTGAATTGGTAGAGATATGTTATGTGCTTTTCTTCGATTTTAACTTGAATTTATTCAGTTAATAACTTATCTAAGTAGGAGGAGCTTAACCAGATTTATAGTAACAATTTTTGCACAAGTGTTAAGATTTAGAAATTTATATAGGGTATTAGAGCAATTGCAGATCTAGGAGGGTTAGCAACTGAAGAGACTGAAGGTTCTTGCTGCAGGAAGCAGCTAGAAAAACATAAAAAATGCATATCTGAAGGGACAACGTAGTTTTCAGGAGCATATTCAAGCAGAGGGAAGGGTGACACTATCCAACACTGTGTCCTAGAAGCCCACATAATTACTACGCAGAGGCAGCTCAGAAACAACGCTGGTTTGGTCTAAAGCCAACCAGTGTGATTTAGATCTGAATCTATCAGATCCAGAAAAGACTGCAAAAAAGCTATAGAAATTCAGAAGAGCTGGTGGGGTTAAAATTATGAAGTTTTCAAATTTCTAGCCTTAGCACAAGTGACAAAGAGCGAGTTGAGATCAACTTCTCAGAGATTTTCTTGCCAAAGGAAACTTGCAGTTTGATCAAAGGATCAAAGAAGAAGTTGAATCATAGTTGATTTGGTAGATTTCCAAGGAGGGAAATCAATTGTCAGAGGGAGCAAAAGGTGCTTGTTTCACCAAGGGCCTTAGATCTGTTTCTCTAGCAAAGATAAAAGGAAGTTCTGACACATTCTGAGCAGATGGCTCCTCATGGATTGCGTGATCAAGATAGGCTGGATGGCCTCTCCAAGTTTTCAGTTTGGAAGGTAAGGATCCTGATTTTCCTTGAGGCATATAATCTGAGAGACCATGCAGAGTAGACTCTGGCCACACCGACAGATGCAGATCTCCTTCGAAAGCATAAGGAATCTATTGGGCATGCCAAGCGGTTGATAATGGATGGTATCAAGGACTATATTGTACCACACGTCACTGAGAAGCAGATAGCTAATGAGATGTGGAAGGCCTTAACTTCCCTGTATGAGGGAAAGTGTGTCCAAAGAAAAATGTTGTTGGAGACCCAAATGAGGTCATTCATGATGACCAAGGGAGAATACATGGAGCACTTCCTCTTTAGACTTCAGTCAATCAGAGATTAGTTGACTACAATGGGTGTAATGGTGGATGATGCTATGATAGTCAGGACTTCCCTCAATGCAGTCATGGATGAGTGGGAAACCTTTGTACAAAGTATCTTGGGCAGAGCGAACCTCCCAGATTGGGACAACTTGTCGTCAATTCTGCGTCAAGAAGAAATCCGCAGATTCACTAAGAGGCAACACAACCCAAGATTGAGCAAAGTGAAGAAAGAAGATGAGGAAGATGTAGCCTTGGCATCAAAGAAGTAGCCAAAGAAGAAGAAGGATATTTCACAGATCAAGTGCTACCAATGTGGTGAAATGGGAAAATTTTCCATCCATTTTCCGGAGAAGAAAAGGGACAAGGAATCATCTTCTTCCAAAGTAGTTGTGGCAGATGATGTGTCAGAAGATGATGCAGCCATGAGTGCTCATTAACCATGGATGTGGGGTGACATGGACATGTAGGCGAGCTACATGGAAGAAATGTGGGATCCTTGATAAACTCATCTCTTGGATCACATGCGAGCTACAAAAACCTTAAGAAATTAGCGGGACAAGTGGAGCAATGGGTGCATAGATCATAGATGAGGCAGAGGCAGAGGCAGATATGAAGGATGAGGCAGAGGCAAAGGCAGAGTCATCATTATCTTTTCATTATCTTTAGATGAATACAGGATGGTTATAGCTTTCTGAAAACAATATTCATTGAATATCTTGAGTTTCAGAATTCTCACTACCTTCATTATCCTTATAAACCTATTTTTTCTATTTATCAATTTTTTCATCTCAAAGTCACCTTGTTGCTCTTAAAAGATTCATTAAGGGCTTATATCTTTCATTTTCATCTTTCTTTCCTACCTGAGACCTCATTGGCTTATTTTCCCTGTCAATAAACTCCACCCTCCCTCTAGATTTTTTTGTTGCCAACTCATTTCCATGTCCCTTTAGGCATAATAACCTATAACAATACTCTATTTTACTTGAGAATCTCCAAGTCAAATTTCAGTCAACATCAGGTCAAAGGACACCCCCATTAGGTCATTAGGGTTTTTACATTTTTTTAAGGTTATCCTTGGATGTTTTAGGCATTGCTTTTCCTTTGCTAGAATCTGGCCCAGATGTAATAGAATTTCAAGACATGGTTATTCAAGAAGGGCCTAGAAGATTTCCAAAGAAGATTATCCTTTCAGTTCAGAGTTTGCAAGTGAGAAAAATGGAAAAGTTTGACACTTCTGTAGGAGTGCTGAAAGATTTATCAACAGAAGGTATTGATGAGGTAGACTGTCTACTCTTGAATGAAAAAAACTTACAACAAGGGAAAGAAGAAAAACTTGGTCTTGTAGATAACTAGGGTTATGAATTGGTTAGTCCATTTGAGTGCCAAAGTAGTGATCACTTGTAGAAAATGACATGAAGGAAGCACACAAGGCCAAACATGAAGAAATTCTATCAAAAGAGATTGATGGAATATGGAAAAAGGTGAGGTGAATTGGGAAGAAGTGAATGAACTTGAAAGGTCTATAGAGAACTTAGAAGACAACATTGATGATTGCTATGAAGAACTGCAGATAGTTAGGGTTTTGAAGAAAGTGGTCAGAGAAGGTGGAAAAGAATGATTTGAGCTCCATGGTGGAAACAAGAGAATATTTTGAAGATGCTGCTATGTGTAATCATCCTAAAGTTCTCAAAGTAAACTTGTCATGCCTCAAGGAGTAAAAGAATAGTCAACTTCATGACTTCAACAAACCTGCAAGAAAAAAGCGTTAAAAAAATATTAGTGAGAAAGGAAAAATACTTTAAACATTAGAAAATGGGTTTGCAAAGTTAAATTAAATCCATAAGTCTATAAAAGCCCATATAACACTTCAAAATAATCATTGTTTCCTTTCAAGAGATCAAGAATGCTCATCAAGGGAGAATTTCAGGGTTTCCTGAGCAAATTTGTGCTAAGTTTCCTGGCGCTGCGCGCTTGGCTTGGCGTTGCGAGCCTGGGAGGTGGTGTTGTAGGCTTGGAGGAGCACTGCACTCTTGCTTGAAAAAAACCTTGTGAAGTTTCCAAGCAGTTGTTCCCTCAGCCCTTGGCGCTGTGCCCTCAACATTGGCATTGTGCGCTTGGACAAAGAGGGTTTCTCCCTCTTCTAACCACTCAAATCACTTAAAATCACCTTCAAGTCTTTGCCTAAGTCTTCCAAAGCACTTGTTAGCCCCCCTATGAAATTTTTGACAAGAAAACAGGGGGCTAAATTGTTGTTGAGACTTCAAGGAATGCATTTCCCTTGCAAACACATCATCCTTGAAGCCTCTTTGTGCTTTTTGTCCTTTGAAAAAATCCTTTCTGCTGAGTTCCATCATAAAGCCTCTCTGTTGTGAAGAAATGCCCGAAGGCCTCCTTTCCCCTTTATTTCACCCTCACCTAGCCTCTTTCCTAGTCCCCCTTGTCTTCCCCTTCTATTTCCCTTCTTACCTTTCAAATCCCCTCAAATTCCCCTTTAAATTCTACCCTTACCCTTTGATTGGCCATTTTCCCTCTTTATTCCTCTATCGTTCACCTTTGCTAACCTCAAACCACATTGAATGGGCCAAAAACCCACTTCCCGACCTTATTATAAGGTTTAGCCCCTTTCCGCCAGCCCCTTTCAAACCACTTCCCCCATATGCCCCAGCGCTGGGACCAAGCGCTTAAGTCCCAAGCGCTAATCGCAATCGGAAGACCGGGCGAGTGAAATTTCCTTTGTAATGTCAAAAACTCTGATGCGATTTGTTTATAACGTTAAGTCTCACAATGCGTTCTGCACCATTGATCTTCCGCGGAGATCGGACGGTGGAGCGCCAATCGCAGGCCCCCACCCAATCGCAATCGCAGAGTTCATGCGCACCCCTCCGATCGGCCCATCGCAATCACTTGCGATGCGATTAATCGCAAACTCCAGTTGTGCCTCCCCGATCGAAATCACCCGATTTAATCCCGTCCGTCCATTTGATACACGATCCAATGGCTATCGCTCATCATCCTTGATCGCAATCGGAAAAGTTTATATGTGTCACCCTTTGTTCCCTCCGATTGCGATTGTTCCGATTACATCTCCGCCGTCCGTTTCCTCCCAGATCCAACGGTCATCTCTCCTCCCGCCCCATCGCAATCGCAATGTTTGAAATGTGTTACACCTTTTTACCCCCGATTGCAATGTTTCTGATTCAATCTCGGCCGTTGATCCTCCCCTGGATCCGATGGTTCTGGTCTAATCGCCCTCCGCCTCCACTGGGTCCCACCTCGTATGATCGTTCCCTCGCGTTCCATTGCATTTCCTTCATTCCCTTTGTATTTCCTCCGTTAATCGAACCTTCGCATTTCACATTAAATTTTAATGAATCGTCCTCCGCCATTTCTCCATTGTGTCCGCCATTTCCACAGTCGTCACCGCCTATCTTCCACCGCCTCTGCAACATTTCTCCGCCACCCCTGCTGGTTTGTAACAGGTTTATTTAAAATTGTGCAGATAGCACAGAGAGGTATTTTCAGCATTGCCAGTAGATCAGCGGATGGTTTCAAAGGGGTGAATGATTTCTATTGATATAATTAATGTTTTACCCCGTAATCAAAGGATCAAGGAGCAGTTTGAAGATTCCAGCACACGCAATAGTCTTATTTGTGGTTATATCAGCAGAAGTGTTTTCTCCAGAAGTACACCTCCCTACAAGAAAATCTCCATGCCTCCTCGAGCCCTGAAATGATTAATTACACTGACTGAAGCTCATTTAAGACAGTCAGGCGGTAGGTAGGAGGAATGGAGAAACCTTGTAGACCATCCACCAGTTCATTTATTCTAGAGTGGCAACACAGAGCTCCATACAGTCGAAGGACTCCAAATGAACATCAGAGGTCAAAATCGACCTGACAGAGATCTCTGAACCAGTCTCAGAGTACCTACAGCGTTGCAGGTAGCCATTAAGCAGTGTGGGCATGGAAGCTTCCGCCGATTCTGTCTTAATGAGATCAATTAATTGTCTATCTACTTCTGTTTCTTCCTCTTCTCCTATAAGAATTCCTGAGAACGAATTGTTGTGGTTGTTGCTCAGTTGTTGGGCATTTTGTTGTTAGAGGGATTCAGTTTGACTGTTAGAATAGTCTTGGGAGGGAGTAGTAGAGTAGTTAAAATCTGTAATAGGCTCGAGGAGGAGAAAGTACTGCAACATCGACCATTGAGCTTATTGATCATGGTAGGTTTTGCATCAATTAATCAGCACATTTCAGGATCTTGAGTATTACTATTGGCGATGTTTTTCTAACTCATTATTTACATTTGATCTTTATTTCATGTTCTTCTGGTAGGCAACATAAGTATAACATAGGATTCACCCTTGTTAGGTGCCCTATGTTTCCTGCTCTCCCTACCTTTAATTTTTTCTGCTTTATGTATTTTCTAAGAGTGAATTCATGTGGTTTAACCAGTGCAACGGATGTTATTGCCTGCTGGCTGATGTATGAACTCAGGGGTTTGCTGCTTGGATATCCCTTTGTTAATCTTATCTCTGTTTTACCTAGGAGTTGCTAAAGCAGACCTGGAGTTAAATGACCTCTGGTCCGATCTATAAACAGCCCCTTTGTCTCTTTGAGAGTTTCCTTTGAGTATGTCCAAGCAGGTCTGGAGTTAAATGACCTCTGACCTGATCTATAGACAGAAAATTGGTTGTCTTTCCTTCTTCCACTTTCTCTCCTTAATGTTCCATTCCACCATCTGCCTAAAATATCCTTTAGTGTAGATGACTTGCCCTTTGAAAGCCTTGGCTAGTGGATGCAAGTAATTTTCTTTCATGACTCCATAGCCCGATGGATGGCACATCTTGGCTATTGTTTTGGAAAATCACCCTAGAGATTTGTTGGGTTTAAACCTCCACAGAGCAGGGCATGCTACTTAAGAAGGACTCACACAACCATACATGTTCATGAAAAACTAAATAGAGTAGATCGAGGAAATTACCCGTAGGTCCTACGGTTGAAGCAGATCCCGCGGGGTCCAAACCCCCAGCAACCGTCCTTCCTTCTTAACCTGAAAGACAAGAAGAAACAAGCACGAAGAACTGGTTGTACAGCATATATCTACTCTAAATGTTAGTGACATCCATATGAAACATTAGATAAACCATAATGAATGCTTAAATAACAATTTTCTCATATATGTAAGCAAACACTAACACGTATATTTCAGGAACAAGATGGTACTTCTGTATTATAAATAGCATGTACATAAATAATGAGTGGAGAGATCACCTAAATCCTTCCACGATCTTCGAGCAAACCGTCGTCCAGATCCGTCCCGCCCTTGCCTCACTAAGATTCCTTCCAAACTGGTGCATATGAGATGACATATAGGGAGATGAGCATCTCAAGGAAACAAGGGTTTCCTGTAATGAAATGGGAAAGTGCAGGAGGCACGGGGAATCAGACTTGGATAGGGAATACCAACAGAGTATAATATCAATCAATTATCTCTCTCCCTTAGGCCATGCACATGAGGGGCTTTTATACTCCCTCCAAGTAGTTTCAACAGTTGGAAACAGTTGGCCATGTGCTGGGGTGGTTGAACTACCTGAGTAACCATCAACCCAGCTCGAAAATAGGGAATTTTTACATATTTTTTCATGATTTTAATGGCATACACGGAAAAGTGCAGTTGGACTCGCGTATACACACGGAAAAGTCTAGGCATAATCGCGTATGGGGATTTTTACACTGTTTTTTAGTGAATTTGTCCAAGTCTGTAGGAATGGGTTCCCAAAGCCATAAAAGAAATCATGAATCATATGAAGATGAGAAATGATGCTATAACAGATGCCCCCTAATATATGAGGTCAGAAGGGGTACATGACGGCCGAAATCTATTATGCACATAGAAAGAACTTCGCAAGGACAAGAGAGGACTTCACCAGATTTCAGCCTGCCAAAAACCAATGAAAGAAAACAGAGAGTCAACTCATGCTGAGGCGGGCATACCCATGCTCAGTCAAAAATACATCATATAGAAAGTGCTGAATAGATCCAACATGTATACAAGTATAGCTGAACTGAAAGTACATAATGAATCATCTGAGCATGGCCCGAAAATATAAGTCTGAATCAATGTCCAATTATCACATATAGAAAGATGATCAAGGATGGTGCAACTAGATGTCTGATCATATAAGTAACTGAATCTCCAAGTACCGAATCATAAGAGGTGGAACAAATGGTACAATCACGCAACTCGGGAGCCAACATATAAGATGCTGCTGTACTGAACTGCAACATATAAGGGTGGACGACATCACTGGCAGAAACTGAATGGACTGTCAAAAGTGAACCGAATAATGCTGATGCAACCCGAGGTCTTCACCGATCACTATGGCACAATTCTACACAATGGGAATAAATGAGCTGAATTCGACCATGTGAGAAATCGTTGGATTACCGGTCAATGATGTATACCGTTAACCAACGCGAGACAACCCACCAATAATGAAAATGAGTTTCAAGGTGCCCCAGTACAATCTAACAAGTGCGAATGAATGAGTTGAAGTCGAACACTTGAAAGAATCTACCAATCAGGAGGCAATGATGAATCCCCACTGTCGATAGCGAAGAGTCTGCCACTGATGACTGCAAACCCTAAGGTACTGACAAAAGAATCTAGACCTTATTCCCAGAGCAATGAGTCGGAGTCGATGGGAAAAGATCTGCTGGAAGGAAGGCATTAAGGCATCCCACATCAGTCCAGCGCGAGTGTAACCCGCAGGCCAAGATTTGGAAGGAATCGGACGAAGTAGAGTGATGGAACCAAAAATCGAAGTACGTTTCCGACGTGCACAAGATGAAGCTAGCGCACGGAAGAAACCCTCTGAACCAACCAATAATGAAAGCTGACACAGAGGCGAGAAATCCACCGATAGGGTCAAATGGAAATCCAGGTACTGCACGAATCCCTAGTGTGATAATGTGTGCTGACGTCGAACACAGGGGAAACCACTCAGTCAAAGACCCATGATGATGATCAAATGCTGAGCACGAGGTCACCTATCAATGATGGAAATAGGCCCAAGGTGCGGCTCTAGGCTTGCTCTCAGAGCAATGTGTCGTAGTCGATAAGAGACAAACCTGCCGGCAAGAAGTCAATGGAGACCTTCTCAAACCAGCACGAGCAGAAGATCAAAACATCTGATGTGATAGAACATGATACTGACAAGACCGGGAAGGCCGACTGAATAATGAGTCAAGAGACACCGTAGAATGGCCGACTCACGCTAGACTTCCTTGAACAAAAGCACGACTCTGTGATGACCATGGCAGTAAAAAGTGACACTGTATAAGTCTGTCTTGCAGGAGGCAAAACAAACTCTCCATATGATTGGAAGAGATAACCAACCGGGGGAGAACTGACAAGTGAAACATGGTAAAGGCTGAACCTAGGTCAAACTAGAACCATCCCAAATGAAGGGAATATATATAAGTATATGTGCTTTGTTCAAGGGCGACAAACTGACTCTGTACTGCCATCAAAATAACGAAGATACATCCCGTTCCCGCTCTTTTTGTTATATTTTATTTTTTTGTCTTTTTCATAATAAGCCTGAAAAAGAATAAAAGAATGCTATGGTACAATGGATAGAACGAGTATCGAAAAAGCAGATGCACTAGTTCCGGGGTTTGGAACAATCCTATGCTCAATGCAAGGTGGCGAAAACTGGTCAGTGATACTCAGAGGAACGTTCCATCCATGGGTACAAAGGTGTCAAGTCGTGATAGCTAAGTGCATGCAATGGTTAACCTGTACAGAAAGTCAAGGTCAAGAGTTGGCTTAAACATCGAGTCCAAATGAAGCCGGCTAAAGGCCAGGATAAACAAGTAGCCAATATGCAATGCAGTAATACAACTTAACGACACCAGGGAGCCTCTAGGGTAAAAGCCAGAAAAAATGATAGTGATGAAGAAGAAGAATGAAGCTTCAACACATAAGACATGGCGGGACTAAAGAGGACTCTCGAGCCTACATAAAACGCAGCATGGGAAACAAGTGATAGCGAGGAACTAACTAGGAAGCCCATGTAAAGGAAGGCTCTACCATCAAGTCATGATTAAATAATCAGCGAGTGAAATAGGTGTAATACTCATGACCTGATAGGATCGACCCTATGGCAAGTGATCAGTATGGAGGTTAGTATGCAAGATGCAACGGAAAGTGATTTCCCTAACCTATATGCCAGTGAAGATCATATACCTGCCGTGACGAGTCGGTAATCATGGATCAAAAACCGGGAAAAATCTCAAAATCGTCAAAATGGACCTGAAAACATACCAAACTGGGCACTTCCAAGCATCCGGGTTATGCAGCTTAAGATAGATCAAAAAAATTAAGCATAACAAATTTTTGCGAAAATTTTCAACTTTTTAGGCATAAATATACAACTTACCTCATATTTGGTTCATTATTGCATTGCTGATTTGGAAAAAAGTGCTCTGGAGCAAAAAACTTCTTTCGTCAAATCAGGAACAACTGACCGTCGAAACACACCGAATTTTCAGGTAGGCTCCTCAATCATCCTTGCAAATCATTTTGTCCATTTAGAAATTAAAATTTAGTGAATTTTACCATTAAAACCCTTGCTAAAAAATGCGGACTTGCGCATACGCGGGTTCATAATAGGAAAGTCGCATATACACGCGACTGTGCAAAGAAAAAGTCGCGTATGCACAGGTCCGAATCAAAAAATGCGTGGCTAATGCATGATTTAATGAATTTTGACAGGATGAAAATCTCATGGAGAGAGTGTGAGCACAGTGCACTTGATCAAGAGGTCATTCAAGATCGAGCAGCGCAAAATATCCTTCGGAATTGCGGATTGTTCAAATTCTTCAAAATGCCAAATATGAAAAGCAATGTTTGGTTGCTAGAAATTCTCGTCAATTATTGGGAACCAGACCAAGATTGCTTCGTTATTGATCAGATGCCAGTACGCATTGAAGTGGAAGACATATACTTTATTACTGGACTCTCCCGGAGAGGAGAACCAATAGATTTGCATGGGAAGCCCCTGGGAGGGTTAACCGTGGAAGATTATGTCCATGTGTATTGCGTAGAGGGTTCCAAAAAGGTTGGAACTCAGATTGCAATTAAATATTTAAGGGATTTGCACATGAAAATCCTCCTTTTCACCATCGACAGAGTGGCAGGATCTACCTCCCTGCATCAGGCATCCAGGACGCAAATGAGCATAGCAGTAGAATGTTTGACTCATGTGTATGATTGGTGCACAACCCTATTACTGAACATGAAGCAACAGTTGACCTCAATCCACCAAGCAAAGACCAAACACTTTGGCTATGGTACAATTTTGACAACATTCTTCTTTGAGAAGATACCAGCATTGAGACCCAGAGTTATCTCTACCATCAGTAGCCCGCGGGACCCAAGAATTGCCCGTTGGGCGGACATGATGAAGAGATTGGGGGGTAGTGAGGTACCCCGGACCACATGGGGCGATGAGTTCTTCCTTTGGTGGGGAGAACAAATCATCGCGGTGGACGACTATCCCTATGTCGGGATGGACTTTCGTGGAGATCCAGATCTAGTTCTTCCACCAGGCACAGCATGGGGCACAGTCGGTAAGTTTACAAATTTTTTTTGACTTATATAATTTTTTTGGATTTTTTCAAATGTGTATGAAAAAACGAAAATAAACATGTTTTTGATTGGATTCATAATGACTGACAATGTAAACATGATCATGATACAGATATTGGACCAGTGCGTCCTGAGGGTTTCCCGCGCCACAAGCGTCGCAGGGGCGAAGCAGATACAATGGATTCAGATAGGACGCTCCAAGTTGTGCAGAGGAATTTGGAGGGGTTAACCCGCCAAATACCTATGGCTGCCGTGGAAGACCTGCCGGAAGCCATCCAGAGACGGGTGGTAGGAGTGCCCCGAGAGTGGGTACGATTATTCCGCCGAGTTGCCACCGCGGTCACGTTCTATAGGAACATGACTTAAGGCGAGACCTCGGGAGTAGGCAGATATTATGTATTAGATGACGCTATATTCTTGAGGAGTAGAACATGATGGGCATAAGCTGATTTTTGTACAGCCTTATGGATCCAAATTTTTGTAAAGTTTTTGAACACTCCGATGATATATATACAGCGATATTTGATGTGATGTGATAAATGTATCAAATGTATGATGTTTTTGATGATTAAAATTTTTATTGTGTGGAATGATTAATATGCCAATCTGATGCTTGATTAGCTAATGAGTCAGCAAACCAATTGTCAGCTCGAGGAATATGAATGAACATTAAAAATTGAAAAGACCTTTGTAACAAACGTACCCTCAAGAACAATCGTAATAAAAATGGATCTCGTACCCAATAAGTGTTGTTCAACTGTGACACCACCAGCTGAGAGTCCAAGAATACTACCAACGAATCAACACCCAAAGATATTGCCTCCGAGAGTAGATGAACAACTGCAGTGTATTCTGCTATATTATTGGAAGCAGGACCAATGTAGACCCCTCTTGATACTAACAGCTGACCGGATGGATATGAAGCACCCAAGCCGCGGAAGCTAAGTTCCGGTTGTGTCTACTAGCACCATCGGCGAAACCAAAATGACTCTTGACATCCAACACAACCTGCCAAAGCAGATCAAAAACATCACCAACTCATCAAAGATCGAAAATCAACCAGATATGTACAAAGCAAAAACTACTATATACAAAAGCAACATGCTAGGCCGAAGCCCAGGCATAATACTTCTTCAAATAGAGCCCATTTCGGGGCTCCGACAACTCGTTCCCTTCAAAATAAACCAAGGTGTATGCTCCTTTCTTAAGGAATTTTTTAACGATATAGGGGCCATACCACATAGATTTAAACTTCCCTGCCCCCAGGGCATCTTTTTCTTGGGCATAGACCAAAACAAGGTCACCTTCCGAAAAGACCCTAGGCTTGACCGCCTTATCGTACTGAACTTTTACTCGGTTTTTATGCGCTTCATTCATCGTGGCGGCATCCTGACGTTGCTCATCGAGATGTTCCAGATGAAGAAGTCGTTCTGCCAGACTAGAAGTGTCAGGAAGAAGTTCAACAGCTAATTTAAGAGAAGGAATCTCGCATTCAATAGGAAATACGGATTCCACCCCGTGCACTAACTGAAACGGAGTAAAGCCAGTTGCAGTTTTCACTGACGTCCTGTATGCCCAAAGTGCAGGATATAGCATAATATGCCAATTGGATCTAGCTTTATCAATTGTCCTTTGAAGAATTGTCTTCAAGGATTTATTCACGGCTTCCACTTGCCCATTGGCTTGAGGATAATACGGAGATGAATGCTCCTGCCGGAAACCCAATTTGAGAGCCAACTCAGCCATCATGCTATTCTGAAAATGACTGCCATGATCAGTGACAATCTCTCTAGGAATACCAAAATGAGAAATAACCTGGTTGAAAAGAAAAAGAGCTGCAGTCTCACCATCATTCCCAAAAGTAGGCATAGCCTCGACCCACTTCGTAAAGTAGTCTACTGCTACAATAATGTATTTGTGACCTTTAGCCGAAGGTGGGTTACAAGTAGTATAATCAATACCCCACTTTGTAAAGGGACCGACAGTAATGACTGGAAAAAGCGGAGCTGGATGAGCGCGCATTTTTCGAATGTAGACTTGACATGGATGACACTTTTTGACCGATTCAATACAATCCTTGAAAATCGAGGGCCAAAAGTACCCAGCACGCAAGATTTTTTGGGCTGTAGCAAGCCCAGATAAATGACCCCCACAAGCTCCACTGTGGGAATCATTGAGCACAGCCTCAGCTTCTTCGAGAGTTAAGTAGCGTCTTAGGATTGAATCAACCCCTCGACGGTATAAAGCATCACCAATAATCAAATAATTCTTGGCCAAGTGACGCAGCTTACGACGCTCATCTTTCGAAAAAGTAGAGGGAAAATTCGCAGTCTGAAGATACACAATGATATCTCCATACCAAGGATCCTGTGAAGAGATAAGAAACAAGTGTTCATCCGGAAAGGATTCATCATAGATCATCTCTTCCCCACAGGGCAACTCGGAGATCAATTCCGCGAAAACTAATGATTTCTTGGATTTGGCAGACATAAACTCGAGATCAAATTCCTACAAAATCACAATCCATCTATTGTATTTGCCCCCAATCACTCGCCTACTGAGGACAAACTGAAATGGATTGGCAATTGCCAAAACATAAGTTTTGCGAAGAATAATGTAATGCCGGAGTCGTTGCACAGCATGAACTGCTGCTAAAGCTAATTTTTCTATCGGAGTGTACCGGAGTTCAGGTCCTACCAGTCCTTGACTAAGGTAGTAAATAACATGCTCTGCAAGAGCATCATCCTCCTGAACCAGAACCATACCAATAGTAGATTCTGCTGCTGCCAGATACAAAAGGAAATCCCTGCTATAATCAGGTGGACTCAATAAAGGAGCAGAGGTCAATGCTTTCTTCAAAGCATCGAATGAGCGTTGAGCGAAGTCATCCCAAAGAAATGGAACTCCCTTCTTCAACAATCTCATAAATCCCTTGGTAACTTCAGCATAATTTACGATAAATCTCAGAAGAAAATTAGACTTTCCTTGTAGACTTTGAAGCTGACGGATAGAGGACGGGGGAGGCAACCGAAGTATTGCCTCAACCTTGAAGGGATCTACCCTAATCCCTTCCCTAGACACAATTAATCCCAATAACTGACCGGATGTAACCATGAAAACGCACTTGTTCGAATTCAACCTAATCTTATAGAACCGACATCGTTCAAATATTTGCCGGAGGTGAGCACGATGATCCATCCTCTTTCGAGAATGAGCAGCTAAATCATCCAAATACGCCTCGATAATCTTTTTGATGTCGTGAAAGGCATATGACATGGCCCGCTGAAAGGTAGCCCCAACATTTTTAAGACCAAAAGGCATCTTCTTGTATGCAAATGTACCCCAGGGACAAATAAAGGCAGTCTTATGCTGATCTTCAGGACGGATAGTAATCTGATTATATCCGGAGAAACCGTCCATGAAGGAGAAAATCTCATTACCAGCACACTCGTCAATGATTTGATCAATAAATGGTGTGGGGTAATTATCTTTAGGACATGCTTTATTTAAGTCTTTGAAATCGATGCAAACTCGAATCGTTCCTTACCTTTTATCTACGGGAACGGGGTTTGAAACCCATTCAGTCAAAAGAACAGGGAAAATGAATCCCGCCTTAAGCAGCTTCTCAACCTCAGCTTTGATAGCTGCTGCCTTCCTAGGATTGACCGGACGAAGTTTTTGCCTCACCGGCTTAGCATTTTCATACATCTTGATCTCATGCTGGACAATAGATGGGTCTATACCAGGCATTTCCTCATAAGACCAAGCGAATACATCCCTATACTCTTTAAAGAGTTCGGTGTAAATTTGAACCTCTTCACGGGAACATTCAGCTCCGATGAAGACATTCTCAATAATATTGGGATCCCTGGAAATGTTCACCGGGATAGTAGGAGAAATCACAGCCATGTTCCCTTCGGCATAAACCTGTGTTGGTGCTAAAGGGTTCAAGACTGGGTGAACAGGACCAGGAGACGGAGGACTTGGAAAACTCGTTTCAACTTCGCTCAAATCAGGTAAAAAGTAAGACCGATGATGCAAATCATCCCACGGTCTATCTATACCAGTCATGGCTTCCAGGATGGCCTCTTCAGATGGAAGAGTGGTATCAAGACAATCCTGGGCAGAAGAAGAACTAAGTGTCCAAGCCGGAGTCACATCACCATCCAACTCTTCTAGTGAAAGAGGAGCTGGGATGGTTTCTGCAGAGTCAACAATAGACTGATACGCAATCTCAACGGCAGAAATCGGAAATGCCATTCCACCCACTTGACCTTCCGTTAATGTGGTAGTAGGGGAAGGTAAGGTCCAAGGGTCCGAAAAATAATGAGTTCTGAAGAACTCTCTTCGAAGAGGAGCCATGGAGGATGAAATAGCATTAATATGAGCCATAGGAGGAGGAATATCGAAAGTACCCATTAAGGAAGAATACATTCCAACTCCTAAATTCTCAACAGGCGCCTTAGTATTATCCAACTTTGGAACAAATGAGTCAGAAGACGCATTCAGGTCTACAGGAGGACAGTCCAGTTGATCCACTGTAACAATCCTCCCTTCGTGGGGGAAACATATAATTCGAAATAATGAGGATGCAATGGCATCCATCTCATAAATCCAATTTATTCCCAACAGAAGGTTGTAGTCCAAGCTTGCATTCACTACCTCAACCTCTATATTGACAGTTTTGCCCCCAACACAGATGGGAAAAGCTGGGACAATACCATGGGGTCTGTGAGAATGACCATCGAATGCAGTAAGAACAGTGCTAGATCGAACAACTTTGGGAGATCCAAGTGTCTTCCAACATGCGAGAGACATCACGCATGTGGAAGCACCCTCATCAACAACCGTTCAAAAGATATTGCACTTCCGATATGATGATTTAATATGAAAAGCCATGTGATGAGGAAGTCTCTTCTTAAAATTAGTCATATCAAAAGTAATCAGAAGAGAATTTTTCGGATCAATAGCCCCAATGGCAGTGAGCAAAGCACTGCGCTGAGCCGGACAAGACTGGAGTACCTCTAAAGCCGACATAGCACAAGGACTCTGCGCCAGATCTTCCACAATCGAGTAGTTCTGGGCAGCCCTAGCATTTGGATTAATCGTTGATCGCTTAGAAGATGCTTTGGGCATCCGAGGCATAGACTCAACAGTAGGCTTCATAATGTGAAGCGGCTCAGTAGCATCAGGAACTTCCTTAGCTTTCGAAGACTCTTCTCTGCCATAATCACGGGATCTCGTAGCGATATCCGCGTGAGCACTCATCATGAAAATGTTCGATGGAATTTCCCCTTCCTGGGTGCCCCCTGAGGAAGTCCCAGGATTTTGGTTCGCGCCAACAACTAATTGTTGCCCTTGGGGAAAAGGGTTTGTTAACACAACCTGGGAACTAGAAGAGCCCTGCTGGGCTAACAAGCGCTGCACATCCTAAATTTTAGGGCAAAGGTGTGTGAGATGGTCTCCAGTACACAACTTGCATGGAAACTTCACTTTCTTTTTCTCCTTTGGACCCTCACCAACACGCTCGTTGGTTTTATTTGCATTACCCTTCCCGTTCTTTCCATTCTTCTTGTTATTTCGTCCCTTCTTCTTCCCATCGGATTGTTGATTTCCTTTGGGATCAGAAGCTTGGACAACATTTATGGACAAAGACTGGGAAGGCGATGACTCAGCAGGCACAGCCTGACTAGAAGGAGCAGATTGCAAAGACAATTGCTGCAGTTGAGTAAGCAGGTTGGCTACACCACTATTGATCGATCTGACAAGCCCATCACCATGAGGACCAGGCTTAGTTTTCGATAAATCTAATTTGGAGCGAGGAGCATTGGGCAAATATTTATAAAGGACCCCAGACTGAGAATAGATCAGTTCCAGCTGCTGGGCCCTAAAAATGGCCCGCTCCTCAGAAAATACCCCAGATAGGGATACATCTTTTGAAATGTTTGACTGCAGAGATTTCAGAAACCATTCGAGAAGGAATTCTCCTGGAATATGAGCTTTAATAAGCCTCTTCCTTCTTCTCCATTCCTGAATGTGATCAGAAATGTGGGTTGCTTCGTCCTGCTTAAAATTAGCCAGGAGTTCCGTCCCAGCCTCATATCGGATAGGAAACTGAAAATGGTTTAGAAATGTGACAGCCAGTTCTCCAAATGTAGCAAAACTGCCCCCAGTTAACTCGATATACCATTTGGCAGCGTTTCCAGTTAGGGTGCGTTGAAACAATCTCAACCTAATCGAATCATCGATCAGGGAGTTCGAAGAACACCATAAGTGGAAAGTGGTGATGTGGTCAGCTGAATCCTCTCCATTATTACCTTCAAACTTTGGAATATCTGAAGGAAGTTTGGTCGGGACCGGAGGCCACCCCGGACTATAATGAATCGGATCATTGGTCAACTTCGACAGATCTGGCAAGTTTAACGTTTCCAGAAAAGGTAAGCGAGGCAGAGCCTGAGGATTCCATCCTTGATGGGATGGGTTCCCAACATTATGAAAAGAATACCCTGGATTTGATGAGGCACCAGGTTGCCAAAAAGGACTCGTAGAAAAAGGAGAAGAACCTCCTCCCCATACCGAGTTACTAAAGCCTAGACCAGTTCCCCCCGCTGAAGTATTAAATGAAGAGGAAAGCCCCTGGTAGGGGTTCCAGGCATTAGACAGAGGAGAAAAATTCTGATAAGCACTCGACGAAGGGAAAGAAGCATTCCCTTGATGACCTGCGTAAAAATGATTCCCTGCCCCCGCCGTAGTGAATACAGGGTTCCAACCTGTAAAAGTAGTCAAACTTTTCCCCCCAGACCAAGGGTTGAAACTCTGAGTCTGAGAAGTAAATGGAAAGGACCCTAAAGAAGAATTCGAACTAGGAATGTGTCTAGTTCCGAAGGGGAACCCTTGTAAAGAAGCTGATCCACTAGCCATGGAAGACATGGGTGTAGATCTAGCTGCAACAACGGAAAAGGAAAAAGAGGGATTCCCACTAGAGGGCATCCCTGAACAGAAGGGACCAGAATGAGAAGCCTGTGCTTGGGTGAAACCAAAGCCAAACACAGCAACACTAGAAGCAATCGAAGATAAAGTAATAGTGCCCCCTCCTTCAACAGAAGCAGGAGTCTGAATGCCTATAGCACTCACGGCAGAAGCCGCGTTCCTAGTCGTGGCCATCGAAAGGTATGAATGATACGGAAGATCTTCCGGTCTCTCAGACTCAGGTCCGATGTACTGAACAACGAACGGATAATCAGGAGGAAGAGGAGATGGACCTGACGAAGGAGGTTCAGGTACTTCTTCAATTTAAAAATCTTCTTCCTGAGGAAATAAAACTCGCGAGGTGAGCGGAACGCTCCTCTCGGAACCGACACTAGAATCAGCTATGAAACCTTCAGACCTTTGTGGATGATCTCTCTCCACTGCGTCAGACGCCACAGGGTGGTAACCACCTGCTAAATCACTCCTACGCCTTCTCGAAGAAGGCTCTGGACTCTCGGGAGATAACCCCAGATTCTCCTCGATCGACGAGGCGCTTGATCAGCCACTTTTATAGATTTTAAATTAGACTCAAAAAGTGAAAATCTAGGCAAGCTAGGAGCAAAGAGCACTCACTAAAAGAAAAATCCCTGAGATACAATCAAGCAAACATCCTGCAAGTATTTCCGCTCCGGGTGATGAGGACCGGACACCGAAATACAGGAAAGCGAAATATAGGACCTCCCGAAAGTAGTCTGGGATAATTACGGCCCAGAACAACTAGCGAAGGTATCAGAAACAGTTACGCCGACCTCCAAATGACAGCCTTTGCCGGCTCAAGCACCCAAGCTTCACAAGGGCACCCCCCAGAAGTACTGCTGAAAGTGATGCGGCGTCTGCCTCAGGTACCACGGGTATTCCCCCCCCGCAGTCACCTGTGTGGAACCTAGGAGTGGAAACTATGGGCACCAATCCGTGTCAGAAGCCGGGCATAACGGTCTTGAGGTCATATTCAGCTAATTGGAGAGGGGGTATCCCTCTTCTCAGCCTTCACTTCCCCTCGCGCTTGACTCTCTGGAGGAGAGCTTTCCCGATCCACCTAACAGAGTTGGATTTCGCTCAATTAATCAACTTCTATGTTTTGTTTGAGCGGCCTTGGAGAGTTAACTCTCCATTCACCTAATCCAAGGCCCTACAACCTAGCTAGTTGGTGTATGACACTTAGAAAACTTGCTAGTTGATTTTAAATTATATCGCTTATTTTAATGGGCTGTTATGTTAAGTCACAAGGAAGCGGAAATGAAACTTATGGTGTTTTGACGCAGAAAGAAATTAATAAAAACCAAACTACATGCAAATGCAGTTATTGTCTTTCGATGAAAAGCAACTTCTATACAGGTTCTATGAGATTAAAAATTGTATTTTTCTTTTCAAATAGCAAACTCACACTCACAAAAATTATGAAAATGACTAAATGCTTAAGTGCACCTAATGCAAATCACTACAAGCATGCAAATCCTAAGATGCAATATCTCCTAAAGCAGAGTGAAATTTCTCAAAAGCTCCTTTAGTTTTAACTCTTTTTGGTTGTCTAGAAAGCTAGTTCCTGAAATCAAGAACTCTTAATATGAAGACACCAAAAACACTTAAAATCAAGAGGAAGAAATCAATGACAACTCCTCCCCAAAATTAAGCCAAAAACCAAAAGCAAGAAACCTCACAAAAGCTTCAAAAGATATAGCAAAATGAAAAAAAAAATGCCACAACAAAAGCAAATAACAAGAAAAAATGTTTTTTGAGCCTTTGAAATGCAAAAACAAAAAGCAAAGCAAATGTTTTTTGAGCTTTTGAGTTTTATAAAGAAAGAGCTCGAAAAGACCAAGCAAAACTATCAAATTCCAAGCCAAACACCACTAAATTTGAAGTAAAAACTTCAACAATGCTCCAAACCTTATAAGGCTAACTAGTAGCAAGATCAATAAGAGCAAAAGAAGACAAGAAAACTCAGCCACTCAGCCTAGAAGAATAGTACAAACTTGCCGCAAACAAAAACTTCGAAGAAGCAAGAAAAACTCTTCAAAAGTTGCAACAAGACCTAGCCTACTGAACTCAAGAAAACCAATCAAGAAATGAGCAAAAATCGTAGTGGAAAGCGAACCACAAAGATAGGAACAAGTAAATGAGCAGGAGCTCTCTGTTCTGATAAAGCAGAACAACCAAGAATGCCCAGAAAGCGATCTTGGTACTCAAACTAGAAGTGCCAGCACCAGAAACAACACTTTGCCAAAAATACTAGTTTTCAATCAAACAAAAGAGAGAAAAGACAAAAGACCACCTTCTTCACAATCCAGAGAGTACAAAGACACTGTAGGAACAGGTCTCCACAGCCAGAAAGGACTAAAAAGTCAAGAAATCCAAAATCTGCCTAGGTATACGCTACTTCACAGTTTAGCAACAAGCGTGCATACGCGACTGTGCTAAAGGAAACACATGTATACGCGAGTCCCTTTAGACAAACTTGCGTGTATACGCGATTGTGTGCAGAAAAAAGCGCGTATATAAAGGTAAATAGTGAAAAAACAAAAAGGATAAAGCCTGAATAAGAAACCAGGACTTCAAACTGACTGAGAAATAGTAAACTGGACTACAAATGAGAGTTAAAACTGTCGGCAACCTATCAAACAACTGAAACCACCCAATAGGGGAATCACAAGAATGCGATCCCCAGTGGAGTCGCCAGTTCTGTTTCGGGGAAAATCACCCTAGAGGTTCGTTGGGTTACAACCTCCATAGAGCAGGGGCATGCTACTTAAGAAGGACTCACACAACCATACATGTTCATGAAAAACTAAATAGATTAGATCGAGGAAGTTACTCGTAGGTCCTACGGTTGAAGCAGATCCTGCGGGTTCAAATCCCCAGCAACCGTCCTTCCTTCTTAACCTAAAAGACAAGAAGAAACAAGCACAAAGAACTGGTTGTACAGCATATATCTACTCTAAATGTTAGTGACATCCATATGAAACATTAGATAAACCATAATGAATGCTTAAATAACAATTTTCTCATATATGTAAGCAAACACTAACACGTATATTTTGGGAACAAGATGGTACTTCTGTATTATAAATAGCATGTACAGAAATAACGAGTGGAGAGATCACCTGAATCCTTCCACGATCTTCGAGCAGACCGTCGTCCGGATCCGTCCCGCCCTTGCCTCACTAAGATTCCTTCCAAACTGGTGCATTCGAGATGACATATAGGGAGATGAGCATCTCAAGGAAACAAGGGTTTCCTGTAATGAACTGGGAAAGTGCAGGAGGCACGGGGAATCAAACTTGGATAGGGAATACCAACAGAGTATAATATCAATAAATTCTCTCTCTCCCTTAGGCCATGAACATGGGGGGCTTTTATACTCCCTCCAAGTAGTTTCAACAGTTGGAAATAGTTGGCCACGTGCTGGGGTGGTTGAACTACCTGAGTAACCATCAACCTAGCCCGAAAATAGGGATTTTTTATATATTTTTTCATGATTTTAATGGCATACGCGGAAAAGTGCAGTTGGACTCGTGTATACACGCGGAAAAGTCTGGGCATAATCGCGTATGGGGATTTTTACACTGTTTTTTAGTGAATTTGTCCAAGTCTGTAGGAATGGGTGCCCAAAGCCATAAAAGCAATCATGAATCATATGAAGGTGAGAAATGATGCTATAACACCTATCCTCTTTGCTGAAGCCTCCTGTTGTTTTGTTCCTTTCCTCCCATTACTTTCTCAATATATGATCTCATAACCAACACAGCAACCCAAAAACCAAATCATTTAAAACCCCCTTTGTGTTTCATAACTAGCCTGATATCTCATTTCGAGCTTCAAAGACATATCATTCTTTGATCTATTTGGAGAGATCCCTCTCTGGGTCTAGGAGGGCTAGATCCTAGGGCCCAAAAGTGGTTTTGATGTTGTCTCATCTTTTGGTCTTGCAAATCTGGCCAAAACATGGGAACCCCAATAGCACTGATAAGAGTTAAGTGCATACCATAAGCCCTAATTTTATGCCATTTAGTGAATTCTTAATCAATTGAAGTAAAACCGTAGTCAAACCCTAAGTTATAAGCTTGAAATCACCGTTTCATCCCTACTTCATCCTCCTTGAAGAAAATCAGTCATAAGCAGGGGTAATTATATTGCTTGAGGGTTGTCATTGAGGTATTTTTCCCCTCTCTTTTTACACCTATATCAAATCACTCATTCCTGTCATTTGCAAAGTTGCCATTTCATTACCCTCCCTTCATCTCATTTCAAATCAGCGCTAAGGTTTCCAAAACGGAGTTTAAAATGTCTAAGGGTGAAGATAGTGGTGGTGAGGCACAAATGCCAAGAAAGCATGATCGCAAGTGAGGGAAGATAAATATATTTGAACTCTTCAATACAAAGGAGCTCATTGCATCTCCTCTTACTATTTCCTGCTTCAAACATGTACGCTGCTTTGAGTTTTGTGAGAAGGTGTAGTAGGTCCAAAATCACCCAGAGCTAACAAGACTATTCATCATTAACCTACATGAAAATCAAGTCAATCTTGCAGGAGTTACATTTGAGTTATCCACTTATGCCGTTATTGCTGCCACAGGAATACCAAGTGTGGGAGAAAAGTGGTTCAAGAAAGAAAACCTAGACATGAGTTACTTTGAACCATACCTAAAACCTAGGTATAAAGATCACCACAAGTCCATCTTCCCTTTTTCTCATCTGCTTGATAGATATGCACCTAAATGAAGTATTTCACATGTGTGGGAAGGTTTTCCCACCTCTTCTCATACCACATCCAGCTTCTTATGCATTTCACTAGGGTTAGGATGCTGCATATACCATATTATCTTTTCCGTAGCATTGACAAAATGGCATACATTATGCAAAAGGGAGACTATCCTCAGCAAATGCAGAGCCTATTGCATCATTCACTCATCAAAATGGTGGTTATGCATCAACTCCAGCATAAAGACATTTCATGGGATACCTTCATCTTCTCATCCTCCCATATCCACTTCTCCATCACTTCCTACTGTTCATACATCTCCAGCCACTCACATTCCTTCACCTCATGTTCCATAATCCTTCACCCTTATCTCATGATACCGAAGCATCCAACAGTGAAAGAGACAGTGAGACATATGAAACTGAGATGGTTGACATTTAACCTTTTCCTTTGACATACCGGAGGGGCTATAGGCATGTGTTTTCTTCACTTGAGGTGCAAGGGGCCATGCCTTCTTCACCAGCAAATAAACTTGATAAGGGCAAGGAAAAGGTTCCAGAGTAGGTCATTGTTGAAAAGGAGGATGAACATGAAACTGAACAAGAGTTTCAAATTATTGACCTTGAGGATGAGGATGAGTAGAGGATCACCAATATGCTGATCAAGAGCAAGGATGCCAATATTAGTGAGATACAAGCTAATCTTGGTAGGGCAAAGAATGTGATCAACTATCTTGAGTTAGAAATCAAACAGTTAGAGACAAAGCAAGCCATCAGTGAGGTCAGGGTAATCATAGCTCGGAAGGAGGCCGAAAAGGCCAAGGCTATGCTAGATGAGACCTTGGGCAATTTTTATGACAGTGAAGATGAGGAAGAACAACTTCGTAGGAAGATATCAAGGACAATTGGGTTGAAGAAGGCTTTAGCTCGGGAAAGAGACAAAGAGACAGAATTGGCAGAGAAGCTCACTCCAAGTGAGATGCTTGCCATGGAAATCAACTATGAGAGAGAATATTGGCTAGAAAGGGCCAATTTACACCTAGAGGGTCAACTAGAGAAGGCCAAGAGAGAAATTGACATGCAAAGGAAGATGGCAAGACATTATGCCATGAGAAACAAGATTGCAAGGTCCAAGCTCAAACGAGCCCTTGCAAAGATTCAACCCTTGACCGAGGCAAAGGAGAAAGAAAAGCTTGAAATTATTGATGTTGTGTCCCTCCAAGCATCCCAACCTTTATCAACAAGCTAATTTCCAAATTTTGGCACTTTGTGCACATTTTTTACTTTTGACAATTTGGCTTGTAGAAAATTGGACCAAATGCACGGCGCCACTGGCGCTACGCTCTTTTTTGGGGCATTTAAATGATAAACGGTTGACATATTCATGTTCCTCATGCTAAGGAAATCATCCTCAGAAAATTTCAGACCATTTGGAGCAAAACTGGTCCCTCAAAAGGGCCAAAAACTACCTAAAAATCACCTTTCTGCCCTCTTTTTGGCACTAGCATTGCACGTTTATCTGTCTTGGGAGAAGTGATTTTTGACCAGGAAAATGGGCACCATTTTGTAAAATAAAGAAAAATCTTGAAACTAGATAGGACATGCTTTCCAATGAGATATCATGGAGCTCATTTGGACACTGGGAAGGCCTCCAAAACTCAGCTACAAAACAAGTGATTTTTCCAGTCTTGGCGTTGAGTGCTTGGCTTGGCTTGGCTTGGCTTGGCGCCCCTATTCCTTGGAGTTGCACCCTTACCAGGAGTTATTGAAAAATATATTTTGGGGCCTTAAAGTCAAACTTTTTTAGAAATTAGCTCAAATAGTTATGTTAGGAGTTATTTTTTCCATAAATGAGTTTTGGTTATTTTGTCGTGGGCCTTGCATGGTCTCAAAGGTCAAAATGCCTTAAATGTGTAAGGAATGACATTTGAAACCATAGCTAGGGTTTATCTCTTCACTTGGAAGATACATACTGCATGGAGGCTTCATAATTTGGTGGGTTGATTGTTGATATAAAAACCTCATAGACTTGGAGTTGTGGAGAGTTTTTGGCTTTGGAGTTTTGTAACTATCTTGGACTGAATATCAATGAAGTAAGCACATTCACAGGATTCATGGAATTTGTTAAATGGTGATGTTGTCCTAAATTTGTAATTGTTTCCTCATGTTTTCCATATTATTCATCTTTTCCCTTATGAAAAAGTAGAAAATTTATATTAAGATATGCTGTTGAGAGGCACCTTAATTCTGTCTACTTTATGTTGTTTAGATGCTTTCCTCTACTAGGTCTGATTGAAGAATTATTAATTTCTCTTTGATTCCACTTAGCTTTTTTTCTTGAAAATGATTGAATGGAGCCAAGCCAAAGAAGTTTATGGTATGCCCTGTCCTTTGGTGTAGCTTAAAACATTGTTTTTAAGGCCTTTTCTTTGAACTTTACTAATTAGGGTTTGGCTGAAGAAGTTTATGGTTTGCCCTGTCCTTTAGTCCATCTTGAATAGTAACTTTGAAGGTATTTAAAGTTTAATTAAGGAATTTAGGATTTCTCTGCTCTTTAATCATTACTAATGTGTTATCTTAAATGTTTTTTTTCTTTGAAAGTGAATAACTAAAGAATTTGGGAGTTCCCTGCTCTCTAGGGTTTGCTGGATTGTTGTTTTAAAGTTTACTTGATAAAGCTAGGCCAAAGAAGTTTATGGTGTGCCCTGTCCTTTGGTTTTTCTTAAGCATAGTGATCTTAAAGACCCTTATTGTTCTAGTATATGCTAAAGTATTCTTAATTTCCCTTTAGAACTACTAAACTCACAATTTAATGTTCATTTCACATCCACCTAAGCTATTAAGATCCATTTGGCTTTGTTAACTTTCCCTATGAAACACCCTTGGTTTGTTGTTGTACTCTTTAGACCTTTCACAGACCACATAACCCAATGGTTTAAATTTCTCTTACTCTATCTGTTCTTCTTGACAAGCAACCCAACCAAACAAAACAAAAGAAACAAACCCTATCATTTTAACTAGCCTAAAATCAATACCCTAAATCAATCAAGTTACATCTTTTATACAAATATAGAGAGATCCCTCTCTGAGTCCAGGAAGGATAGGTCCTAGGGCTCCAAAGTTGGTTTGATGTTACCCTTGTACATTTGGTCTTTCCAATCTGACAAATTACAGGGACCTAACATAATGGTGACTCTGCTAGGGAATCTGAGTAAGTAACAACTTACATATTCCTTAAAGACTCACAAATCCCCTGTCAAACTTAGATAAATCAAGTGTTATCCAAGAATGGTGTCTGTTTGATTCGCCATACTAACATAATGGCGACTCCACTGGTGAACACTTATTGAAAAACTTAGTGTTACATAAAGAACTCAGAAAGCCCAAAAAACCTCGCAATATTGGTATCAAATTGTTGATGGTGGAAAACAAACAAATCCTCAAAACAATTAGCATCATCCACCTAGTGACTCCATTGTTCTTCAGTAGGCCTGTTGACTCCACTGGTTCTCATAGACTCCCCTAGGAATGTATTAATCAATCCTAAGAGCATTAAGCCCAGTCACATATTGTGTGAATTCAGTTTTCTTACACATAGGTCTATTTTTTCAAAGCTTTTATATACTTTCAGCCTTTCTGTGTTGTGGGTCTGAAATCTAGCTTCGCAAAGAATCAACACCAGATCTCACCCTAACCCAAACCCTCCTACCATAGTTGATGACCCAAAAATAATCTTAATAAAAACTTCTAGGACTGAATATTCAACTATTGTTAGAACAATTCACAAAGCAAGTTATGTCCCTAAAAAACTCACATCCTTGCAAAATATCCAATTTGACTTACACCATAGAAGAAACCTATTCAGAACTAAGTCTCAAAATTGGATAGACTAGATAGAACTTGAGCCTATAGCTTACAACAGAGTCCTAGTAGAGAAGCCTCTCCTTCCACTCCTCCTGATATTCAACTTCTCCAACACTTTGACTCCTTTTGTTCTAAATCTTCTTAAAATCAGCTAGCTGGTCCAAGTACATTTTCCACCCCCATTCATACATCCACTGTGAAAACCACTCCATTTAATCCTCCACCCCCACTCATAAACCCTCCTCTTATAAAATCACCTTTGGTTCCTTTACCTCAAATCATGGCAGCATGGTTTGCCCCATTTGTACTACCACAACCTTTACTACCTATGCCACAGGACTATCAATCTAGAATCCATCACTTTAATGGAACTGACCATACAACTGCCCAACAACATGTAGACAAGATGAATGATGCTTTTGACTACCAAGAAATAGAAGATGAGATCATACGGATGAGAATGTTTTCCCAAAGTTTAGGGGGAGAAGCAAAGAAATGGTTCAAAATCTTAACAAAATCTTAACCCCTAACAGCATTCATGATCTCCCTTCCCTTCATCAAACATTCCTAAACAAGTGAGAAACTAAGAAAAACCCTCTTCAGATCTTATCATAGTATGAGAACCTTAAAATAAATGTTGGATAGAGTGTCCAAACTATTGCACTAGGTTCAATAGTGTTTAAAATGCATTCCCTCCTCACATGAAACCCCCACAAGGCCTAGCCCTAGTGAAGTTTCCAGATGGATTTGATCCCGACATGGCTTACCAATTAAGAGAAAGAGATCCCCTCACCTTAGAAGACATGCAAAGGGCAACAGTAAGTGTATAAGCCAATCTAATTTCTAAAAGGGCTAGAATGAGAACTGAAAAGAGGGTTACATGCAAAGAAGAAACCGTGGCCTCCACATCTGATGGTAAAATTGACAATCTAGTTAGGGTAATGGAAAGGATGATGGAGAGAATTAACTTAAATGAAAGAGCACCCCTTAGGGAAAAATAAGCAAATCCTCAAAACAAAAACAAAAATCAAAGCTTCAGAAGAGATCCTCCTCAAATAATACAAAGAGAAAATGACTAGAAAATCAGACCTCCTTTCCAAGAAAACTATGTAGATGAAGAGGAAAGAGAGACTGAAGAGCCGGAAGAAAACCGTTTAAATTTAATAGGCTCTAATAGTGAGGATGTTGTTTTTCTCACAGAAGAAGAACAAGGTCTGTTTTCCTCAAACCAAGCTGAAAGAACATATGAGGTTTCTGAAGAATACAAACTAGGATTTGAAAATGCTATCATGGAGGTGCATAGGCAGTATGACCTCAGAAGTAAGAAAAACCAAGATATCCCCAAGAGGAACAAACCAGAAATTTCTGCTAGGAAGACCCCTGAAAACATTCTTAAAAAGACAACTGAAAATACCAACATAATGGCTACGAATCTCGATCAAAGCAAAAACAAAATCAGCCAACATGATGGTGACCAAAGCTTCCCTAGTACATCAACTAGTGGCCCTAAAAAAACTTCTTTAACTAAGATGCCGAATAAAACTCAGCAAGCTAAAGTTGTTGAAAAGACCATGTATGATAAAACTGATCTAACTTTGACAAGAACACAAGCACCATTCAGTAATGAGAATGACATTTCCAAGATCAAAATAGCCATACCCCTTACCGAATTAGTGACTCAAGATGTATATAGGTCTCAAGTTTCGAAGGCTTTAAACATAGGAAATGACACCAATACTCTAAATCTGACTGATGACAAGCCAGAATTGTTGTTTGGACTGGAGGTAGAGGGAAAGTTTCAAGAGGGAGTTGTGCCTCCATTCTATGTCAGTTTGGACATTCACGACAAAATCCTACACAATGCCATGCTAGACTATGGTTCTTCACATAACCTCATGCCAAAGGTAGTGATGGAAAGATTAGGCCTTGAAATAACCAGACCATACAAAGGCTTATACTCTTTTGATTCAAGTAGAGTTAAATGTTTGGGTCTAATCAAAGATATTTGTGTCAATCTGGCACAAATACTAGCCAAGAGCCTAGTCATGGATATTGTAGTGGCTGACATTCCCCCAAAATATGGCATGCTCTTATCTAGATCATGGGGAGCCAAAATCCAAGGAACCCTCCAAATGGAGATGACCTATGCTACCAATCCAGTCTTTAACCAAAAAAGGAGACTCTATAGATAATCTCACATGAAATACATGGTAAGCAGCCCAGATAAGCCAAATAACACCCCTCTCTATTATATCCATTTAGACCTTGATTAAGCCAAGATGAACAAGTAGCTAAATAAGAGGAAGAGATAGACATGTCAGGACATTCAAACCAAACAGAAAATGAAGAACATAATAGTCAAGACCCTAGCAGCCATGAACAACAACATAATGGTGAATCTGAACTTGAAACTCTTTGGAACATGAAATTTGATGGATCTTGTGGCAAAGCTGGTTCAGGAGCAGGTGTTTGTATACACAACAAAAATGAAGGTCACTCCTAAAAACTAGATTTTCAATGTACAAATAATATTGCAGAATACGAAGCTCTTCTCTTAGGTTTACACTTGCTGAAAAATATAGGAGCTAAGAAGATTTCTGTTCAGGGATATTTTGAGCTAATCATTAGGAAAATAAAAGGAGAATATTCAACCAACAATCATAGGCTAAGAGAATATAGAAATGCTGCCTTAGACCTCCTGAAAACATTTGAGAAATATGAAATTACCCATGAACTCAAAACGACCTTGCAAATGAACTAGCCTTTGCTGCCAGCACTTGCCAACTACCTCATGCCAATGAACAATACACAGTAAATGTCAAAAGAAGACCAACAATACCTGATAACATAGATTATTGGCAAGTTTTTGAAGGTGGAAAACACATTGAATACTTCCTACAATCCAAAAATGAATTTGAAATGCCAAAACCAGACTCAGATCCTCAAGATGATTGCCTTGATGAGGAACAAACACACAAAATAGAGTCACCTTATGCTGCTAATATAAATCTGCTAGAACACCCTCATGAGACAGAATTGTGTGGGGATTCGGATCAAAAATACCTTGAGGTATTGTAATTCAAGGACAATTTATTTCCAAGATGTCTTGCCCCCTTAGAAGAATTGTTTGATTCAATGATTTTGCTAGGAAGCCAAAGATGGAATCCGCTGAAACAAATGTAGAAGAATGAAACGTAGGCAGTGAGGAAAAACCTAAAATGATAAAACTGTCCAAAAGACTACCAGCTCTTATAAAACAGAAATACATTGATCTATTCAAATAATTTAAAGATGTGTTTTCATGGGGCTATGAGGACTTGAAGTCCTATGATACAAACATCATCCAACATAATATTCCCCTCAAGGAAAACCAGAAACCATTTAAACAGAAATTGTGGAGGATAAACCTTGTCCTAGTGCCCCTGGTTGAGAAAGAAATAAATAAGATGTATGATGCTGAATAATAGTCCCACTCAGGTACTCAAAATGGGTCTCAAACCTTGTGTCAGTGAGGAAGAAAACAGGGGAAATTAGGTTGTGCATAGACTTTATAAATTTGAACAAAGCCTCCCTAAAAGTCAACTACCATTTACCTAAGATGGATCATATACTGCAAAGGGTAGTAGGTTACAAAATAATATCTTTACTTGATGGTTTTTCAGGGTATAATCAGGTGCTAGTACACCCAGATGATCAGCACAAAACCACCTTCACTACACCTTGGGGCACCTTCATGTATGTCAAAATGCCTTTTGGGTTAATGAATGTCGGGGCCACCTTTCAAAGAGCCATGGACATTGATTTTTCTTAAGAAATAGGCTACTTCATTGTGATATACCTTGATGACATAATTGTATATTCTAAAACCGTTGAAGAATACATAGTTCACCTAAGAAAGGTCTTTGGAAGATGTAGAAAGTATGGTCTATCTTTAAATCCTAAGAAAACTATGTTTGGTCTTCAAGAAGGAAAATTTTTAGGCCACATCATATCTGAAGAAGGGATTAAGATAGACCCAAAAATGATTGAAGATATATTGCAGATTAGTTACCCTAGGAACATCAAAGAACTGCAATCCTTTATTGGAAAGATCAACTTATTAAGAAGGTTCATACCAAACCTTACAGAACTCTTAAGAAACATTACAAACATGTTGAAAAAGAAATAGGAGTCAAATGGACCACAGAAGCTAAGCAATCCTTTGATATGGTAAAACAAGCACTTACCCAAACACCAGTTCTAATCAACCCTGACTTTACCAAGGACTTCATTTTCTCATTTGCATCAAAACACACAATTTTTGCAGTATTGCTACAAAAAAACATAATGGGACAATAACAACCCATAGCTTTCTTCAAAAAGGCACTAAGAGATGCACCTCTGAAATATAACATCATGGAAAAACAAAATTTTGCCTTAATCAAAGCATTAAAATGTTTCAGAGTTTACATCTTGCATTCACATTTCATTGCTTTTGTTCCTCATACAGTTGTTAAGGACATACTAAATCAGGATCCTGATGGTAAAAGAGGTAAGTGGACCACTGTCATCCTAGAGTATGATCTAGAAATCAAGCCCACAAGGCTAATGAAAAGGCAAGGACTGGCCAAACTAATGGCTGAAGCAAACTTTCAAGCATTATACATGAACATGATACATTCCTTGGATGAACAAGAGGAACTGGTGACTCCACCCATTGAAGAAACATTTCTAAACTCACTTTGGTATGATGATATATTATATGCGCTTTTTAATCTAAATGCTCCCCCTGCTTTGTAAAAAAAAAAGCAAGATTCTTGAAACTAAAGGCTGTAAATTTCTGCATTCTAGATAAAGCTTTATATTGGAAAAATTCTATTGGTATCTTGCTTAAATGTTTACTTGAAGATGATGCAGATAGAATCATGCATGAGTTTCATGAAGGAGAATGTGGAGGTCATCTCTATTGGAAAACCTTCTACCATTTTTGGTGGATGGCTCTGCATGAGTGTTTCTGCCACTCCATGATCCTTCGCATGTGGCTGCACCACATCTTTAGGTTCATTCTTTGGAACCAATATTCCCTCATCTGCATGCAAATCTAACTCCCTCTCAAGGGACAATCACATGGATTTCTCCTCATCAAATTTTATATCCTGTCTCACAATAGTCATCCTGCTATTTGGAAAATACACTCAATAGTTGTGGGGAGTATTAGTGTACCCCACAAATATCCCAATCTCAGTTGTTGGTTCAATCTTCTTCTCGGCGTATTTGGTCACATGCACATAAACATATGAGCCAAAAATATTAAAATGTGAAACATCAAGTTCTTACCAGTAAAAGCCTCCTCTGGTGTACCCATGCCAAGTATCCAATGAGGACAATGATTTTTCACAAATATGATTGTGTTGCATGCCTCTGCCCACATATGCAATGGTAGGAACTGATCATGCAACATCGCTCATGCTGCACCCACAATTGTTCTATTGTTTCTTTCTATGACCCCATTCTGTTTTGGGTTATGAGGCCCAATCAATTTTCTCTGTATTTCTTCTTTGCTACATAAGTTCTTGAATTCATCAGAGATGTACTCACCACCAATATTGCTCCTAAGAGCCTTTACATGATTCCCCGTGGCTTTGAACTCAAGAAATTTTGAGAACATCTGATGTTTCTTCTGCATGAATTAGATCCAACACTTTCTAGAAAAATCATCAACAAAGATTACATAGTACTTATGCTTTGTTTTCGAAGTAGTAGAGAATAGTCCACACACGTCTGAGTGATCTCTCTCAAGGATTTCTGAAGCTCGATTCTCCTTCTCATGAAAAGTGGCCTTTTCATACTTCCCC
Source organism: Pinus albicaulis (assembly GCA_034641835.2). Lineage (NCBI taxonomy): Eukaryota > Viridiplantae > Streptophyta > Pinopsida > Pinales > Pinaceae > Pinus > Pinus albicaulis. The sequence goes on from CM076578.1 coordinate 1,703,322,940, forward strand.
ATAGTACATTCCTTGCATGTGTATAGCTGTTCAATAGTACCCCTGGGAAGACCCGTAGAAATCTGATGCATGACCTTCAAGGCTCTGTGGTGTAGATGGAGCAATCTCCTATGCCATAAATCACCCTCAACCCAGCTCACCACTTGGTCATCCTTACCCATCAATGTTGCAAAACCATATACATCAAGTTTATAGAGATTATTCACATGAATCCCAATATTATTGGCTTGTCCTGTTGCTTTGTTGAAGGAAATCTTTTCCTTCACTGAAAACAACATCATAGCCTCTATCCTCCAACATTGTGACTGCGACCAAATTTTTCTTCAAGCTTGGTACATGCATTACATATTTTAAGTGAAAGGGTTTACCTGATTGTTTCTAGAAGGTAATTGTACGAATCCTAGTAGCACTGTACCGCATGTCATCACCCATCTCGATATGCATCTGGAGGTCCTTCTCCTCCAAGGTACTGAAGATTTATTTGTCTCTCGTCATGTGAAAAGATGCACCACTATCTAAGTACCACATTGATCCCATTGCACTTGAAACTATGCATGCGATGAGAAAGAATTCAGGCTCCAATTGCAAGGCCAAAGCATCACCAGCTGCAGAGCCTTCAGCCTTCGTGGTGTTCTTCTTTTGTGGACAATTGGTGGCATAATGTCCATGCTTGTGACAGTGAAAACACTTCACTCTGGACATGTCGTGCTTCTTGTCATATTTTCCAGACTCAGATTTGGAATGAAATTTCTTTCATTTCCCCTTCTTTGCCTTGGAAAACAAAGTGAAATCTTCTCCATCATCATTCTTAGATGAAGATCCATCCCCATTATTCTGCCTGAATTCTTCTTGCACCAAATCCGACCAAAGTCTTTCCCAATCTAGTAGCTTTTCCCTCCCATTTACAGAGTCCTGATAACTATGCCAACTCTTGGGAACTTCTAGAAGAGATACGCTAACCAAGTCATCCTCCGCAACAGTAATTCCGACGCTCCCAAGCTCATCTCGACATTGGACAAACTTTGTTAAATATTTCAGAATGGTGTCGCCTTTCTCCATTTTGATTTTCCTGAGATTGTCATTTAGTGTCAATTTTCTATGATCATTTCTACTCTGAAATAGATCTATCAAAGCTTTCCACATTGCATATGGTGACGCTTTTCCATGGAGACTTGAGACAATGTGATCTCACACTCCCTCCAATAAGATCCTCCTCGCCATTTCAACCTTCTTTTGCTAAGCATCAAGATTTGTAGCATCTATTGCAGTGGGTTTGGTAACATCATTATCAATGGATTCTTTCAACCCATTGTCCTCTAGTACTACCTCCATCCTGTCTTTCCACGCAATATAGTTAGAGCTGCCCTCGAGCGTATACTCCAATATCAAGCCATTGAAATCCATTTCGATCCTGATTCACCTGTCACACCAAGAATACTTTTACAAATTTGAATTCTATTCATTCACGAACTCAACTTATCCTCCAGTATAGTGATTTTCTATGCTCTGGTACCATGTAGAAATTATACAAACATGTGTATATCAGTGGATTCAATCTGAGCAAGCAATGTACTAAAGCTAGATACTAAATCCTTCTACAAATCAATTGCAGAAATTAAACACAACTTTCAATCACAATAAGCAAAGAAAGAATCAAATCAAACCACAACATAGATAATTTCCTGGGGAAAGCTTGTTTCTCAAAACACCTATATATTCTATTGTATATTCACCATGGCATCATGAAACAATTACAATGCACTCTTCTCACAAGAGTCTACTACTCTCTCACAACTATCTCACATTGTCCCAGAAAAAATCGACCAACACTTAGCCAATTCTCAGCCTCTAAACAACCTTCCTTGCTTTCACAATTCATGTGGAATGCAATCACTATTCTTTAGGAATTTCATGTAATATCCCAAAATAGGGAAATTCTACAATGTTAGGAATATCTTATAGTATTCCTAAATTGGAGATCCAACAATACATAAACTTAAACTGGAAATAGCAGTGAATAAACGTCATACCAAAATGTATGGAAACCATAGAGCCATTTTATTATGAATCAGCAGCAAATAATTACAATACAACTCAAAGGATCAAGGCAAACAAGCCTCCCATCAATACACATGTTAAAAGTAGAATACTACTTTATGGCAGAGTGTCTATGAATAAGAAATGCGCAGTCATAGATGGAGCACTGCTACAGGAAGTGTAAAAATATCATAGATCTGCATATATGTGACTCATACAATATTTGGAGAGAAGGTATATGCTCCCAATCACTACCTCAAGACAATCCTGGAAGGATTGGCTGAAATCTGAAAAAACTGCAAAATGTCAGAGTTGTAGGGTAGCAGCTGCAACTCAAGAACTGGAAATGGATGGAGAAGGTTGAAGATGCTGCATCTGATGGAAAGACCTCCTCCAATCGATCTTCCAAGTGAAAGGTTGATCCTAACATTGAAGATCTCACCCTCCAACAATCACTGCAATCCCTCACTACAAATAACAACTGAAAATAACGCAGTCACTGAGGGATACTACGCTGTAGGTGCAAGAAAAATAATTGGCCAAGTGCCAAGATCTGTAATATGCTCCAAGGGCTTCCAAACTGATCTCTCAAAGGAAAGAGAGACTCCTCCTCTGAAAAACAAGTGATGGAAGTGGTGTTGTGAATCCTCATTGCAACACCCTACAACACAACATTATTATGCTACAGAAATAACGTTGTAGCTGAAGGAGGATGCTTGGCCTCAAGCCTGGATGTGAGGCAAATCAGTACAGCTCCTTCAAGAGGCCTCTCAAGAAAATAGAAGGATTCCTAAACAGGAAATCCTTGTGCTAAGCAGCACTGCAACTCTACTAAACAACAGGAGAATGCACAAAGTCTAAACAGACAAAGAAATCAATAATATGAATCATCTCCAATATAATAAAATGGCCAAGTTCTTTCTGCATATTCTAATTTATGCTTATATTTATTGTTTATCTTGCTGTAAGTTCTTATATTGTGTGAATTTTATCTGCATTATCCCTTCTGGGGATATTACAGTGGTATCAAAGCATTATCTTTGGCTCAGCTTGTGGACACTTCATCTTTTACATTGAAAGAAGAAAAGATAGATGAGAACTATCATGGAGGAATAAAAACATGTCACTCCTTTCTTTAGATCCATGCAAGATCTCTCCAAGGAGGTCTATCAAATGAAGGAGGAAGAACAGAGAGAAGATCCAAGAAGAATATGTGATGAGGAAAGTACTTTCTATCAGCAGCAAAGAAGACCGGAGAATCCTAGATCTCCTCATATATCCACTATGCCCACTTTATTTGAAGGAGGTGAGAGGTATAGAAGTGAAGAAAGGAATGAACCTGAGACTCATGAGACTCTCAGCCTATATCTTGAAAAGTACAAAGCACAGTCTAGAGCTTTCAAGGAGAAGCTAACTCTCTAAAAATTCTTCCAGATTAGAGAAGAAAGAGGATCCTATAACAACAATAGAAGGAAGAGGCATAATAGATTCTATTTTCCTACATTTGATGGATCTTCCTCAAGAAATACCAAGGCTTGGAGGAGGGAGTTAGATTCATTTTTCAAGCTATATATTGTGGCTGAAGAAAAGTTTGTTCAAATTGTAGCACTTCATCTCTTAGATGAAGCAGAAGACTGGTGGTTTGGGCACCTAGAGCATGAAAAGGTGACCAAGTATTCATATTTCTTTCACAAGTTGAGGAAGAAGTTTGATATGGAGAAGACAAAGTTGTGCTACAAAGAGGCATCTCCCAAGGAAACCAAGGAGAATTTAAATCTTGTCACTCTAGACAAGAGGTCACTACTTTCACCACCTGCTGCAAAAGTGCTTGTATCTGGAGAAGAGACACTTGCATGTTTGCAAGATAGTCTTGAGCTCTTGACATATGCAGCCCCATGCATGGATCAGAAGGTGCATGAGGAAGAGGAGGAAGATACCAACGCTGGTACACTTGAAGAAAAGAGGCCATCACTCTTAACAGGAGTTGGAGACACTATTGTCCTGGTTGGAGGAACTCTTGTGTTCTGTCAAGAGGTTCCCACATATCAGTTGATCCAAGGTATGCATAAAATTTCAGCACATATTGTTTCAAGACCAATGCATAACCAAGGGTTAGAACAAAATGCTGATTTGAAGCAGAGACATATCATAGTGCAGAGGACCCTTGATCTAATCAAGGAGAAGACTGAAAACTATCTCTGTTCACCTTTTTTGAGCTACATTCAACCCTTTGAGTTGAGATGCAGAGTTTCAGAAAATGGGATTAGCATTATCCTATGTACAATGGCTGGTTGTGATACTAGTGTTGTAACTTGCTTTGAGACAGTGCATGTATCACCCTGCAGATCTACAATGCTGTCACTTAGTAGTTATGACAAAGAAAGGGCTTCATCATTCTTGGAACATTTTGGAGGTAGCTTCACTTATGAAGCAATGGAAGCAAATATTACAAATGGTAGACATCTTGAAATGAGAAACATTTTCTCCCTTCTAGATGACCCTTTCTCAATGAGCATCTCACTACTCAAAGAGAAACTTCTAATTGTAGAAAATCCAAAACTTATTTGGTTTTGGAGGGCCTTTGATGGAGAGAGAATCTCATTAAGAGATCTCATGATAGGTGCACTTCAACATTTCATGGAGTGCAAAGTCCTTCAACAGTTTGAGGAAAATGGTATTCTACAAAAGGAGGATACCATGATGATGCAGTACCTCATTCATCATCCACATGGGAGTGAATGGGTAAGGTTGATGAGAAAGGGGTTGTATGACCACTTGCATATTTGGATGGGCCAACATGCTTGGTTACATTGGTTGCCATTTGGATATTTCTGTCACTCTCCAAAGGCTCCTATTTTTCTGATCCATCTCTTGAAAAACACATATGAAATAAAGAAGGAGGCATGGCTATGCTGGCTGCTCTTGGGTGAGTATGGATACCACCAAATATCTCATCATTTTCTAAATCATGCCTTGTGTTTCAATGATAAATTGTAGCAAGGGAAGGCGTGCTCATCTTGGTTTCACTTGAGAGAGTTTGGCCACCACATGACATCTCCTATGTCTATGTGTTTTGTATTGTGTAAAACTTGGCATAATGATCTCATGATGTGCATTGATGATGTTTCTTTGTATAGGGCTGATGTGACATCTCATATGTCCATTAGTATGCTTTTGCTTCTTGATGCACATGAGGAGGAGAGAAAGCAGCAAGATCTCTTGTTGCTTGAATTGCTTTTGGGGAAGTTTGGCTTGTCCATCTTACATGGAGGAGATGGAGGATGGAAGCAAAGGGCCTTACTTAGGTGGTTATTGTTAGGAGAATATGGTTTGACATATTTTTTCACCCATATTACTTCTTCCCTTCTTATTTTTCATAAAGTTGGAATGATGAAGTTTGGATCCAACAAGGCCAACAGAGCTAAGTATGAGAGAATCTCAATGCTCAATCTAATTCATGAAACATGGGATGAAGATATGTATTGTGTGATGGAGCTTTTCCTTTGTGAAAAGAACCACCTTATTGTATGCACCTCATGTATTGATGATGATGTTGGACATCATATGGTTGTCACTTGGTACTTCATGATGGGGGGAGAACATCTAACCAAACAGTTGGAGGTCATTCTTTATGCTCTTAAAAGACAAATTTGGAACCAAACATGCATAACCTATTGCAGCAAATGAAGGAAGCCTTCCTTATGTGGATTCCATTTGGAGGGGAATATATGGCTTTGCATCTACTTTTGGAGTTGCTTGAGGACAAGCAAAATCTTACCGGGGGGGGGAGGGACTATAATATTCCCAAATTTTCATATCATATTTGGAATATTAGAGTCCTTTATTTTCTTAATGAATTAAGTAAATAAAAGGGTGGAGGGAACCACAATCCTCAATAAGAATAAATAGCCACTTTTTGTGTGTGAATGTGGATTAATTTAGGCTAGATTTGCAAAAAGAGGTAGTTGAGCAACTACTAATGTAAATGAGATTGGAGATCATGTCTCATTTAATGAGAAAGATCATGGAGGGTTGATTTAGTGAACTAAGATCTTGAAGATGTCAAACAAAGGATCATTGAGCATTAATGATCAAGTGATGGAGGATCATGTGCAAATGAAGCACACATGATGGAGGAGGTGTACATTTCACCTAGACTGTTTGGTTGATTTGGTCAAACAACGCAGTCCCACTTGGAGGATCTTGTCCACATGAGACTACACAGTTGATATTAGGGCCAAGACTTGGGATGGCTCAATCATTATAAAGGATATGAAGGCAAAGGTGAAAGGCATCTTGGATTATTTTGATGTATGATCTTTTAGATCTCGAATTGTCAAGTGACATTCCACTGCATTATTGGGCTGTTTAGCAGAGATTGTAGGTGTTGTTTAGCACAGGGTGTTCCTTGGTGGGAATCCCACCTATTTCTTATAGTAGCTCTAGGAAGAGGATTTTACTTCATTATGCATCAGGCTTTAAGTGCCATTTCCATTTTCTACTTTATGTAGAACATTCATATTAAAATATCTGCAGATTTCTGAAGATCAGTTTGGAAGGTGGAAGTTGTCTTCAGTACTTCAGCTGGAGAACAAGGTGAGGGATTATTCCCGTCACTTGGTCTAATAGATCAGCACTCTTAGAGCCACATTGAAAATCTGGCATCAGGCCAAAATTTATTGACCTCCTAGCAGCAGTATTCCCTACAGGAATAACATTGTCCAAATTGCAGATCTGAAAGGAGGAAGGAAGTTGCTAGTACTTTAGCTAGCAATCTAGTGGAGGATCATTCCTTCACATTGGCATCACTCTTACCATCAGCCTAGATCTTATTGTAGCATTTTTCAGCAGGCAGGAGGCCTCTTTTTCCCTCACAACACAGTTTCTATTGGTAGCTGTGTTGCAACAGCTGAATTCATCATTGGAGGATTGAGAAGGTAGATCTAGAGCTTCTAGCTCATAGATTTGATGAAGGGATCAACCCTTCAAGCATAGATATGATCTGAGCATACATTTCAGCCATCTATTCTTCAGATCAAGCTTTAGATCTGTATTTCCCAGCAGATCAAGGATCAAATCCTAGGGAGGTGATTTTCCAAAGTTACAGATCTGGAAAATCATTTCTGGGTTATCTCTGGAATCCATCATATTGGCTAGATCTTGGATATTGGCATCATCAAAGCTCTAGTTTTGAGTATACCTACATTTCTATTTTCAGCCTACAACCATATGTTCATATTCTGCTGAAGAGACAACGCAGTATTTGCTGCAAAGCCTCAACAGTTATGTTGTACCTGCTTCATACATGTTTTCAAGGTGATCCTAGCTCATCTTTTTGGCTAGATCTACCTATAATTTGTACTTGTGTAACTGAATAATCTCTAATATAATAAAATGGCTTAGCTCTTTATGCATATTCTTATTTGTACTTAGATTTATTGTTTATCTTGCTGTAAGTTCTTATATTGTGTGAAGTATATCTACATCTTGCCTTTTGGGGATATTACATTTCAGCCTTCCAAAACTATGCAAGGATCATGGGCAATCCAATGGATGTATGGTTGCATGCGGGAAACCTACTAATCACACAAATAATAGCTAACATCCCTTTATCCTTTGCCTCAACTGTGTCTCCATTGGAATTGACATGCATGCAGCTATTAATTGTAAATCATCAGTTGTGTGGCAGATCACTGATTGTGAATTAAATAATATTTAATTCACTTGATCTCTCACTAGTGCAACAAATAGTTACAACTAGTTCAACTAACTCTAACTCACCTAACTGAGTGAACTAATTACGTATGCGTTAAACTAATGCACCAAGTGCAATTCTAACTCCATAACTAATAGAATCATTTTGCATGCCTCACCAACCACCCTCAACTTGAAATACATGAGCTAACTAAGTTTATCACACTCAGTTAACTATTACAAGTGTTTATGAGATAATATTACAAATTATTGTCCAATTTAATAAGGGATAATTAAATTAGAAACTTTACCAATTTAATTAATTAAATTGGCCTCCACACTAATGTATCACTAGGATTTATTGGTCCCACACTAGTGTGTGTGCCGTAATTTCTTGTTGGACTTCAACAGTTTGGCCTTGTATTTTTCAAGTGATTTCTCCAGTGCCTCATGTACCTATATATGGATCTGCCTGATCTTCTCAATAGCTTTTCCAACCCTCAAGCCATCCATTTTAAGATACTCCCTTACTCCTCCTCGCTTCCCATATGCAATATCTAAAGGTGAGGGTGGAAAATATCCAAAACCAGTTTCAAATGGCGCTTACCAGTAGAAGTGTGGATTTCTATGTTATAAGAGTGTTTTATATATACTGTATTTTCATCCTAGGTTTTTAGATGCTTCTGATTATAACCCCTCAAAATATGCACCAAAGTCTTGTTGACTACTTCTATTTTCCCATCTTTCTAAGGATGGAATGTTGTAGAACTCTTCAACTTTGTTTCTATATTCTCCCACAATGTAGTCCAAAATGCATTGAGAAATATCTTGTCCCTATCTGAAACGATCCTGCTTGGTATCCAAAAGTGCACCCAGACCTATCTAAAGAACAATTTTGCTAATTCTTTCCCATTGATGGTATTTTTACAAGGCATCAAAATTTTCAACTTGCTAGACCTGTCATCTACCATGAATAGGTAGTGACGCCCCTTCTTGGTTATTGGTAAAGCTCCCACAAAGTCCATGGAAATTATTTCCAAAGGAAGATTTGGTATAGGAAGGGATGATATAGACCATGATTTTTGTTACTAACCTTACTGGTACAAAAAATCATGCATCCTTTTATGAACCTAGCTGCATGTTCTTGCATTATGGGCCAATACACATACATCGATAAGTTGGCGATTGTCTTCCCTAAAAAAAGTGTTATGAAGCCTTGGAGGTGTGAGCCTCTTTGGTTAGCTGAAAAATATCACTGTTAGGAACACATAAATTATCCATCATGTAGAGTAACCCATCCTAGAGGTGTTATTCAACAATGATGTCATCATCATGCACATGACTCTCGCTCTGCAAATACTGAAACACCTCCTTGAATTCCTCATCGTCTGAATATGATTCTCTGTATGCATCATGGGTGAAGTTGTGATATTTGATGTGAGTTCCCTTGAAAACATGTAAACCAAATTTTTTATGTTTCCTTTCTTATACTTGATCATTAAATGAAACTATTATAGAAATCCAAACCACTTGTAATTCCTATTTGTTTTAGCTTACTCTAGGAATGTAGGTATTGCAGTGGTTGGTGATCTATATGGATTACTGTCTCCTTTCCCATTATATATTTTTTCCACTTATTCACAACTTGAACCAAGGCACAAGGATCCTTATCATATGTAAGTGTTGAGATTCAACAAGATGATGAGCTTAGTGAAAAGAGTTGCCTTCACTAAGTGGGCCCGTAGGCTATTTTTGGCGCAAAGTCTATTTTTAGACTATGTCTATTTTTAGACATGTTGATCATATTCTATGAGTTGCAAGATTCGATTTGTGGATGGTTGGTCAAGTTGGAAAAATAGATGGACTTCTATTTTTATACATATTGGGTGGAGTCTATTTTTAGACTGCCAGTCTAAAAAATAGATATGTCGAATATTATTAGCTCTTCATAATATTTGGACTCTAAACATTATCTTATTCTCTTGGAGCACTTCAGTTAAGTGCACAGATGTGGCACAACAGCTAAAATAAGGAATAAAGCTATTCCTGAGGGTTTACTGGAGCTATTGCATGGAGGAATTTAGTTAGAACTCATGTGACAGAGTTTGGTGGAGTTGGAGAAGTAGTTGGTGGAGATGTATTTAGTTCAACTCAGTTAGACTCACTTGAGGTAGTTGTATCTAGTCTAACTGATTGATACAATAGTGAGAGTGGTGTGAATTAATTAGTTAATTAATTCACTAAATAATAACTCATTAATGAATTGAAGAATACATTAGTTAACTACAGTGCATGGCAGTTTCAGTGGAGACCAGTGGAGAGATAGGTGAAAGAGCGAGTGTGACTATCAGTTGTGACTATAGTGATGCATTGATTGCATCCAACACTCAGTGGAGATGCCAATGAGGATTTTGTGAGAAAGGCTGGAGTAATTCGAACTAATTCAAAGCCATTCTTCAGCAGGGATTACGCATTAGAGGCAGGCTAGCAGGTGGAAAATATTGGTGCATGGATTTGCAAGATCGGGCCTGATTATTGTGTAGCGATTGTATTGTATTGAGAGCTTGATATGATCAGCTTTGTATGAGGATTGTTACATGATATCTATGACATATATTATATACAGATAGTTGGGGTTTTTCAGCTTCAGGCTTTCCCGTTAAACAACTGTGTTAATGTGTGTGAATTTTTATTATTTCATGTGTGCATTGCAATCTTGATTTAATTTCCGCAAATGATCAATGTTGGAATAGATTCTATATTTTGCATGAAGTTAAAATAGTGTGAGATCAGGATAATCTTGGACATATAACACATTAGTTATATAATTTCTACATGGTATCAGAGAAGTTGATCATTGGAGGAGATTGCAATTATTGAAACGGTTGAGTTTTGTGCTGGTGGAATTCGAATTTGCTGCAGTGTTTTCTTGGTGTAGAAGTTGAGCATTCATTGAAATGTCTTTCAATGGAATGTGATTGGAGTATGAACTTGATGGGAGCTCAAATTAAATAGCATGGAAGGATAGGATGGAGGCAGTGCTGGATGATAATGGGTTGAAGGAGTTCATCGATAACGATGTTCCTAAGCCGGCTTCTAGCGATGCAGCCGCACTTGACACATGGAAAAAGAAGGTAGAAAAGTGTCGAAGGATTCTGTTGGAAGGTGTGAAGGACCACATTGTGTCCAGACTTCAAAGTAAAGACACTCCATTCTTAATGTGGAAGGATTTGATAGACTTTTTCCAAAGAAGAAGTGACTAGAGGAAGTTGGCGCTTAAAGACAAACTCAGAAAAATAAAAATGGAGAAAGGTGACAGTATACCAAAATACCTCATGAAGTTTGTCCATTGCAAGGATGACCTGGGAAGTGTGGGAGTTACTGTTGATGAAGAATACTTGGTGAGCTTGGCTCTCCTTGGGCTTCCGAAGAGTTGGCATAGCTACGAAGACTCTGTCAATGGACGAGAGAAACTTCCAGGATGGGAGCGACTTTGGTCGGATCTTGTGTAGGAGGAGATAAGGCAGGGTACTAGGGATAGATCTTCATCGATGAATGAAGATGAAGAAAATTGTGCTTTGGATGCCAAAGCAAGGAAAGGGAAGGGGAAGAAAAATCCTTCTCAATCCGGTGCTAAAGGCAAGAAGCAGGATTTGTCCAATGTGAAGTGTTTTCACTGTCACCAGTACGAGAATTTTGCCACTAATTGCCCACATAAGAAGAAGAATAAGCAGGCTGCTATATTTGTAGCTGGAGAGGCCTTAGCCTCGCAGTTTGAGCTGGATTTTTTTTATCGCATGCTTGGTTTCAAGTGTGATGGGATTGGTGTGGTTTCTTGACAGTGGTGTGTCTTTCCATATGATCAGAGACAAAGATTTGTTTAGTGATCTGGAGGAAAAGGATCTTGGAGTGCACATCGAGATGGGCGATGATGGTAGATACAGTGCGACTGGTATCAAGACCATTTCCTTTGAGAGGAAGTTTGGTAAACCTTTCATCTTGAAGGATGTCATGCATGTTCCAGTATTGAAGAAGAATCTGATCTCCATGGCGATGTTGGAAGACAAGGGTTATGATGTTGTTTTCAGTGAGGGAAAAGCTTTCCTTCGGCATAAAACAACTGGTCAAACCAGGAGGATAGGGATTCAAGTTAAGAATATTTATCAATTGTAGGTATATGGCTGCGCAAAAATGGAAGGAAAAGTAGAAGGAGTGGTGAGTCAGGATGAGGGTGAATTGTGGCACGGGAGATTGGGCCATCTTCACCATGGCGCTTTGAAAATTTTGCAGCAGATTTCTATCGGGCTTCCCAAAGGTACACTTGCACAGTCAGATCAGTGCAAGGGATGTACTTTGGGAAAATTTGTGAAGACCACTTTTCATGAGAAGGATAGTCATGCTTTGACGATGCTTGAGAGAATTCACACAGATGTGTGTTGACCTTTCTCGGTTGCTTCAACAACAAAGCATAGGTATTATGTGATATTTGTTGATGACTTTTCTCGTAAGTGTTGGATCTTCTTCATGCAGAAGAAGAGTGAGACATACTCAAATTTCTGTGAGTTCAAGGCGCTGGTTGAGAAAGAGTCGGGGAAGCAAGTGAAATATCTAAGGAGTGATAATGGTGGTGAATAAATCTCTAGAAAATTCAAAGAATTCTATAGCAAAGAAGGAATTCGAAGAGAACTCATAACGCCTCATAACCCACAGCAAAATGGGGTTGTGGAGAGGAAGAATAGAATGATCATGGGTGCTGCACGGGTGATGTTGCATGATCAGGGCCTTCCCATACACTTGTGGGCTGAGGCATGCAACACTGCGGTTTATGTGCAAAACCTTTGTCCTCATAGAGTACTTGGCATGAGTACACCCGAAGAGGTGTTTTCTGGTAAGAAGCCTGATATTTCTCATTTGAAGATTTTTGGCTCACCTGTTTACATTCATGTGATGAAGGATGCCAGGAAGAATCTGGAGTTGACCGTAGAGGTTGAGATATTTTTGGGTTACACAGAAACACCCCACAATTATCGTGTGTATTTTCCAAACAGTCGGATGACTTTTGTGCGACGAGATATCAAATTTCATGAGGAGAAAGCCATGAAGTTGTTGCTTGAGAGGGAGCTACACTTGCATGCAGAGGAGGAGCTACTTGTTCCTAAATATGAGCCTCAAGATGTGGATCAGCCACAAGGGGGGGTTCATGGAGTGGAAGAAACCACTCATGCAGCGCCAAGCATCAGAGGGTGGAAGCGCACTACAGAAGCTAAGCAACTGAATCTTGATGCAGTGTAGAATGTAGGAGTTCCTACATCACAGCGCAGATAGAGACAGTCACCTGACCAATTTACTAGATACATGGCTTTGATGAGTAAGTGTATCGTGACGGAGCCATCCTCTTTTGAGGAAGCTGTGGAGGATCCCGCATGGGTAGATGACTTGGTGGAAGAGTATGATTCAATTGTCAGAAACAATGCATGGGAGATTGTCCCAAGGCCGGAAGGGAAATCAATGGTAGGTTCGAGATGGATCTACAAAGTGAAGCAAGCTGCTGATGGGAGCGTCGAGAAGTATAAGGCAAGATTTGTTGCCCAGGGCTTCTCACGGATTAAGGGGATTGAATGTGAAGAAACCTTTGCACCTGTCGCAAGGTATTCTTCCATACGGACCATCCTTTCTCTCTCAGCACAGATGGGTTGGCACATTCATCATATGGATGTGAAGACTGTGTTCCTCAATGGAATCATTGAGGAGGAGGTGTACATTGAGCAGCCTGAAGGATTTGAAATCTTCAGCAGCGAGTTGCATGTGTGTAGGCTCAAAAGAGCGCTGTATGGGCTGAAACAAGCACCTCGTGCTTGGTACACATGGATAGACAGTTATTTCACTGGACTTGGTTTCGCCAAGAGTGAGGCAGATCCAAACCTATATCAGATTGTGGTGGAGGGTAAGCTTTTGATCATTATGATTTATGTAGATGATTTAATACTAACAGGTGATGAATTGTTGATACACTCATGCAAGGCAGATCTTGCAAAGGAGTTCGAGATGAAGGACTTGGGCCTCCTTCATTATTTCCTGGGATTGGAAATTTGGTAGCGGAAAGGTGAACTGTTTGTGTCTCAAGGCAAGTATGCCCGGGAGGTACTGGAGAAGTTTCATATGCAAGGCTGCAAGCCTATCAACACTCCTCTTCCTGGTGGTTGGAGGAAAGAGGATGCTACATTAGCAGAGGTAGTGGATGCCACTGTTTATCGACAGTTGGTTGGTTCGCTCATGTATTTAGTCAATACACGACTGAACATATGCTATGCTGTGAACCAGCTTTCACAAGCGATGGTTAAGCCTACCAAGCTCTTTTGGAAGGCAGGAAAGCATGTCCTGAGGTATCTCAGGGGCAAATCTGGGTATGGATTGTGGTACAAACAGTTGGATGAGGTGAAGCTGCATGGCTTCATAGATGAAGATTGGGAAGGAAGCCCAACGGACAGAAAGAGCACATCTGTAGGGATTTTTAGTATCGGATCCATAATATTTTCTTGGTACAACTGTGGCACTCAGTTCAGCGGAGGCCGAGTACATGGCAAAAATTTTGGCTGCATGCGAGGCTATATGGATGAGGAAGATCCTAGTCGATTTTTTCAGTTTTGATATTGACATCCGGTACCATCATATCAAAGATTGTGTGCAGCAGAGGATCATGTTGCTTTCTTACATTCCTACAGAAGACCAGGATGCAAATATTCTAACGAAGGGGCTCACCAGGAGAAAATTCGAATACCATAGAGATAGGATCGGGGTGGCAGATAATCCCTATTTTGTTGAGAGGGAGTGTTGAGATTCAACAAGATGATGAGTTTAGTGAAAAGAGTCGCCTTCACTAAGTGGGCCTGTAGGCTATTTTTGGCGCAAAGTCTATTTTTATACTATGTCTATTTTTAGACATGTCGATCATATTCTATGAGTTGCAGGATGCTATTTGTGGATGGTTGGTCAAGTTGGAAAAATAGATGAACTTCTATTTTTAGACATATTGGGCGGAGTCTATTTTTAGACTGCCAGTCTAAAAAATAGATATGTCGAATATTATTAGCTCTTAATAATATTTGGACTCTAAACATTATCTTATTCTCTTGGAGCACTTTAGTTAAGTGCACAAATGTGGCACAATAGCTGATAGAAGGAATTACACTATTCCTGAGGGTTTACTAGAGCTATTGCATGGAGGACTTCAGTTAGAATTCATGTGATAGATTTTGGTGGAGTTGGAGAAGTAGTTGGTGGAGTTGTATTTAGTTTAACTCAGTTAGACTTAGTTGAGCTAGTTGTATCTAGTCTAACTAATTGATACACTAGTGAGAGTGGTGTGAATTAATTAGTTAATTAATTCAATAAATAATAACTCATTAATCAACTGAAGAATACATCAGTTAACTACAGTGCATGGCATTTTCAGTGGAGACCAGTGGAGAGATAGGTGAAAGAGAACGTGTGACTATCAGTTGTGACTATAGTGATGCATTGATTGCATCCAACACTCAGTGGAGATGCCATTGAGGATTGCTGAGAAAGGCTGGAGTAATTCGAACTCATTCAGAGCCATTCTTCAGCAGGGATTGCGTAGTAGAGGCATGCTAGCAGGTGGCAAATATTGGTGCATGGATTTGCAAGGTCAGGCCTGATTAGTGTGTAGCGATTTTATTGTACTGAGAGCTTGATATGATCAGCTTTGTATGAGGATTGTTAAATGATATGTATGACATATATTATATACATATAGTTGGGGTTTTTAGCTTTAGGCTTTCCCGTTAAAAAATTGTGTTAATGGGTGTGAATTTTTATTGTTTCATGTGTGCATTGCAATCTTGATTTAATTTCTGCAAATGAACAATGGTGAATAGATTCTATATTTTGCATGAAGTTAAAATAGTGTGAGATCAGGAGAATCTTGGACATATAACACATAAGTTATGTAATTTATACAGTAAGGTAGTTAATAATTCTCCCATGAAATACTTTAGAATTGTAGCATACAAGACTTCCTCCCTACATCAAAACCACTCCTATAACATACCCACTTGCATATGTATCCACTTCAAAGGGTTGCTAGAAGTTTGGTAATGCTAGAACTCATGCTTGAGTGATATTATTATTTAGCTCCTCAAAGTCCCTCTACTGACACTTTCCCAATTTGAAATTATTGGAACTTTCTATTATGGAATGGAGTGGCACCATAGCACTGAAAAAGAGCCTATGAATTTCCTTAAGTAATGTGCTTCCCTAAAGAAACTCCTAACCTCAGAAACATTATTAGGCACCAATAATTTCATGATGGCCTCCATCTTGGTAGGATCTATCTTCATCTCTCCTCCACCTACCACATACCCCAGATACAAAAAATACTATTGTGCAAACTCACACTTGTTGATACTTGCTAGCAATTAGATCTTCTTTAAAGCCTCCATCACCTACATCAAATGTGCAATGTGCTCCTCCCAGGTAGCATTGTATATCATTATATCATCCAAGTAGACTAACAAATGAGTCTATAAATGAGTGTATTATATCATTCATTAACCTCATAAAATGTAGTTGGTGCATTTTATAGGCCAAATAGCTTTACTAATCACTCATACAAACCTTGCCTAGCTTTGAAGGTGGTTTTCCAGGTATCTTCTTCTTTGACTCAAACCTGGTAATATCCAAACTTTTCCAACTTGGTGAAGTATTTCGCTTGTTGCAACTTATCTAGCAGATCAACGATCTTGGGTAAGGGGTACTTGTTCTTAAGCATGTTTTTTCAACCCCTTGCAATTAGTACACATCTTCCAAGTCCCATTCTTATTTGGCGCAATGATGATGGGTCACCCACATGGTGATGTACTAGGTTGAATGACACCCTATTCAAATAGTTGTTGCAATTGTTTCTTCACCTCACTTGCTTCTATAACAGACCACATGTACAACCCAATGTTTGGCAATGGAGAGTCCAACAACAATTGGATCTTTTTCTCCACTTCCCTTTTGGGTGGTAACCCTTTAGGCTCCCAGAAAACAATCCTGTATGCCTGTGGCAACTATTCCATTTGTTGTTTCTATTTCTTAGTACACCCTTCCAAGAATTCCTTTCCTCTTACAAACTCTTCTGCGGACTGATTTTGTCTTAAAAACAGTAAAACATACTTCTTGCTAGAACTAATCAATTTATTGGCTCGGTTGGCACTTACTAACTAAATTTTCAACTTTCCTTTGTGTGCATTGATGGTGAAAAATTTTCCATCCTTGACAAGCTAGTATTAGTTGGATAGCCACATGAATATTGTGCATGTATATGTAGGGGTTCGAAACAATACTCCACATAGATCAAGGGGAACTATGTGTAGTTCCCACATAGATCAAGGGGAACTACATGTAGTTCCACTTCATTAATAAAATCAACACTGATTGAAAATCTAATTTTTCATTGTTTTGTTACCTTCAAATTTGCATCCTTATTTACCCATCCTAATGGATATCGACTCCAATGGTCACAAAATTCCAATCCCAATTTTTTGAGTGGATTTGATGCAATGAGATCCACCTATGATCTTGAGTCAAATAGATCATCAATATTTTCCTTCTTGACCTGTATATTTATATAGAAGTGTTTAGTCATTTCTTTCTCTTCCTATTGATGAAGGATACTTATATTCACCTCATTTTTCACTAATGTACTAAGAATATTCTCATCAACATCCAAGTTTATTTCAACCTAGTTTCTCAAATCAATGGCCATGCAATTCTTCTTCTTATTTTCTTTCATTTTGTGCTTTGGGTTAATATTTGGATGCAAATTCCAACACTTATCCTTTGTATGGTCATCAATTTTGCAGTGGTTGTTGGGATATTTGCACTAGTGTGTTCTGGATACTATATTTTTATCTTTCCCCTCTTTCAACTTCTTCTTCCCCTCCTTAAAAGAATCATGTTGTTTCTTCTTTTTTATCCAATTGATTTCCCTTTCTTTAGGCCTATGTTCTATAAGTACTATGCTTGTAAACAAGCCTTGTCCACTAAGTTGGGCTTGAATAACATCACTTAATTTAACATATGGATGTGTATCCCCAAAAATTCTTGAGGAGTACATATGGGTTCTTTGGGGAAATACTAAACATTATGGATATCATTATGAACTCTGTGGTGTACTCCTATATGCTTCGCCCTTATTTCTTCGTCAAGTAATTCCATCAGATCCATTGTTCATCTACATGTCCAATAGGGTAAAATTGTGTCTTTATGAGGGTTTTGAATTACTCCCACTTAGTCACCTGAGGATCTCCCTTGAAGCTCAAGATATCATTGGCTTTCCCACCAAGTCAGGGCATGACTCTCAAACTTCAGTTGCGAAAATGAAATATTTTGTTCTTCCTCAATATGATGGACATGAAATGAATTTCTAATTGCTGCAACTAGTGATTTAGCTACATAACATCGATCTCACCTTAGCATTGATTGGTATTGACCTTCGCTTCCATTTTGAATAAGGAATGTGAATGATTCATGGAACTTCAATGGGGTGGATATTTTTTAGGTCCTTTCTTCAACCATTTCTTTGTTTCTTCCCAATATACTATTCTCCCCTTTGATCTTCCCTCTGCAATAGAACCCCCATCTTCTCCAGATAGCCTAAGCTTATTACTCAAGGCCAACATGAGTATATTTATATTATGATTTATATCCGCAACTTGTGCTTCCATCTACAAAAACCTATCCTCTATAGGATCATGAGGGTTATTCACAAATTCATCATCCATGACTAGGGTTTTATGAATTTTGTCTTAGTTGATATAGATCCCTTGAAAATATAAAAAATTCTCCTAAATAATCTTGATCTAATACTAATATGATTTGAAAATTTCCATGGATATTTCACTGGACAATTTGTCACAACAAATATTGTTTGGGCGAAAATATGTTCGTTTAATTCTGTTGTAGTTTTTACCCAACTATTTAATTTGTCAATCCGAGGTTCGTAGACTTACGAGACACATGCACTATATATGCAGGACTGAAGTGGAACTATTTTAATCTAAATTACTGAAATCAAATTAATCTAGAAAGGCATTGAAACACTAATTAGGAAAGCAGGAAATTGCATAAAGGAAAAGCAATACAACATGTGAAGAATTGAATGACAAACAACATATGTGAGCTCACAACAATAAAAATATCTCCAATTGTATTACAAAAATAAAATTACAAATCATAACAAAGAATATGAATCAAAGCTAAGAATTCTCTTTTCCTAATTACAAAACTATTTCTCCATTATTATCAAAATGAAGAGAGAGCACTCCCTTATATACATGAGGAAGATAACCATCTCATAATTACATATCCAATATTCTCTCAAGTACTCTCAACTAATTTCCCATTATTACAAAATATTATCCCTTTGAATCCTCCACACATCTCTCACATATCTTGGATAAGATATGCCAACCAAATCCTCCATGATCTTCTCCTTAGGAATAGGCTTGAATAATTATCTCCTTAATATGGTGGAGGAGATATTTGAGACGTATCTTGGAATTAATCCTTCACATATTTCCTACACATTACAAAGCTCACATATTCTTGAGATATATATATATATATATGTATATTTTCTAATATTAATCATAAATTCACATATAATACAAAAATGAATAAAATGGAAAATAAGAAGGTGAAACCCAAATGCATTTATAAAAATGATATGATAAAAGGTTAATGGAATGATGAAATGTAAGGAATAGTGAAGGAAAAGGTGGATGAAAATATGACATTTTTGAGTCCCAACATCCTCCCCAACTGAACTTGTTGCATGTCCTCATGCAACCATGCATGGTTCTTTTTAAGAACATTTGGCATCTTGAACTTTGGCTTTATATGATGATGTATTTTAATAATGAATGTTTCCAGGATATGTGAAAGACATGAGTAACAACTTACATTTTCTTATGGTTGGTTCTTGTGTGACAACCATGAATACAAAGAATGTTGGTTCTTGTGTCAACAACATTCATTTCGTTTTACGTTCTCTTTTCTTTTGGTTGGTTCTCATGAATACAAATAATGTTGGTTCTTGTGTTAACAACATTCATTTCGTTTTTTGTTCTCTTGCTGCAATAATAATGTAAACATTCACTGGAAATCATAATGTGCATAAGAAAGCCCTTTTGTAATATTAATGAAGTATGCCAATATGTATTTTAATGCGTATGAAGCAAAGTGCAACAAAGTATCGTTGGAAAGAAATGTTGGTGAATGGTAAATGAGATAAAAAAATGGAATGATAGTGGTGAAGAAATGGAATCATGGTAGTGAATATGTAATGAATATAGTTCCCCCCCCAACTGAATTGGTTGCAACTTGACATGGCTCATGCAAGGAAATGTAGCATGGTGAGGGAATTTTCCAAAATATTCAAGTTAGCATATAAGGAATTGCATGATTAAAGATTAGAAAACAACATACCTCTACTTACCCAAGAATGATAAACTATGCAATAGAAATGTAGCTGTTGTTGCTGGATCAGTAAAATGTTACTGATGTTGTTGTAACTGGATCCTGGGAAATGAAGGAATCTGAACTGCTGATGCTGAATCATGGAAAAGATAAAGGCTGAAAGTGGAATTGTGGTACTCTCGTCGATCAGAATTCATGCTGCGGTAACTGCTGAAGGAGTCGTGAAAAAGTGTATAGTCTTCACCTGCTACAAAACTAATGGTACAAGTCTAATCATGCGAAAGAATGTGTCGGTGTCGAGCATGAAAAGAGATCATTGGATTACCGGCCATTGATGCATGCCGTTAACCAATGCGAGGCAAACTCACCATTGATGTCAATGAGTGCCAAGGTACCTGAGTACATCTTGCGAAATGCGAATAAAAGGGTTGACGTCGAGCCATTTGCAAGATCTGACGATCAAGGGACATTGATGTATTCCCATGATTGTCAGCGAGAGAACTTGCCATTGAGGCATGCAAGTCTTAAGGTACTCAAAAGGAACTCTAGTCTATTTCCCAGATAAAGTGCTGATGTCGATGGGGCAAGACTTGTTGAAAGGTGGGCCTTAAGGAATCCCACATCAGTCAACGCGAGTTTGTACAAAAAGATTTGGTAGGACTATAAATGGAAAGAACTCACGGACAAGCAGTGTGGATCAACATGGCTAGGAAAACAAGGCAATGTAATCATGGAAAGGGAATGAGTTTTATTCAGAAGGAAAACTAGAAGGCAATAAACTGAAAAGGATAAAGGAATGTATGCGATTCAGAAAAATAGGCGTGCATGAAGTCGTGAAAGATAAGGAAATGGAAGATGGACTGCAACATAGGAATGATTTAGGTGTTTGGAAGGAAAAATTTGAGTAATCATGTCATGATGCAAAATGGTTTTTGTGTAATGGTAAATGTCACGACATGATGCATGTGATCTCTAGAGATCTCGCCTTCATGATTGTCTTCAATACCTGCATAAAAATTTTCGCCTTTGTGTGCCATCTCCATCGATCATTCCTGTATGAAGTGACTCAAAAACAAATTAGCTCATTTTCAAGAATTTATGAAATGTCCATTTTTTAATTATTTTTCGAAGCACTAATTGTGGATGAAAAGGGTGTCGCATCATAATGTTGAGCTTTCTGCATAAGCTTCTCGTTGACCTACACATAACACCAATCTTATTTCACTTGTTAGTATATGCATCCTAACTTTTGCCCATAAATTCACTTTAAAATAAATGATAAAATCCAACATACTTTTATTTCCCCCCAACTAGAATTATTGCATGTCCTCATGCAATGTATTCATTGATTGTGTAGTATTTTTTAAAATGTTTTTATTGGTTTGCAGTAAAAGTGATTTAAAACATTTTGAAAAGGCTTTTGCATTTGTTAGGGAATGAGTAGTTGGTTTTTATGTAAATGAATGAGGGCAAATTTTTTTTATTTTTTTTATTTTTATTTTTTATTTTATTATTATTATTATTATTGAATAATAAATTAAAAAACAAAAGTTTTTAATTTATTATTTATGTTGATTTTTTTTTATTTTTTTTTTAAACAAAACTAATAATGAAAATAAAAGAAACTCAACTCAACCACAAATTTATGAAGGTTTTTTTTATTATTATTTTTTCTTATTTTATATATATATATATATATATATATATATATATATATATATATTATCATTTTTTAATAAATAGCAAATTAAAAAACAAAAGTTTTTAATTTATTATTTATGTCGATTTTTTTTTTTTGAATCACTAACGTTTAAATTACCATTTATCAACACCAACTTCGGGATTTCAACAGGCTGTTTACAAAAGCCGGACAATACTAAGAGTTGACCATGAAATTGAAGAAAAGACCATTACAGCATGAAACTGTAACCTCCTTAACTGAACTCACAAAACTACTGGAAACAACTAGTCAAGTGCACATCCAACAGTTTAAAAACCCGTTTGTTTTATGGAAGTGAAATAGAGATAATAAAAGCGCTTATGATTTTACAAGTCAGAAAGAGAGCTACATTTCTAGAGGAAATTATTACTTCAGTACACACACAGAAAAAATAACAATTCCATGTAAAGAGTGTAACTTTCCATAAAACCAGAGAAGAATGTCCTCGGCCTTAAAAGACATTCTTAAGCAGGACTAAAACTCTGATTGCTGAAATCGTGTTTTCTTGACCCATTGCATACTTTTGGATCCAGCTCTTAGCAGTTGTCTCATACTTTGACCTGTCAGTTTTGTACAAGACATGCCAGGATATACGAAAACATCATGGATACTCACAATTCCTAAAGATACAACCGTGATCCAATGAATTGCTGGCAACTGTAGAGGTAAGAGCTGGCAGATTGTAGGAGAGAAACCAGACTAGAAAGGAATTTCATATAAAAACCACCGCATAAAAGGTTCTAAGAATATTTGTCAACATAGTTCTATTTGGTTGCCTGAGCAATGATATTGCTCAAAGAACTAACCTGTTCTTTCGCACTCTCCACAAGAGAATGTTGTGCATCTATGACACGTGCAACCGTCTTCTTACTTGACTCTTGGAGCTCTCCAGCAATCAGAAGTTCATCTAATATATAATATGCCTTATGAAAATTGAAGATGAGATCTAACTCACAAACACTGCCAAAGTAGCGATCAAGAATTTCGACATAATGATGAATTATCTCAACAACCTCCAGCTCATTATATTCTTGGAACGTTCCTTTTGATAAATTCGATTGTTCTTCCTGGCAGCTCGGAGTAGCACGAATGAATTGATTTGAAGCTTCGAGGAACACTATATATCTGTTTTGTCTACTGGTGGCCACTGAACGCCGTTTTCGATTGCAAAATGAACACTCGAGTAAACAAAACCTGCCGCTTTCCGATCTGTGGAGCAACAAACACGTAGCGGCGAGTTTTAGAGATCGATTTGGAGATGCTATACCATCAACGCCGTCAAATGTTGTGAGAAGATATACACCCCCCTGCATAGGGACTGTCAGAAGGACCTGCACTGCATGAAGTAGGAGGATCCTTCTGGATATCCTTCAACTCCTTGAGGATCTTCTTGGACGCCATTCCGCCAACAATAAAACAAAGACGCGGTTAACAGAGATGCTCAGGCGAACAGAACGGAGAGGTAAATCAAGCCCCTGCCTTCCTATGCTCCTGCAAGACCCCTGTTCCCTGGAAAGCAATGCAGGTAAATAGATTAGTTGGAGACTAGGTTCGTAAATCAAAACGGTAAACAACTCCATCTTCACCACAGATGAAGAATCCAGGCTCTATAGCAAGTTTATGAGCACGGTCCCGGTGCTTCCCTAGGCTCGGATCAACGTTGATAATTTATTTCTCAACGCTAACAAGTCTGCGATTCAAACACTCAGATGCATCACCTGAGGTTGGAGAAATTCGTTCAAGAATGGAAAGTATGTGGCGTTATCTAAAAAAACGACTTCCTTCACAAAATCGGAATTGGCGTAATTTCCTCCTTACTTCATGGACAAAAAGCTTGATTTTCTCAGAAAGCCCGATTTTCTTATGGATTTTTGCAGATTTTGTGTGTGGAGCTGCGATGGTGGACAATTCGTTTTCGAGTTTAATAAAGATATCAAAATTCTTTTGTTTTCCTTCGAAGATCATTCAGCTATTTCTCAATTTCCAGCGCCAGGATAAGATGGCCTTTCACTGCTCACAGGGGACCGACCAGCTGGAACAACTTCTTTTCTCAAGCTTGCTAGGTCATTGTCGACAGAAGGACGCTCTAGAAATGCAATTCATCAGTGCTGAGGTGATTACAAGACTCCAGCAACGTAAGACTTTGTGTTTCTGCCTCAGGCTCCAGCGCCATTACTTTTATATGGTTGGTTGTTTTATTTTTTTATTTTTTATGATTTGTTTTTATTTTTGTTGTTTTTATTTTTATTTATTTTATTATTATTATTATTATTAAAATTGTTGTGTGTTGAATGTTTATTTTGATGAATGTTTTTATTTTTATTTTTTATTTTTTATTTTTTTTAATAAAATCTAAAAAAAATGAATTTGAATCCTATGTTTATTTTATTTTATTTTATTTTAATTTTTTTTTTTAATTGTTTTATTAAAATTGTTTTGCGTTGTTTTATTTTCATGAATGTGTTTTTTTTTTTTTTTTAAATTTAAAAAAAAAAAAATGAAATTGTACCCTATCTTAAAAAAAATTGTTAGTTCAAATTTATTTATTTTTTTGAAAGTCTGAAATTAACCCTATTTTTCTAAAAAATGAAATTAACCCTATCTTTAAAAAAACAAAAAAATGGTTGTTTTTTTTTTTTTTCAATGAAAATCTAAAATTTAAAGTTTAGAAAGAAACTAAAATTTCTCTAGACTTGATTTTTTTAACAAATGGACACAATGATTTGCATATTGAAAAATGTTTTTAATGAAGCATATTGCAAAACATTTATTTATTCCTGAAATCAGTCTAAATCATCCCTATTTTTCTGATCCTCGCGATCACACTAAGCGCGGAGGAGAGCATACTTATTCTAGGTAAAAGCAAAACTAAAAATAAAAGAAGAAAAACTAAAAATGAAAGCCTACCTACTCTATACTAATTAGAAAAAAATTAGTTACGTGTAATTAAACTTCCAATGAAGCCATTCACGTAGCAATAACAACAATATATCCAGTAGCAATTTTTTAAATGATGGATGAAAATATTCGAGAGTGAATGAGTCTAGTTGTTGTAACTGCAAATCAACTAAAAAATAAAAAGATAAATCTAATCTAGTACTTACCTGGAACCATTGTTCGATAAGGATTTGATAGGCACAGTTTCTCTCACTCAGATCATGTTGTAACTCTTGTTCTTCTTCTCCGATCTATTGTTCTTCTTCCTCGATCTCTTGTTCGAATGATTGTTCGCCATCAGATATGCAGGATTCTTCAGATGTTGAATCTTCGTTTGTTTCTTGGGGAGTAGTTAAACCTTTAAGTCTTGTCAAGATCTTCTCTTCCAAGGAAGAAGAGATCCCTTCTTCTGCTAGGATCTGAGTGAGTAGTTCCAAGCTGAAACTCATTATTAAACCATGTTGAAAAATGAATTCGTACAGACTAAAAACAGAGTGCTAATAATTGTCGGAGTTTTTAATCCTCTTAAAAGGTTATAGTTCATAAAAACTCTTTCAAATCAGCACACTAAAAATTAAAAACAAAGACCACAGAAATAATCTTGAATTCAATACTCAATTAAACCCTCTTACAAGGACTGTTCATTAATTTAGTAATTGAATTCTTCGATTACAACCATGAACCATGAATTCATCAAACATTCTTCACAGTTGCAAAAATCAAACACACTTGCAAAAATTGAAATTCACACTTGCATAAATGTGCACACACCCTACATGCCCTGATCCATAAGAGGTCAAGCCCGTTACGGTATCTCGAATGCGATGCGTAGGCTGTTCCCCACGTCTTACCGCCTTAACACCTCGGAGTTAGGAACATGTCTAAACACACTTGTATGAAAAATCAACTAAACTTCAATCCCTCGTGCCTCCCCGGCAACGGCGCCAAAATGTTTGGGCGAAAATATGTTCGTTTAATTCTGTTGTAGTTTTTACCCAACTATTTAATTTGTCAATCCGAGGTTCGTAGACTTACGAGACACATGCACTATATATGCAGGACTGAAGTGGAACTAATTTAATCTAAATTACTGAAATCAAATTAATCTAGAAAGGCATTGAAACACTAACTAGGAAAGCAGGAAATTGCATAAAGGAAAAGCAATACAACATGTGAAGAATTGAATGAAAAACAACATATGTGAGCTCACAACAATAAAGCTATCTCCAATTATATTACAAAAATCAAATTACAAATCATAACAAAGAATATGAATCAAAGCTAAGAATTCTCTTTTCCTAATTACAAAACTATTTCTCCATTATTATCCAAATGAAGAGAGAGCACTCTCTTATATACATGAGGAAGATAACCATCTCATAATTACATATCCAATATTCTCTCAAGTACTCTCAACTAATTTCCCATTATTACAAAATATTATCCCTTTGAATCCTCCACTCATCTCTCACATATCTTGGATAATATATGCCAACCAAATCCTCCATGATCTTCTCCTTAGGAATAGGCTTGAATAATTATCTCCTTAATATGGTGGAGGAGATATTTGAGACGTATCTTGGAATTAATCCTTCACATATTTCCTACACATTACAAAGCTCACATATTCTTGAGATATATATATATATATATATATATATATATATATATATATATATATAAATATGTATATTTTCTAATATTTAATCATAAATTCACTTATAATACAAAAATGAATAAAATGGAAAATAAGAAGGTGAAACCCAAATGTATTTATGAAAATGATATGATAAAAGGTTAATGGAATGATGAAATGTAAGGAATAGTGAAGGAAAAGGTGGATGAAAATATGACATTTTTGAGTCCCAACAAATATGATAAAACTATATTTTAAAATATGAAATTTACACTATTAGGGATTTATTTTTCTTTAAATTTATGAATCTATATATTTCGATTAATTGTGTATACATGAAAATTAAAATTATGTAAAAAATAGAGAACAACAAAATAAAAATTGCAAACTACGATTGACACAAGATATGACCTAGGAAACCTTTTAAGGAGAAAACCCATCTCAAAGATGAGGCTGCTCTGCTCTCTTTATTTGGATAGAAAATGGATGTGAGTACAAAAAATTATGTCATGTGGCTTGTGGGATACTACAATCCACAAATACTATCTGTGTGCCCCATATCCTATCCCTCGACTATTTTTTCTTATTTACGGAAAAAATGCACTCAAAAATAATGGAACCCCTTTTCCTCCTAATGGCTCGGTTATAACACAATCCAATAGCCTACTAGTGGTTAGGTTTGAATACCTAAACTCTTAACCATAGTTACAATATGGACTCTTCTAGAGTCTTCTTCATCATAATTAAATGGCTACATTAGAGAAAATTGTGGCCTAAAATCGCACTCGTAAGGAATATTATAAATTAATAGTAGAAACAATAAAATGATATTATATTACATCATCAAATTTTAGATTGATAAAAAGGAGAAAATATTTTTTCAACTCATATTTTCAACTTATCTCCCTAGGGTTTTACTCAAATTTTGAGCAAGAGAAGTCGTTGGATGTGGAATTTAATTCCCCATCCAAGGAGTACCCATGTTCCATTCTTTCGATGGACCATGCTACACAAAAAAGGAGAAATCCATGAAAAAATTGATTTCTATAATGTTTTTCATGTATTTATCATTTTTCGTGGAGAATGGTCCATTTAATGTATGCAACATGGCTACTCCTTAGATGAGGAATTAAATACCACATCCAACAAGTTTTCTTGCTTGAAATTTGAGTAAAATCGTAGGGAGATAAGTTGAAAATAGTAGGTCCCTAGATGTGAGTGACTAGGGCCCAAGGGTGATATGAGGGGTGTCATGTGGCCACCTCGGGGACGAGCACACAGAGGATGCATGCAAATGGCAACATGGGTGTAGGCATAAATAGGGGTGACAGTTTAAATGGGGGAAGGATGATGATAGTGATTAGTAATAGGCAGGACAGAAAAATGGAGGCAGAGGCGATGGGGATGTAGGATCTCGAGGGTGGGAGGTACCACCTCTGTCCCTGTTCGATCACATGTGTATTTATTATCACTAGAGGGCAGAGGGAAGGAGGCACGAGAGATTATGGAGGGTGGGATGGGTTTATATGGATGCGAAGGGGCAGGGGCGACATTGTTTCAGCCTGGTGCAGTGGAGTGGTCAGGTAGAAAGGTGGAAGGGTTTGTGAAGTTGTGCAGGTGGTTGAGGTTGAGGTACATCGACACTCCCTTCTGGAAGAGAGGATGGTGGTCTGCCCATTTTAGGGTCGTCACTGCATGGGTCATGGAATAGGTAGTAGTAGAGGAGAGGCATCTAGAGGCCGAAAAACCACACATTCTTATCAGTTGTAGAAATGGGGCGACATAATTGATTGGGAGGATATTTTCTTCACTAAGAATGATGACGAGGATGCCGACACCATTTCAAAAATGGAGGTGGACCTAGTTAAGTCTTTACATTTTGATTATGGGCGGGGAGGCGAGGTGCACCCAGTTTGGGTGTCATGTATCCTCTTGGGCCGTTTGATTTGTGAGAGGAGGAGAATTGGGCAAGAGGTCTGGGAACACCTTAGCATCATTAAGGAAGTGTTGGACAAAAGCCTTGTTGGCTTGAGGGGTCTTGACCCAGGTTCAGTTTTAAGTTTTTCTAACAAACCCCTGTACTACTGACCCTTTTGGCAATGGCCTGCTTGTGAAGTTCAAGGTCTCACCCAAAGTAGTATGGGAGGGTGATGGAACCAGGTTTCCATACCCTGAGAGAGAGAAAGTTAATTAAAGTGGGTCCCTTCAGATCTAACAGACCGACACAGGAGAAGCCTTAACACAGAATCCATTAACAGTATATCTGCCGAGCAACTTAAGCGAAGATCATAAATCATAAGATAACATATAAATAGAGTAGAACACTTAAACCAGATCTATGCATCCATAACATTGCATCCACCTGTGCACAAATAAATCATCAGTATTCAACAAGCAGGTATAATCTCAGAAATAACATAAAGCGTAGCCGATAATCATAACACAAAAACACTTAGATATCACAAAACAATCTTCTCATTCATTCATATGTAGATCCAACCTATAGAATCTATCTTCCAGCCCGCGCACACAGCCAGCAAGGTCCGTACACAATAGGACTCACAGTCTCCGCGCACACAGCCAGTAGGAGCCCTTACCTAGACAATCAATAAAATATCCACAAGTTCGTATCCAAGCTTAATCCCAACCTAGCCTACCTCTAGACTCAATTTATCCATCTATTTAAAGCATATTAGCCTACACTAATCTATGGTCAACAAACCATGGTTTGCGGACTCTCGGTCTACCCTTTGACTCATTAAAATTCATTGGGGGATTTGACCCGCCCCAAAGCCCCTATGCTGGACCAAATATTACAAAATATTACAAAACTAGACGAAAAATGTGGTTAGGGGACCTCACTCCAACAGGCCCCCAACATAATCTAGCGACTCGTTCCGAGTCACATCGTCGGTGGGGTCTTCATTGTCTCCTGTGGCTGTTCGATAGCACCAGCCAAAGGGGTCAAGACACCTATGCTCTGCGCAACTGCATTCTTCACAATTGAAACCAAATTTTGTGAAGTTGGGCCTTCAGTAGTTGTGGTGACACTCTCCAAGGTCTAATTCAACTACTTCACGGCCCCATTTAATTCCTGTGAAAGCTTGAGAGCTTCATCAGAACATGGCATCATATGGTCACTGAGTACCTGCTTCTTGCACCAGAGCCCCTCAATTTCATTTCTGAGCATGTGGTTGGTACAAAGGCATGCTAGTTGTTGAGCTGGGACGAGGGTGGTCATAATGGCTTCCATTTTCTCAAAATATTACTCATTTTGGTGCAGCTCCTATTTTATTTGGCAAAGGAGGGGATCACGCTGCACCTAGGACCATAACGTCATAGAAATCTCAAACAATTCGGTGCCCTTTGTGATGTGTGTGGTAATACTATTTTTAGCTTTCGTGATGAGCACAACTCACTAGGCATGCACCTCTGGAGGGGTCTCAGGCTATATCTTGGTCTGCATCGATGTTATCTATAGTTCCAAATCGACCTTAACAACCTGCACTTCGGTCCGCGATGCCTTCAAAGAAGCAACCAAGCCTTCGACCTTGGCTTGCAGTGCAATGGAGGCAGGAATTACTTCTGGCATATCCTTGTAGATTCGGTCTATCAACTGCTCTAATTTAGCTTGCTGCACGATGGCAGTGATGTGTGCTGCCTGGGCTTGGGCGGTTTCGACAGCTTTGGTCACAATAATTTTCTTGGCCTCACTGATTTGTTGCTATGCCTGTAGTTCTTTGTGCTAAAGCTAACTGGTGACGGAGATAAGCAGGTCATGCAGCTGTGCACCCGTCAGTTGTGCAACATCGATGTTGACCAAAGAGAATGCGCAGAATTTTTTTCACAATACCGAGGGTACCATAGCAAAAGTTGTGCCCGGGAGGAGGAAGATCCGAATGTCCATTACGGTGGTCAAGGCTATAACTTTAGCCGACTAGCTCGCTTGATTTTCCTCGCCTAATCCACGCTCGCTTGAAGGGTGTCTGCCTTTAGCTGAAGAGCCTATAGTTCAGACTACAAGGATTCTATCATGACCTTGTTCTATTCTTCCAAAATAGCCCATTGGTCTTCGATCGCAATTGTGACGACATCCGCAATCTTCTCTAAGTCATCTTCTGTCAGCATGTCCTCTGCTTCTGCGCCAGGCTTAATAACCTTGCGCTTCTTCCTTGGCCCTTTGGGAGGCTCAATGGGGTGTTTGGTACCATGATGGGACGCCAGACCTTCACCACCAAGGCCTTCAAGCCCCTGATCCTACTGCGACTGCTACTCTATCCTCGTGGTAGAATCCTTAGGGGTCGTACTTTTCTCCTTAGCATATACCTGAGACTCCTTCATTGTTTCCATTGGTATTTTTGGAGATGGAAAATATTCTTGTATTGTTGCCTTAACCTCATGCAAACCCTAGGAGACCTAAACTCTAGCTATTTGAATTGACCCTAAGTACATGAGTGCATTAATGAAATTCTATATGCTCAAAGCCCTCGATGCTCATAGTGCATGTTATATGATAAACAAGAAGGCTTACCGTGAAACTCTTGTTATATGACATCCTTGTTCTTGATGAAGAAGCCCCAAAGCCTAAATGACTTGACTCATGATAGTGATGATTGTTGAAGGTCATGAAGAAGCTCTAATCCTAATAAACTTAATGGGCT
Organism: Pinus albicaulis; assembly: GCA_034641835.2. Classification (NCBI taxonomy): domain Eukaryota; kingdom Viridiplantae; phylum Streptophyta; class Pinopsida; order Pinales; family Pinaceae; genus Pinus; species Pinus albicaulis. The sequence continues at coordinate 1,703,354,111 of CM076578.1, forward strand.
AAGTCTATGATGAAGGCGCCCTAAATATTAAATACCTAAAAATAAAATCCTAATGGCTGCCATGAAAAATAATAATGACAGTTTCACAAATATAATTTTCTTGATGGGAAAATGACCTCATCCAAGGATGAAATTGGAGTCATCTTGTAGAGAATAATTTTCCCTTTCTAACGAGCTATTATACGCCTCGTAACTCCTTCTAGATTGTGAGAAATTGAATTTATAAGTTAGAAAAATTATTATTTTTGCCTAGCCAACTTGAGTCGACTTGTGTAGGCTGTCATGTTCCCTCAAGAGACGTGTCTCTTCATTGGAGGTCAAACCACCACATATATGACGTTAGACACCTCATTCCAGCCATAAAATTTCGGTGAAAACACACAGTAGTTATAGGAGGCCGAGGTGAAGAAAAGGATTACAATTTGGGAATATTTTTTTAAAGGATACATTAAAGTTCATTTTTTTTCTTTACTGGACAGTCCACTTCAGGAATTGCGAACATATCTACCTTTGTGAAGTTCAAAATTTAAGAACAACCATATTTTGAAGCTCGAATTTGCAAGAAATTGTGATAATAATTGTGGACTGTTCTATGGGTGTTTTGGAGCTGCTGTAGGGTGGTGCAACTGTAGGAATAAGGCCACTACAGTCTGTTGGGAAGTGTATTTAACCTTTAAATATGTGGTCAGATTTATGGACTTTTGATTGATAGCTGTGTATAGTCATTTGATTAGCAGCTCGGATTGCAACCTTGTGATTATTCCTTGAGCCTCGGACCTGTACCTGTTGACAGTAGCTCAAAATTTTGTCTTACAACTGAGGTTATATATGTTGTAGCAGTCCTATGGAGAGGCTTGGGGCTGTGGGTAAGAAACTCTAACTGTCAACCAGCAAAGGGATTACAACTCGAATTTGAAGGGCAGCCTCAAACCAGTGATACCATAAAAGCTTGAAACAGTTTCCTGTGGCATCCTCAAGCCAGTAAACAGTCGCTTGTCTACTATAAACATAGATAGTCTCTTGCAGAGGCTTAGAAATTTGGTCAAAGAACTAGGTCCTATAGCAGTTAGCCTCAGACTTCAGACCTGTGTTTTTTGGGTGCTCAGACTATACTAATTTTTGAAGGCTCAACATTACACCTTAAGGATAGCTAGCTGATATTTAAACAAAAAAGGAGTAGATTTTTTTTTGTGGCCATTTTGTGACATCATTGAACAGATTTGAAGCCACGTTGGAGCATAATTAGACAGTGAAGGATTGGTAATCTGTGACTAGTGAGAATTGGAGCTTTCTATGAACCTACCAAAGCTAGAGTAAAGACAATCCTTGGAACAATATTTGAAGATAGGTTGAGCTATATATATCTTGAAAGAGCAGCTTATTGAGGAAAATGGTTTTGGGACCAAGGGAGATTAGCCTGAAGGACCCTAGAGAAATCATTGAAGCCATCCCTTGGTTGAAAACATTTTGAAGCATTTGGAGGAACTATTGTGAAGACACCTTGAGGCATCTTGGAAGAAGTATCCGGGAACTTTGAAGAACTGTTGTGCAGGTCTAAGGGAAACCTTTGAGCATTATTGAAGACACCCTTGGAGAGTTCTTGGAGAAGCCTATTAAAAACACTTTTGAAGGATTCTTGAATACATTTGGAAGACTTGTAAAAGTTGATCTTGAAGGCATTTGTGGAGATCATGATGCATCGCTGATGTCATCATGAGGTGACCTTAGAGATATTTGTTTGGGTACAATGAAGAGTAGTGGTGAAGAACAAGGTTGTCATTGATGAAGTGACGTGGAGACTAATGAAGGCATTGTTGAATATTTTTAGGGCTCGTTGAATAAGACATTGGGAGTCATGAAGAATAACCAAACATATATCTTGACGAATTGAAGCTGGAGGTTGGAGCCTCATTGAGACAAGGTTGGTGCCTTGGAAGATAGGGTTGGAGCCCTAGAGGATAGGAGTCCTCAAGAGACCAGGTTGGAGCCTATACCAGATATAGGGTTGGTGCCTCAGAATTGACAAGGTTGGAGCCTTGGAAAGGCCAAGTCGGTGCTTGACACAATACAAGTTGGAGCCTGGAAGATTGGAGTATTCATCTAGGGTTGGAGCCCTATAACATTATTGTACTTTACTTATTGTAAAGAAGAAATTAATAAAAGTATCTATTCCATCATTGTTCATTTTGTGTTCTAAAATGTAAGTAATCTAACTGGTAAATTAACAATTGAAAAGAAATACTGATTCACCCCCCTCTTAATATTTCCAACAAGTGTCCTTTGGGGTCTCACTCTTACCGGATGTGCCTACTGTAACTGAGCCAGACAAATTGAAGCCAAGCTTCTACGTCGGTGGCCAAGTTGCAACCACTTGGGAAATCTCTGCTTTTATGGCCATATAAGGGAGAGTATACCCGGTTGGATCTCTGTGGGCCCGAACCTGCACATTGTGCATAGTAACCTGAAACGCCACAATACCCTTGTAATTTTCATAGACCGCGGGCAATAAGCGCAACTAGGAATGAATTAATGCTACCAAAACATGATAAAATAATACCAAGAGCACCTTGTTCTCCTCAATCCTCTTGGGATCCTTTGAATCCTAGAGGTTTGCAAACTATTCACCCTCACACATATCTGGTTCAAGCTCAGGGAGTACTGCTTCATCAGGTGCCTCCCATGCAACCAAGGAAATCAACATCATCATCCATGACTATCAGAATGCCTAAATTGTCTAGAAATTCATCGACAAGGTATTGCGACCAATTGTAGTAGACCCCCTTTTTGCATCTAGCAACGAGTTGAATTACATAAGCAGGGATGGCCGATGCCTAGCACTTGCGCATCATTTTTCATGCAAGTAGTAGGGTACCCATGTGTACTCTCGGATCAGCTATTGCGTCTACCAGGAACCCTCTTTGGTTACGATTAACGTGATATTTATGCCAGACTTCTTCAACAATCCATTGCTCATACTTCTTGCCAACACCCTCCTTAGGATTGGGCCCGTGCATTTGGATGTCGGTGATTCAGTGAATTAAGGCAACGTCAATCGAGATGCGACCCTGGATCCAAAAACACCCATCGTGGACCAGCGCCAGCAGCTGGTGAACAACCAGGCTTGTGATGTTGTATCGGCCAAAGTGGGGAATGCATAATAAATTTAATATCCCTGAACCTGCCAATCGGTGTGCCCACGACATCATCTCTACCTTCGACACGTTATCGTACAACACTCCAATATATAACTTTGGAGCTAGCACTAGGAAGGCCTCTAGATTGTCTAGATCATGATCATCAAACTTAAGGAGGGGGAGACCTCCGAACATATCACCAATCATGGGCACCTCCACCGGGACCAAAGGCATCTGTAGGTAGGCGCGGAAAACATCAACATTCTTAGGGATAGTTGGCTTGCTTGGCTTAACATATGGCGACAGCTAGGAAAGCGAGTTTGCATGCATAGCTTCCTCTAGAGCCGCCATAGGGTGCTTCGATAGATTGGGGGAACGACCCTTAGGCACCTTTCGAGGGGAATGCACAATCTGAGGCGACGTGCATGGCTTCACCCTGGCCCACTTCGTATCTTTTTCTTTTCCTTTCTTAGCTCCCTTCACCTTCCCTTTGCCCTTCCTCTTAGTCAGCATAGACACGACCTCCTCCATATCATGGGTTACTTCTAATACATGTTCAGACCCAACCTCTACAGAATTCATGGCAGGCAATGACTCAGTGAGGTTATTAGCGGTCATTCTTGCTCGGAAGATGAATTCTGGGTTGCTGCTGTCAGAAGGGGTAGCTCGCCTAGACATACAGATGGAAATGGCACAAAATAGATCGAGTTCAAAGAGGAGCACAAGGTGCAAGAGTCTCGGAAAGCAAACAAACGCGTTCTGACCGACGAACCTTTGTTTATAGCCCCTAATGGGGAAAAATGGTCTGATTACCATTAGTTGCAACTTATAATTATGGAAATGGTAAAAAATCCTCCCACATCGCTGCATTAATTTCCAATTTCCCATTCCATTCAATGGTAAAATTGCTTTTTCACCCAGTTTCCCTGTTCCAACGGTTAGTTTTTCCAGCCGCGTACCACCCCTGCACCTACATCGCACCTTTTTGCACCTCCTACCCTGCACACTATCCCTGCATAGCCATCGAACCCACCTTAGCTTTTCCGCTCTAGTGCGCGCATCGTCCGTTACACAGCTACTTCGGCCATATAGTCATTTGATCGGCACCGGGTTGTCCCTATAGGGTTTCAAAGGATTTCCATTAATGTACCTCGATAAGTAATCTCCGTGCAGCATAGCCAACCTGACTACACCACCATCAGTATTATCCTTCACTATGTATGGGCCCAACCAATATTTACGAAAATTTCCTAGATGGCGTGCATACTGGCTTTAATAAAATAATACCGATTCATCTTCCTTAAATACCTTCTAGCAGATATGTCAATCATGCCAATATTTTTCATGAGCCTTATGAACTTGCTGGTGGAACTGAGCTATGAACTGATCTTCTTCCAAGGCCACCAGCTGCGCCAAGCACTCCTCTATGATGTCTGGTTCCACCAAGTTTGTAAAAGCCGAAATGTGCAAGTTGGGAACAATGTATTCCATAGGCATGATGTCCTCCTTTCCGTAGACCACTCTAAAGGGAATTTTTCCCATGAATTGCTTACATGTGGTCCTATAGGCCCAGAGTACTGAGGGAATGCATACATCCCAATCGATGCGGTCAACGTTATAGACCTTAGTGAGCGCATGTTCCATAATTTTATTGAAGGCCTCTACTACCCCGTTCTCCTGTGGGTGATATGGGGTATTCTTTTTTACACCATTTTTTGGTCATATGACCTATTACTATTAGATGGACCAAAGTACACCATGTAAGACCAATTTTACCCTAAGTAAAATTGCTTTCACTATGAAAATAACTTATTAAACCGCATTTATTAAGTTGTTTATAGTATAAATAGGAGACCCCATGAGGAAATATTAAATAAATCTACATTTGTTTGATTTTCCTCAAGGAATAATTAGTTAAACAACAATTTAATTAATATTCTTGGTCATATATAACCCAAAAAGGGAAAATTAATTAGATAAATCATTATTTATCTTGTTGTTTTCCAGGAATAATTATTTGAACCTTATTTAAATAATATTCATTGTTAAATTTGACTAATCATTTATAAATAATTAAATAAATCATTATTTATTTGATTATTACTCAACCACATCCTTAAAATAATAAATAAATTATTTATTTATTTATTATTTACAAATAAAGGGATTTGACCCAAGTCAAATTCTTTTTCCCTCCGACAAATATAATAAAATATTCCATAAAAGTTGGTTCTTGATTTGGTTAATAATATTTTTATTATGCACCAATATCTAGACTAACTCAATATTTTGTTATAAATAGAAGGGTTTTTCCATTCATTCACTACCTTTTGTTGCCTAAATATCACTTTGGATCTATACTTTTGGTCTGACTTTGATCCACCATCATTGTCATATTTTGCTACCATTTTTCTTGTGAGCTCCCTTTGAGTTTTGTTTTTGTCTGGGTTTTCTACGCCATCAAGAGAGAGGGATTTTAGATTTAAAGTGCTGAAGACTTACAAGAACCCATCTCATTGAGGAGGACTGGTAACATCCTTCTATGTTCTCCTCCCAGGTGCCATTAATACAAAATTATTTAAACATATTCTGGTCTTGTCTATTGGATGCATGGAGCAACTCTTGTTTTTATTTACTGCTTAATGCCTTTTAATGTATAGATCTAGATTTTTGCAGCATTTATCTTGGTCAACTAATTACAGATCTAAAGATATTGGTAGCCATCTTTGCTGTTAGCGTTGTTTTTTATGCACAGCTAAAGTGAGCCTTTTCGTACACTTGCGATTAAGATTCATACTAACACCCTTCGCATGGTGGATCTGGTATTCCTTAGTCAAAGCCGCAATAGTTTCATTAACAAAATGCATACCTCTATCACTCATTAGGATCTTCAGGAAACCAAAACTGGTCAGAATATGTTCAGAAATGAAGTGCACAAAGGTATCTGGAAGAGTCCTTGACAACTTCTTCTTCTGCCCACCTGGTTAAATAATCAGTGGCAGTGATGATGTACTAGGCACCTATCTTCTTTCCTGGGGGATTGATGGGTCCTATAAAGTCTATGGCCCACTTAGCGAACACCTGCAGATCCATCTGTGGTTGCAGGGGCATCTCATATTGACGCGAGGGTTTCCATGTTAGTTGGCATGCATCACAGGCCTGATAGTATGCATGGGCATCGTTATGCAATGTGGGCCACCACAACCCCACCCTCACTAGTTTTTGTGCAGTGGCCTTCCCTGCGTAGTACCCTTCTGCAACTCCTCCATGGGCCTTAGCCAAGATAGCTTGTCTTTCATGTTCCAATACATACCTCTGCAATACCTCATCCACACCCAAATTGTAAATTTGTCCAGCGATTATGGTAAAATCGACTGCGTGGGCGACCAAATCCTTTTTTTGTGTTACTGAGTAGTCATCGAGTGCCATATCTATCGTCAAAAAATGAATAATTTCTGCAAAGTGCTCATCAAACACCTTGATAGCAAACCACTGTGCATCAAGAAATCCTTCTTCCAGATTAGTTGGCTCTTCCCCATTCTCGATCCAAGACAAGTGATCACGCTCGACATTCAATCTCAATAGTTTCACAATGATTTGAAAATCATACTCCTGAAACAGCAGTAACCACCTAAAAATATTCCCACCAAACACAGGCTTATTGACCAAGTATTTTAAAGCTGAATGATTTGTGAACATCTTGAAGTGTCCTCCTAATAAATAGTGCCTATATTTCTGAAGGGCATACACCATTTCCAACCCTTCGCGCTTTGTGGTAGAATAGTTACGCTCTGCACTAGATAGTTTTCTGCCAGCAAAGGTAACCGGATGATCGACGTCACCTTCTCCTGGCTGTGCTAAGACAACTCCTAATGCTATCCCGGATGCATCCACATGCACATGAAATATCTTTTCCCAGTTGGAAATATAAGAATAGGTGCAGTTACCATATTTTCCTTTAGTATCTCAAAGCTCTTCTGACACTCGTCATCCCAAAAAAATGAGACATCCTTCTTTAGCATCTTTTCCATTGGTGTGGTGATCAAAGTGTACCCTTGAATAAAATTCCTATAGTAACCAGTGTGGCCTAAGATGGAGTGCAACCGTTTCTCAGTGGTGTGGATGACCAAATTGATGATAACCGCGATCTTGGTTGGGTCAGCCATCAATCCCTGCTGACACACCACGTGTCACAATAGAATCCCAAATGGGACACAAAATATGCATTTCTTGATGTTTAGTGAAATTTGGTGTTTCCTGTAGGCATCTAGCATCATTGGCAGATTCGACACATGATTCTTCACTAATCCAAAAATTGTCCAATCATCAAAATAGACTTCTAGAAACTTATGAATGATTTCCTTTAATACTGCTACAACTATGCGTGAAAATATGGTAGGTGCGTTCTTTAGCCCAAATGGAATGACAGTGTACTGGAACGATCCCCACTTAGCTATGAAGGTTGTCTTGTTGCGGTATTAAGGTGTTATGCAGATCTGATGGTACCCAGAGAACCCATCAGTGAATGAGTATGCTTCCTAAACTCCCACATTATCCATAATTTCATCAGAGAACAACGTAGGGAAATGATCATGTACGTAGGCATCATTTAACTTGTGTAGGTCTACGCAGATCCTTATATCTCCTTTAGTCTTCTTTTCCTGGACCACCATAGGGCTTACCCAATCTGACTATTCCATTGGTTCGATGATACCTGCGGCCACCATATTCTCTATTTCTTCCTTGAATTTCCGTTTATATTTAGGGTTCAGGCGATAGGGCTGCTGTTTGATAGGGCGCGCATCCAGTTTCAGGGTAATCCTCATAAAACCCATATCCTCGATGATCCCTTTGAGTTCTGAAAAAATTGTGGGAAACAGATCTTGATATTTAGTCAGCAGCTCCGTGATCTTTCCCACTATGTCACTATCCTAGTAATCCGCAATTTTTTCCATCTTGAGCTACGCTTCCTTGCCAATGTTGACTTCCTTCAGTTTAAATGGTTTGGTTATATCAACTGCCTGTAGCAAAGGTCTTGTAACGACACATTCTCCTTCTGATCTAGGATAGTGATATTCCGAGGATCCTCTTCATAGTATTCTATTGACAAATTTCTACAGTTGAAAATATCCTACATCTACGCATCCCAGGCTAGTGCAGTATGTTCCTTCTTAGAGGAGGACTTATTAAAGACCAAAGCATCTATATCTTGTAGGGCTTCACCAAGTTTCTCAGTTCCTCCCACTAGACCAAATGGCATCATGAAATCCTCAGCCATTGTACCCCAGTGATGAGTGCTGTTGTGGATCATTATCTACATATCCTTTTTATATTTCATTTTGAAATTTTAAAAGAAAAAAGAAAAAATAAGAATTCAAAAATATGCTATAGTATGAAGTTTTTAATACTTTAGCATAAAAAAGAGGGGAATGCAATGTATTTCCAATTTTTTATATACACGAAGCAGTTGTCAACCTTAGGTTGATATATATATATATTTTAAGGTTAAGACCCGAGCAAATTCCTAAGCGGAAGACACAATCATACAAAGAAGGTTATGGATATGCTATTGCGGGGGGTGAATTAGCCCGTCGGTTATCAAATCCCGACCCCCCGCAGTTGACCGGTCAGATCTTGGAAATGTTGTGATCAACGGTTCAGATTGATTACGGGGGGTATGGATCAAACTTCTCCACCGTACTCATAGACCCCCCGCATGACATCATCAGCCGAGATGGAAGACAGCTGTCATCCACTGTCAACTGTTTCTCCGCGTCACCCCTAAATTTATTATGGTTTTCGTAGTCTATAAAAGGGGTTTTACCGTCCCGTTTTGATTTATTTGTGACTGTTTTCTCTGTTTAACCGCGTCCCGCCACCTTTGCATTATCCATTGCCTCGCGAATTGCTTTTGAATTCCTGTCAGCCATGGCCAAGCGACAATCGTTGTCTGGTTCATCAAGTCTCAGTCCCCTCCTGGATAGCGAGAAGGATGTTCATGATACCACGTCGTCTGTCAATCACCCCCTATTGCATTACCAAATAACCCTGAACAATGACAAGTCCCCTATGTTCTCTGCTATGAAAAGTTCGGGTGTGTTGTCTGCTTGTGTTCCGAAAACTCACTTTTTCCCCGAGTTCATTTCTTGGTTAGTTTCGTCTATGTACCCTGGCAAGTGTTTCGTTATGAATTCTCAGGGGGAAAATATCCTGCAGGTTTCAGCACAATTAATGCGTCAAGAATTATGTTTTCTAGAAGATGAGTCTCCATTGCAGTTCTCCGAAGACTCGTTGGTTCAGTATTTCGAGGATCTTTCAAATGAAGAGTTTAATCGTTGCATATCGTTTTTGATACCAAGTCCAGAGAAAACTCAATTTGAAGCAGTAAAGTTCAGTTTGGAGGCATTCAGTGTTCAGTATAGGCCAGTTCTTAGCTGCATTACGGAAATTTTGGGAAGAGATAATGATCACGAAATTGATAAAGCAGTCTTGGGGATGTTCACTTTGATGATGAAACCGGGTGTGGTGCTAGACATCCCGTCTTTTTGGCAAGAAGTAGTAAATTCCCAATTGATCGCCTTCCCTCTAATAGGTTTTTTCAGATTTCCATCATTGGTAGTCTACTTATTTTTATATCAAAATGTTGAAGAGTTCATGAGTGTAGATTTAAATATAATGGATAGTAATAAAAATAAGCAGTCAGTTTTTCTTTGGACCGATATGGTTAGAAAAGAAGAGAACGAAGACGGGCTATTTGAATTTGCTGACCATTTCATGTCTACTACTTATAAAATTCTGAATGGAACTCTTCCTCCATGCTTTCTGCCAAAGGCCCAGGAATTCCTACAGTTGGGACCCAATTGTAAATTTGGAGACTGGTTTGTTTTTGAAGATTACTCTGAGATAAGGCTGTATAGAGTTAGTATTGAGCCCTATAGGCTCCCAACCTTTGTTCCCATGAGACTTTTTGCCCTGGAATTTATAAGGCAAAGTCTTAATGTAGATCAAATTCATTTTCTGCCCATGAAGAAAGGATTGATGTACAAGTTGCCTATGAGTGTAGGCCCTTTTGTTGTTAACACAAGACAAGCTTTTGAAGAAGTATAAAAAATATTGGAAGGGACACAGTTGTTGTTGGGAGAGAAGTGGTCCTATGATCCACATCGGATAATTTCTCAGAAAAGGGTTGAGAATGGGTATGCTGCGTTTACTCATGTAAGTAAACCTGATTTGGAGACACTGGCTAATCCAGGAGGGTCAAGTTCATCGAAGACCAGTATTCAAACACCTGCAATTTTGGAAAGAATGAGCAAAAGAGGTAGAGAGGGGAGATTATGTCTTAGAAATTCTATGAAGATCAGTTGATATTTGCAAAAAGCAGAGAAGATGGCAGACATGAGAAGACACATATTTTAAAGGGAGAAATGGTATTTAATTTCTTACAAAGGCATTTCCTTCTGCTATGGATGGTGAAGACATTATTTACAGGTAATCTTACTCACAGTCAGGTTGTTGCGTTTACACTGGAGTATCATCGTTATAAGAACGCTCCAACAACTCAAGATAAACTCTAGAAAGAATGCAAAAGATTTTCTATGGACACAGAAAAGGGAACTCTAGCCACTTAGCCATAAGTAGCCGTTCAGCCACCAATAGTCATTGAGACAACCACTATTTCAGGAGCATCAGCTCCCTTAGATTAGGGATTATCACATTTTATCATGTTTTAAATGAAGTCATGTAAATGTAATAGAACTTTACGAGGCATGTACCTCCACTACAGTGAGCAGTTAAGCAGTTAGAGTTAGTTAGAATCGGTTTCATTATTGGAAACCATTTTGATCATATTGTATTTAAAGACAATCGAAAGAAGTAAGAAGGTTCCGAGTTTTGGGACCTTGAAGGCTAATTTTGCACTGAACAATATTGAATGAATGAAAAGTTTTGCAAGTTTCCATTATTCCATCTGTGTTGAAGAGTTTTCTTGGTTTTCATTTCATTTCCATATCTGTGAATAAAGTAGAGTGTTTTGAGCAGCAGGTCTCTTGATATTTATGTATCTAAGAGTTAAACATCCTTAATGGGTGCTCCTCTATTTTAGCTTTATTGTTACTCACTTCTTCAGGATTTTATAATGGTAGATTATGTTTTAAGCAGCATGGAAATTTAAAATCCTTTTCTTTCTTTGTCTTTCATTCGCTCACTTCAATATAAAGGGAACATGGCATTGCGAATTTGTAAAGATTTGATATTTGGGAAATATATTATTAATATTTGAAGGTTTAATAAACAGAGACAGACATACACTTTTGTGACATAATCTTTAATGTCTTGAGCACGGATTCTTGTACACAGCAAGGAATTGTTTCTCAAGGAACAACATTAATTGGCGCCGTTGGCGGGGAACGAAGAGTATAAGATTTTCCCTAGGTTTTGTTTTACATTTCCTCTGGTTGTTCAGAAAGGAGGAAATAGTACGCTGTGATTGTTTGAAAATAGCTCTGGCTCCCAAGAAACCTTACACGAGGTCAGATACCTCTCAGCAAATAGTTCCCGTTTTGTCAGATCCTGAGAAGCTTGTTTCAAAGAAGGGCTAGGAACCAAAAATATTAGATACACCTGAAACTACACTACTCGCACCTGGCAGTAGTTTACACATTTTCTCATCCAAGAAAGCTTCCAAGAAACTCATTTTCTCGGAAGAAGAATCATCACCATCACCCATTCATTTTCAAGAACCCACATTAGAAGAGCAATCTTTGGAGTTTGTGTCTTTTCCTTTTATAGAAACTCAGCCCCATACAGCTGCCAGCTCTTCTGTGACCGTTCATATTCCAATTCCCATATCAGTTGTTTCACCTCATTCATCTTTTCCCACAACTGGTATTCATTTTACCCCCGCTCAAGGAGCAGTTAACCCGGGCGTAAACATGGCAGTTCCTGCAGCCCCTGCTTTCTTGATGAACATATATGCACCATTAAATCTACCACAACCACTGCATGATATGCCTCAGGAGTATCTCAAGTTACTCCCTAGATTTACTGGTGAAGATGAAATAACCGCAGAACAGCACTTGCCCCTGTTTTGCACTTTTGCAGAAAATTTAAACGTTGAACATTTGGATGTTGTTATGAGACTCTTTGTTCAGTCTCTAAGTGGAGAGGCAAGGAAATGGTTCAAAGGATTACCGAATGGTTCCATTAATGATTGGGATGCCCTAGAAAGACGTTTTATTGAGAGATGGGGCGAAAAAAGGGACCACGGATATTCTTTGACATAATTTAATGCAATCAAGAAGAAATTCGATGAAAATATGAATGATTTTGTTAAAAGATTTAACAAATTGTATAATAGTTTGCCTGTTGAAATGAAACCCCCTCCTATTGGAGCAAGGGTTGTTTTTGCTGGTGCTTTTGAACCAGAATTTAGTTTCACATTGAGGGAAAGAAGGTCTCCTACGTTGGAACAGATTCAAACTGATGCTTTGGAGATTAAAGCTAATATGTTTGCTGCTGGTAAAGTTTCAGATAAAGGAAAAGCTAAAGAAGAAGACTCAGCTCAAGATCAGAGAATTGAAGACATGACTAAGGTCATAAAAAATCTTTCAAATAAATTGGTAAAGTTGGAAATAGATAGTAAGCCTGCAAGACAGAATAGAGGGGTTTTTAATCCCCAATTTAAAAAACAGCCCCTGCAAATTCTACAAAGAGAAAGAAAAGATCAAGATCAGGTGCAAGCACCTTTGTACATAGAAGCAGCCCCGTCCCATTCAGTAGATGAAGATGACGAGAGAGAAGATGATGCTCGGATCTCTGCTGTGTATATGGAAGATGATGAAATATAAGAAGAAGTTGATGAAGAAGGGGAGAAGGAAGAGGAAGAAGCTGATCTCTCATTTGATCAAGAAGAGATGGATGATTACTGCAGACAATTCACAGACTTTATGCAATCTGAGTTGCACAAAAAGTATGATTTGAGGTCAAAAAAGAGGTTGAGGACACAAGATAATGAAGAAAAGGAATCAGATGTAGTACCTACTCCAATGGCGACTCCATTACAGAAAGGAAAGCAACAAGCTGAAAATTCCCAGATGAAAGTTAAAGATTCTAACATTTTGGAGAAAGTGGTTGCGGTTTCTAATCGGAATCTAAATTCCAAAAAAGATCAAGAAGAACCTGAAAAGTTGAAAAAATCAAATCAAACTTTCAGCTTGTCGAAAGAGTTAGAAAAAGTGAAAATACAAGTACCTCTTCTTGAACTAATAAAAACACCGGGTTACAAGAAAGAGATCGCTGAATTTATCAATCTGTCTCAACCTGACGAAGTGAGCGATACAGTGAATCTGTAGGAAGAAAAGCCAGTGGTGACATTTGGACCTCATGTGGAAGAGGTAGATTCGTCTGTTCCTCCTTTTTATATATCTCTTCTCTTGCATGATTTCGTTTTGCACAATTGTATGCTAGATTCTGGCGCATCACACAATTTGATGCCATTGAGTGTGATGAAGGAGTTAAATTTACAAATCACCAAGCCATACAGAGATCTTTACTCTTTTGACTCGAAGAGGGTTAAGTGTGTAGGTCTTATTAAAGATATGGTTGTTTCATTGGCTCAAATCCCAGCCAAAAGCATTATGATGGATGTTGTAGTGGCAGATATTCCAGCCAGGTTTGGTATGTTATTATCTAGATCATGGGGGGAAAAGCTTGGAGGAGTTTTGAAACTGGACTTTACATATGCTATTATTCCCGTTTTCAATGGTGAAGAAAGAAGGTTGTATAGAGAGACTAGATTTCAAAAAACCGCTACCAAGAAAGATGCAAGTAATTCACCAATTTATGGCCAAGAGAAGGACGACCTGTCTTGTTTCATGCTGCATGAGGATGCAGAATTCGCTGAATAATCTCAAGGGAAGATTGATTCAACAATTGTACATAAGGAACTACATTCAAATAAGCCGTGGACGTGTTATTTTGATGGCGCGTTTTCCAAAGAAGGCACGGGAGCTGGTTTCATCTTTGTTTCTCCGGAAGGTAATATGGTACATTTTTCTTTCAAATTGGAGTTCGAATTCACTAATAATGTCGCAGAATATGAGGCATTAATTATTAGTTTGCAGACAGCTAAGCAGATGGGAATTAAATCTATGACTGTGTTTGGAGATTCAGAATTAATTATAAGACAGATCAAGAATTTATGCCAAACCAAACATCCCAGGTTACGAGCATACCGGAATGAAGTATGGGATCTGATTGAAAATTATTTCGAAGCATTCAATTTACAGTTTGTTCCAAGAGAAGATAATATACTGGCTAATTCTTTGGCTGTTGCAGCAAGTACATTCAAGCCTCCTATCAGCTTGAAACTAAGGTATGAAATAGAGATGAGACATAGACCTTCGATTCCTGACAATATTAAACATTGGCAGGTCTTCGAAGATGATGAGAAGATTAAATAGTTCCTGTTGATGACTGAAGATTTTGAAGATCATCAGATTGATTTGGAAAGTGATGAAGACGAACTAGCTGGTGAGACCCTTAAAAAGAAGATCGATGGTCAAGAAATTATTCAGTTGAAAGATAATATCTTGCCAAGAGGCCTAGTACCTCTCGAAAGACTGTTCGGGGCTAATGACGTTGCCATGAATCAAAAGAAAATGAACCAAGATGAGCAGGTGGAAGATTGCAACTTGGGTACTCAACAAGAGCCTAAAATGGTCAAATTGTTCAAAGGGATCCCGAAGGAATATAAAGAAAGGTATGTAGATTTGTTCAAACAATTTAAAGATGTATTTTCTTGGTCGTATGACGATTTGAAAACATATGATATGAGCATCATACAGCACAAAATTCCACTCAAGGATGGGGTCAAGTCACATAAACAGAAGCTTAGGCAGATTAATCCATTGCTGTTGGCTCTGATCGAAAAGGAAATAAAGAAATTGCTGCAAGCTAAGATAATCGTTCCACTCAGATATTTAGATTGGGTTTCTAATCTTGTACCCATCCGAAAGAAAAACAGAGAGATAAGGCTGTGCATAGATTTCAGGAATTTAAACAGGGCTTCACTAAAAGATAATTATCCTTTGCCGAAAATGGATTTTTTCTTACAGAAAGTGACTGGTGCTTATAGATTTTCTATGGTGGACGGGTTTTCAGGGTATAACCAGGTAGCTGTGGAGAAGGAAGATCAGAAGAAAACTGCTTTCACTATGCCTTGGGGAACATTCATGTACGCCAGGATGCCATTTGGCCTAATGAATGCAGGGGCCACATTCCAGAGGGTGATGGATATCGCGTTTGTGGGAGACGAGTTTGTGGTGGTTTATTTAGATGATGTCACAATTTTTTCGAAATCTGATGAGGAGCATTTACAGCATTTGTAGAAAGCCTTCATGAAATGCAAAAATTTTGGATTATCACTGAATCCTAAAAAGTCTTTGTTTGCCCTGGAGGAGGGTAAATTACTTGGCCACATTGTTTCAAAGGAAGGAGTGAAGATTGATCCAGCAAGGGTCGAAGCAATTCAGTCAATTCCTCTGCCGCGAAGTAAGAAAGATATTCAGTGATTTCTCGGAAAAAATAATTTTCTAAGGCGGTTTGTCCCTAATTATGCAGAGATCGTTAAAAAGATAACAGACATGTTAAAAAAGAATGCTGAGGTGAAATGGGACAAGGAAGCGAGGGAATCTTTTCATAGAATCAAAGAGGCTTTAAAGGAAGCACCTGTTCTAATCAGTCCAGACTATTTGAAACCGTTTCAAATCTTTTCATTTGCTTCTTCCTCAACTATTGCAGTCGTGTTATTGCAGATAAATGAAGAAAAGCAGGAACAGCTAGTTGCATATTTTAGTAAAGTTCTCGAGATGCAGAATTGAATTATAATATATTGGAGAAACAAGTGTATGCTCTGGTAAAAGCACTGAAAGCTTTTAGAACTTATGTCCTTCATTCTTAGATCTTAGCGTACGTTCCCAATTCGGCTGTAAAAGACGTGCTAGTACAAAGCGATGTGGAAGGTAAGAGGGGAAAATGGATTGCTAGAATTCAAGAGTATGATTTGGATATAAAACCAACCAAGCTGGTTAAAGGATTGGGATTGGCCAAATTATTGACAGAATCCAACTTCCAAGCATTGGGAATCAATTTGCTGGCCCCTGTAGAAGAAGTCGATGGAGAAACGTGTGATAATCAATCAAAGACATAAATTAAGTATAAATTTCTCTGCTCAGAATGGTATAAAGATACTGTACATTATTTATTCTTTCTTTCATGTCCCCTTTAAGTAAATAGAGCTAAATACAGGGCTTTGAAACTTAAGGCTCAGCCTTATGTCATAATCGAAGCAAAATTATATTGGAAGGATACGGCTGGTATGTTGTTGTTATGTCTAACAGAGGAAGAAATTTCAGAAGTGATTAAAGAATATCATGAATGCTTGTGTGGAGGACATTACAGCTGGAAGGTAACTGCTCATAAAATATTCAAATCGGGTTTCTATTGGCCGTCTGTGTTTACTGATGTTTACAAAACAGTCAAAAGTTGTCAAAAATGCCAATTATTTGCAGAGAAGAAAAAGCTAGCTCCATTACCTCTTCTCCCTATTTTTATTGAAGAACCTTTTAGACAATGGGGGTTGGATTTCATCGGAGAAATCAATCCACCATCCAGTGGGCAGTTTAAATGGATTCTTACTGCTACAGATTATTTTACAAAGTGGGTGGAGGAAATTCCCACCAGAAAGGCAAATGATTTGGTGGTTATGAAGTTTTTGGAGGAGAATATCTTTAGCAGGTTTGGATGCCCAGTGAAGATTGTGACAGATAATGCCCAGGTTTTCAGTTCACTCAGGTTTATTAATTTTTGTCAAAATTACAATGTAATATTGTCTCATTCTACAACTTATCATCCGCAGGGAAATGGATTAGCAGAATCCTCCAATAAAATATTGGTAAGAATTTTGAAGAAAACAATCCGTGAAAATCAGAAGAATTGGGATACGAAGTTAGTTTTTTCCTTGTGGGCAACAAGGATGACTACTAGGAGGTCTACTGGCAAGTCTCCTTATGAGCTCTTATACGACACTCAAGCTTTGTTCCCCACACAATTGGTAAAACCTGTGATTTCTTTTCTCCAAGATGCCCAAGCAGAACCAAATGCCATGATAAGAAGAATGAACAATGTGATGGAACTAAGTGAAAACAGAAATCAAGTTCGGGACAACTTGCTCACTTATCAGCAGAAGATGAAGGTAGTATTTGATAGAAAAGCAAAGGAAGTTTTTTTTCAGAAAGGAGATTTAGTATTGAGATGGGATACACGAAGGGAAGAGAAAGTCAAACACGGTAAATTTGATCCCTTGTGGTATGGCCCATTCAAAATTAATGAAGTCAGAGGAAATAATACTTTCATGTTGGAAAATCTGGAAGGAGAAGTGCTGGAAATGCCTGTGAACGGGAAATATCTCAAGCATTATTTCCGACTTTAAGCAGTTGTTGGTTCATCATTGTATATATCTGGTGTGGTCATTGTACATTTTCATCAAGCAATATGTGACTCCATGCCCGAGGTGAAGGCACTAATCTGCAGGTTCTTAGTGTTTCCTGGTAAAAACACTATCCTTAGGTGGAGACAGATGTTGTGGATCATTATCTACATATCCTTTTTATATTTCATTTTGAAATTTTAAAATAAAAAATAAAAAATAAGAATTCAAAAATATTGTATAGTATGAAGTTTTTAATACTTTAACATAAAAAAGAGGGGAATGCAATGTATTTCCAATTTTTTATATACACGAAGTGGTCATCAACCTTAGGTTGATATATATATATATTTCAAGGTTAAGACCCGAGCAACTTCCTGAGCGGAAGTCACAATCATACATAGAAGCTTACGAATATGCTATTGCGGGGGGTGAATTAGCCCATCGGTTATCAAATCCCGACCCCCTGCAGTTGACCGGTCAGATCTTGGAAATGTTGTGATCAACGGTTCAGATTGATCACGGGGGGTATGGATCAAACTTCTCCGCCGTACTCACAGACCCCCCGCATGACGTCATCAGCCGAGATGGAAGACAACTATCATCCACTGTCAACTATTTCTCCGCGTCACCCCTGCATTTATTATGGTTTCCGTAGTCTATAAAAGGGGTTTTTCCGTCCCGTTTTGATTTATTTGTGACTGTTTGCTCTGTTTAACCGCGTCTCACCACCTTTGCATTATCCATTGCCTCGCAAATTGCTTTTGAATTCCTATCAGCCATGGCCAAGCGAACATCGTTGTTTGGTTCATCAAGTCTCAGTCCCCTCCTGGATAGCGATAAGGATGTTCATGATACCACGTCATCTGTCAATCACCCCCTATTGCATTACCAAGTAACCCTGAACACTGACAAGTCCCCTGTGTTCTCTGCTATGAAAAGTTCGGGTGTGTTGTCTGCTTGTGTTCCGAAAAATCACTTTTTCCCCGAGTTCATTTCTTGGTTAGTTTCGTCTATGTACCCTGGCAAGTGTTTCGTTATGAATTCTCAGGGGGAAAATATCCTGCAGGTTTCAGCACAATTAATGCGTCAAGCATTATGTTTTCTAGAAGATGAGTCTCCATTGCAGTTCTCCGAAGTCTCGTTGGTTCAGTATTTCGAGGATCTTTCAAATGAAGAGTTTAATTGTTGCATATCGTTTTTGATACCAAGTCCAGAGAAAACTCAATTTGAAGCAGGAAAGTTCAGTTTGGAGGCGTTCAGTGTTCAGTATAGGCCAGTTCTTAGCTGCATTACGGAAATTTTGGGAAGAGATGATGATTACGAAATTGATAAAGCAGTCTTGGGGATGTTCACTCTGATGATGAAACTGGGTGTGGTGCTAGACATCCCGTCTTTTTGGCAAGAAGTAGTAAATTCCCAATTGATCGCCTTCCCTCTAACAGGTTTTTTCAGATTTCCATCATTGGTAGTCTACTTATTTTTATATCAAAATGTTGAAGAGTTCATGAGTGTAGGTTTAAATATAATGGATAGTAATAAAAATAAGCAGTCAGTTTTGCTTTGGACCGATATGGTTAGAAAAGAAGAGAATGAAGCCGAGTTGTTTGAATTTGCTGACCATTTCATGTCTACTGCTTATAAAACTCTGAATGGAACTATTCCTCCATGCTTTCTGCCAAAGGCCCAGGAATTCCTACAGTTGGGACCCAATTGTAAATTTGGAGACTGGTTTGTTTTTGAAGATTACTCTGATATAAGGCTGTATGGAGTTAGTATTGAGCCCTATAGGCTCCCAACCTTTGTTCCCATGAGAATTTTTGCCCTGGAATTTAAAAGGAAAATTCTTAATGTAGATCAAGTTCATTTTCTGCCCATGAAGAAAGGATTGATGTACAAGTTGCCTATGAGTGTAGGCCCTTTTGTTGTTAACACAAGACAAGCTTTTGAAGAAGTATAAAAAATATTGGAAGGGACGCAGTTGTTGTTGGGAGAGAAGTGGTCCTATGATCCACATGGGATAATTTCTCAGAAAAGGGTTGAGAATGGGTATGCTGCTGCGTTTACTCATGTAAGTAAACCTGATTTGGAGAAATTGGCTAATCCAGGAGGGTCAAGTTCATCGAAGACCAGTATTCAAACACCTGCAATTTTGGAAAGAATGAGCAAAAGAGGTAGAGAGGGGAGATTATGTCCTGGAAATTCTATGATGATCAGTTGATATTTGCAAAAAGCAGAGCAGATGGCAGACATGAGAAGACACAGATTTTAAAGGGAGAAATGATATTTAATTTCTTACAAAGGCATTTCCTTCTGCTATGGATGGTGAAGACTTTATTTACAGGTTATCTTACTCACAGTCAGGTTGTTGCGTTTACACTGGAGTATCATCGTTATAAGAACGCTCCAACAACTCAAGATAAATTCTGGAAAAAATGCAAAAGATTTTCTATGGACACAGAAAAGGGAACTCTAACCACTCAGCCACCAATAGTCATTGAGACAACCACTATTTCAGGAGCATCATCTCCCTTAGATTATGGATTATCACATTTTATCATGTTTTAAATGAAGTCATGTAAATGTAATAGAACTTTACGAGGCATGTACCTCCACTACAGTGAGCAGTTAAGCAGTTAGAGTTAGTTAGAATCGGTTTCGTTACTGGAAACCATTTTGATCATATTGTATTTAAAGACAATCGAAAGAAGTAAGAAGGTTCCGAGTTTTGGGACCTTGAAGGCTAATTTTGTACTGAACAATATTGAATGAATGAAAAGTTTTTCAAGTTTCCATTATTCCATCTGTGTTGAAGATTTTTCTTGGTTTTCATTTCATTTCCATATCTGTGAATAAAGTAGAGTGATTTGAGCAGCAGGTCTCTTGATATTTATGTATCTAAGAGTTAAACATCCTTAATGGGTGCTCCTCTATTTTAGCTTTATTGTTACACTTCTTCAGGATTTTTTAATGGTAGTTTCTGTTTTAAGCAGCATGGCAATTTAAAATCCTTTTCTTTCTTCGTCTTCCATTCGCTCACTTCAATATAAAGGGAACATGGCATTGCAAAACGTGTAAATATTTGATATTTGGGAAATATATTATTAATATTTGAAGGTTTAATAAACAAAGACAGACATACACTTTTTGTGACATAATCTTTAATGTCTTGAGCACGGATTCTTGTACACAGCAAGGAATTGTTTCTCAAGGAACAACAAGTGTGTTGATGTAGTTATACATCCAAATATCCGGTGGTGGGGATCAGTCCTAAAGCATGAATAAACATATGGACCCATTCATTCCATGTGTTTCCATTCGATACTTCCATCCAGACAAGAAAGTGCTTGTGCGGATCCCCTAGACTCGAGAAGAGCTCCATGGGTGGTTTGGCAGGAGGGTCGAATCGTAGGATCATCATCTTTCGACATTCCCCCAGTCCTGAAAAGCTTCCTTATGGGTTTCCCACCAACGTGCAAGGGTTACATGCATAGCCCATTCAAGGGCCCAAAAATTTCATTCTTCAAGGACATCTGCTTCAATTGCATTAATAAAGTCCTTAACACTAACATAACCATAAATTTAGGGTATTCTCTTACCTCCGAGGAGATGCATCGGAAGCTATTTGTGATCTTAAGGAACTGTAACGCAGATACATCATGCAACCGGTTCTGTTATGAAACCAACTCCAAAAATAGAATAAAATAGAGATCAATGCCTTATAAATAAGCCACTTCAAGGGGGAAACCTCCAATACATTACATAAATGAAAAATTCTTGGATGATACAAATGAAAAAACCTCCTTTCTATATATAGGAGTCCATGGGGCCACAATTTAATCCTAGCCAACCCAAAAATAATAATGTAAGGGCACAATAATAACAATATGGGGGTTATAGGGGTACAAAAATAACAATAAGGGGGTTACACTAACAACAATAAGGGACTATACTAGTAATATAGGGACCTAACATGCTCCTCTCCTCAAAAAAGTGTTGTCCTCAACGCTTGAGTAGCTCCTGGTGCTTTTGTATAAAACTCTCATCCTCCCATGTAGAATCTTGAGTGGTAAGTTCTTCCATTTGATGAGATACTCTGAAATTGATCGATTTCATAGCTGTCGAGTTCTTGTTTCAGTGATTGATTCAAGTTCCAAGATGGTTTTTCCTTCCCCATCAAGTTTTGGAAATATTGTTTGAACTGGAATTTTTTCCCCTATAACCTTCTTTAAGCATGAAACATGGAAAAATGGATGTACTCATGAAGAAGAAGGAAGCTCCAATTTGTATGCCATAGTACCAATCTTTTGCAATACCTTGTAAGGACCATAGTACTTTGGTGATAATTTATTATCCTTCTTATCTTTCTTGAGGGACATTTGTTTGTATGGTTGTAACCGTAAAAATACCCAATCTCCTACATCAAAACTTCTCTCACTGTGATATTGATCTGCTTGTTGTTTCATTTGATTTTGTGCCAAATTTAGGTTATCCTTTAAGAGTTGGAGAACTTCTTTTTGATGCTCAATCTGATATTCCACTGCTTGAAACCTAGAATTTTCCCTTAAAGAATATGTGATGGAAGGTAGATGATATCCATAAAGTTCCATAAATGGGGTCATTTTTACTGTAGTATGGAAGGAAGTGTGATATCACCATTCAACGAGAGGTAACCACTTGACCCATTATGCTTTCTTATCAGATACAAAACAATGAAGATATCCTTCCAAACATTTATTCACTATCTCTATTTGACCATCGGATTGAGGATGATAAGATGAGCCATGAGCTAGTTGAGTACCCAAACAATAAAATAATTCCATCCAAAAATTTATTGTAAAAATGGGACCTCTATCACTTACAATAATTTCCGGGTTTCCATGTAGCTTTTGAATTGTTTCCATAAATTCAGTAGCAACTGTACTTGCTTTAAATGGATGAGATAATGTACACAAATGTGCATACTTGGTAAGTCTATCAACTACCACCATGATGACACTCCTTCCTTCGGACTTAGGTAAACCTATGATAAAATCCATTGAAATCTCCTCCCAACGTTGACTTGGAATGGATAAAGGTTGTAGAAGACTCGGGGTCTTAATTGTCTCAACTTTATTTTGCTAGCAATCCAAACATTCCGCCAAAATTTTTTGAACATCAGATTTAAGGCCATCCCAAAAAAAATTCTTTCTCCACCCTGTGTTAAGTTTTTAAAAATCACGAGTTTCTTCCTAAAGGAGAAGTGTGCAATTCCAAAATAATCTTTTGTTTTAGTTGTGAATTATTGCAAACATATAAGCGATCTTTGTACCACAAGGAATCATTTTTCCAACTAGATGTATCAGATGTACTAGGATCTTGCTGCAAATTTTCAATGAGTATCCACACTTCTTCATCCTTATTCCATTCATCCCTTGCTTTGGTTATCCAATCTGGTTGGATAATAGAAATGGCACAAAGAAATGATTCCACCTCTTCATCCTTTCTTGAGAGTGCATCTGCAACAACATTTAGCTTCCCTTTTTTGTAGATGATTTGAAAGTCATAACCCAACATCTTTGTGATCCATTTTTGCTACTCTTCTGAAGATACTATTTGTTCCAAAAAGTGTTTAAGACTATCATGATCAATTTTTACCTTGAAATGTCTTCCCATTAGGTAAGGTCTCCATTTCTTTAGTGCATGTAGTATTGTCAACATTTCCTTCTCATAAAAAGAATTTTGCAAATACTTTCCTTTGATTGGACAACTTTCAAAATAAATGGGTCTTCCTTCTTGAAAACAACACCAATTCCATTTCCCGAGGCATCACATTCCATAATAAAGGTTTTTGTGAAGTCTGGCGTAGCTAAGACTGGTGCTAGGCACATTGCCTCTTTAAGATGCTCAAAGGCCTTAGTTGCTTCAGGAGTCCATGAAAATTCATCTTTCTTCAATAATGTTGTTATAGGTGATGCTATTCTCCCATAATTATTAACAAACTTGTGATAATACCTTGATAATCCGAGAAATCCGTGCAACTTCTTTATGGTTGTGGGGACTTTCCATTCCTTAATGGCTTTAATTTTGTTAGGGTCTACCTTAACACCCTCGTGAGATACAATATGACCCAAATATTCCACCTCTTGTACTCCAAAGAAACATTTTGATGTTTTTTCATATAATTGTTTCTCCTCCAATAGTTTGAGCACCCCGTCAACATGTTGAACATGATCCTTCCAAGACCTGTTGTAGATTAGTATATCATCAAATAATACTAGCACAGATTTTCTAAGGAAGGGTTTGAAAATGGAATTCATCAACCCTTGAAATGTAGAAGGTGCATTGGTAAGGCCAAAAGGCATGACCAAAAATTCAAATGACCCTCATGAGTTCGAAATGCTGTTTTTGGAATATCTTTAGTCTTCATTCTAATTTGATGATATCCTGAAAAAATATCCAACTTGGTAAAATAAATTGCTCCATGTAATTCATCCAATAATTCATCAATCAAATGAATGGGAAATTTATCTTTAATAGTGAGCTTATTGAGCTCCCTATATTCTAGACACATGCGCCATGATCCATCCTTCTTATGCACCAATACTACTAGAGCAGAGAAAGAACTTTGACTAGGTTGAATTATACCAGCCTCTAAGATTTCTCAAATCATACGTTCAATTTCGCTCTTTTGGACATAAGGATATTTGTAAGGCCTGATGTTTGGAGGAACACTTACTGGAATCAAATGAATAGCATGATCATGATCATGAATAGGTGGGAGTCCTTTGGGAGTTTCAAACACCTTGGAATGATTGTCCAAGACTTTTTGGAGATCTCGAGAACTAGATGATTTTGATGTTGGAACTTCTAGTGAGCATAATTGTACAATTACGCCTTGTTGTTCTTTCTTCAAAATATTTGTCATGAAATTAGAGCTTATTATCTTTCCTGGCTTCCCTTCGATACCTCGTAATTCGATTTCCTTTCCTTCTGAAAAAAAAATTCAAGAAAATTTCTTGAAAATTAAAAGATATTGTTCCCAAAGATTGTAACCATTGTATTCCTAGGAAAAAATCAGCACCTCCCATTGGGATGGAAAGCATTGGACTATTCAATACATATTCCCCCATGGCTAGCTTGATATTATGGCATTTTCCAGAGAAATTTATAGTTCCTCTATTTGCAACCATCACTTGACATTCTGGTTTTGGGTATAGGAAACAATTCAATTCCTTGGGTACCTTACAATGAATAAAATTATGGGTACTACCTGAATCAATCAACATTATTACCTTTTTCTTCTTGATATGTCCTTCTATCTTGAGATTTTGAGGAGTGGTAATTCCTGCCAATGCATTACATGATATGGTCAAACTCATTTCTTCTTCTTTTAGGGTTGGTTCCTGGTGTATATCCTATTCTTTTGAAGTTTCTTGTTCATTTTCTTCCTCCTCTTCACAATATATGTAAAATAATTTTTTCTCAGCATACTTATGACCTTTAGTGTATTTTATATTACAATTGTAGCAAAGCCCTTTTGCTCTTTTTTATTCCAATTTTTGTGGTGTCAACCTTGTAGGTTGTGGAAGTCTAGGAGTAGCAACACTTCCATCTTTGTAGAAGTGAGTGGTAGGCTTCCTTGTCGCCATAATTTTACAATCAACATTTTTTTTTGCTACCCTGAATGCCTTCTCCAATGAATCTAGTTCCATAACGCAAACTTCATGTTGGTTGTTATCCTTTAAAGTACCTATGAAGACATCAATCTTGTGTTCCTTTGGAATATCAGTTACTCTTATATTCAATTTTTGGAAGTCCTCAATGTGCTCCACCATTGAACCCTTTTGTTTGATATTTATAAATTGGCTAAAGAAAGTGTTTCTCTTTGCATCCTCATAATGTGCTATCATTTCCTCTGTAAAAATTGACTAAGTGACAATTTTTTTACGGGAGCAAAGCCATCGATACCATACAAATGTATTTTTTTCTAATTGTAAAGTTGTAATGCAAACCTTTTGTGTGTTTTGCACATTATTGAGATCAAAATATTTCTCCATATGTAGTATCCATGTTACGAGATCCTTGCCATCAAAATTCCTCATATCCATATTTGGAACATGGTGGTTCTTCAATCCAACATTAGAGTTTATGAAATCACGATTAACTTTTATTTTTTCCTCATTATGAGTTTCCTCTACTATCTGTTTTCCATTAGGAATCATTTCTGGTATCAACTTTGACAAACCTTCCTTCAAACCTTCCATTTTTTCTTCCATACCATTCTTCAAACCATCAATTTTTTCTTCCACATCTTTATTCAAACCTTCCATCTTAGCTTCCTTGCTTTTCTTCAAAACATCCATTTCATTTTTTGTTGCTCTTTGCGAGAGCGAAATTTGGTGCACTTTCTCTTGTAATTTTTATATGTCATGTTTCATTTATTCATCTTCATGAGCCATAGTAGAGCCTTATGAAGGCTTAATGGGTGTTTAATTAATTTTAGGAGGCATTTTATAACCCAACACTAATATCTATTCTACAATATGCCCTTGGAATCAATTCAAATTGATTCTTCAAACAAGACTTATGCAATTTGGAAAAAAATACACACCTTTTTCTTGCTTTTGAGGAGCTCGATATTGAAATTGATTTAACTTGGTGATTTCGTATCTTCAATATATGAAATTTGGCCCTGCAGTAGCACTCTGAATCTTCTTTCGAATGCCATGGGTCTGACCTGATTTGGATTCTTCATGGAAAATTTATGCCCAATCTCCCACAATGACCTAATTATGGACTAGTTCAGTAGAGTGAAGTTGTACGACATTCCACATGTCCCTGTTTCCTTCTTCAAATCTGAAATTGATCTAGTGGAAACTAGAGTCTGTTTACTTGCGGCCACTTTTTACAGAATTCCAATCTGACGCTGAAAGAGAGAGTTATGATGATTTTTCCACTGTCACCTTTTTGAGATGAAATTTGGGAGCCTGAAAAAACCCTAACTTCTACAGATCATATCTCCGAAAATGTTGTGAACCAAGATCTGAAATTTGTACAAGAGGTTACACAAGATTTTTTCTTCGCTCTTTAAAAATTTCAACTTTTGAACCTTCATAGAAACAAAGTTATAGTCAAAATTCGACGATGACCTGTTTTAGGTGAAATTCAGGAGCCTAAAAAAACCTAACTTCCATAGATCAAATCTCCGAAAATATTGCGAACCAAGAACTGAAATTTTCACATGACATTACTCAGGATTTTGGCTTCACTCTGTAAAAATTTCAACTTTTGAAACTTCGTAGAAAAAACATTATAGCGACAATTCCACAATGACCTGTTTGGAGTAGCGAAACCCTAGAATCCAAAGCTCTGATCCAAAATGTTATGAAACTAGCTCCAAAAATAGAAGAAAAGAGAGATCAACGCCTTAGAAATAAGCAACTTCGAGTGGGAAACCTCCAATACATTACATAAATGAACAATTCTTGGATGATACAAATGACAAAACCTCCTTTCTATAAATAGGAGTCCATGGGGCCACAATGTAATCCTAGCCAACCTAACAATAATAATGTAAGGGAACAATAATAACAATATGGGGGTTACAGGGGTACAAAAATAACAATAAGGGGGTCACACTAACAACAATAAGGGACTATAATAGTAATATAGGGACCTAATAGGTTCTGCCAATTTTCTATCTCTCCATCTGAGTTTGAGAGGTATTCGCTGTATTTTTCCCACCATAACATGCCATCAACCGTGGGATTGATCCAATCGTCATCCCAGGCAGTTGGTTTTTAGATGTGATAAACATCTTCCTCCTCATGTACTAGTTCAATATATCGCTCACCTTCTGTTGGATATAAGCGGACTATCACCCATGTACCTTAGTTTTCAAATATCATACTTCTCCTTTTCAAATTTTTGATACCTCCCATGTCAATAGCCCAATCCAAACCTAAGAGCACACGGTAGGGGTCCATGTCATCCACAATCTAGACTACCTCAAAATCAACATCTAATTTAACACCTACGATGTCTACCACAACCTTCGGTAGTCACCCTAGTGGGATGATATTTTGCTGGTAAGCTATTCCTAACTGAATAGTTTACCATTCCAGCTTTCGTTATCCCATTCTTTTACAGGTTTGCTTGGGTAGGACATTTGAATCTGAACCTATGTCAAGGATGACTTGGTCCATTTCATAGTATCCAATCTATGCAGTCATATGCATCTCCCGACCAGTCCTTTTTTTTATTATTATATAGTTTGTTCACAATTTTAACCTCTGGTTGTCATGCAACATTTTCTGCGCAACTATTTATTAATGCTTGGAGATCCTCTACTGCCTTTTGGTTATGCAGTAGCTTCATACATGCTTGAAGGAATGGTTTAATTTCTTCACTTGATTTTGGTTCTACCGAAGTATTTGAGGTAGATGCTTCGTCTTTGGTCATCTCCCTCTGAGCTTCCATGAAGGTTTCTTTCTCCTTTTTTAGATCTAAGCTTTCCGTTTTCTCGACAGTCCTCCTGATTAGTGGTTCAGCCACAACTTTTTCCTCAGCCCCTCCAGTGGCAATGTCATTGCATGTGATCACCTTGATACTTGTCCCATCATCTCGTGGTTCTGCCTTAACCCATTGTACATTCTACGTTGTTTCTTCTGCATTTTTTCTATTAGCACCGAGCATTCCTTAATGACATGGTTGAACTTCCTGCAATATCTGCAAGATTGGCGCGTAGGGTTCGGGTAGTCTCTTGCATAATGTCTCACGTCCCCACATTTGTAGCAGATCATTTTCCCTCGTCCTCAAACTGCACTTCCACCTCTCCCTCCCCCCTTCCTCTTGTAGGGGATCCTCCCTGCCCAGAGGAAGATAGTGGTGATGAGGGTTGAGCCTACACCCTATACAAGTTTTCCCTATCTACCATTAGGTCGAGTGTTCGGCAGTTTTGTTCATCGTGAACCAGAGATGAGAAGAATCTACACCACTGTTGTTTCAGTTCTGGAACATAGGCACCTAATCATGGGCAGTGGTTTGTGTCATGTCTTCCTACTACTCGACAGTCAGTGTACCACAAAATGGGGGTACTGGGTCCAACCATTTCCCTAGGGCGCATAGGGTGTATCCCCCCAGCCTACATATAATCTGATAACAAGGGGAACTGATCCTTAGTGTGGCCGAAGACCCTATAGTGTATGCACCAGAAATCCGTTCTAGCTTCTTTACCTCAATATTTTCACAAATTCTAAATTTATAAGTGTGTAATGTTCCCAATTTTAGCCTCAAGCTAAAATGGAACATTATAGTTGTAAATTTTCATTTTTTTGAATAAAAGTGGGTAAAGTGACCCATTCATGTAATAAACAGGAATAAAATCCCTTACAATGTGAAAAGGGATCATCATGGAGCTGGATTTCACACCCTCATGTGTGAAAGGGGATAAAATGCAAATGGACAAGGCCTAGTTGACCAAGTCAAACTGCGTTGGCATGAGTTGGAAAGCACTAAGTGGGACAATGCAGTTTTAATGGAGGAATATTTCATGGGGGAGGAAAATTCTAGAGGAAGGAAGATGGAGACTTCATTGTGTTTAAAAGAGGAGCAAGGAGCCCATTGAGATTATATTAGATTATTTGATTATTTGTCTATTCAGACAAATTGCTGCCTCTTGCTGTTCAACAGAGTTGTAGTGCCCTCGGGCACGAGGGAGTCTTGCTTAGGATTTCCTCTCCTTCTTGAGTAGCTCATGAAGGATTGCGCTCATCCTCCATATTCTGGCATTCAGGACATAGCATTAGCCTACTCCATTAGCACAGTATCTGTAGCAGATTATTGTGCAAAGTGTTGCTGGGAGGTTTCCTACAACACCATTTTGAGCTGATATTTTAGAGGAGGGAGGTTCTCTACTTCTGGGAGGTTAGTGAGAATGGTTCCCAAGCATATTACACTATCATTGGTAGGAGGCAAACCACTACCATCAATTACAACGCAAACCCTCTCATAATCTGCGTTCTAGTTGGAGCACATTTGCAGTGAGGGTGTTGCAGACATTTTAGAGGGTGAGATATTTGGTGTAAGGATCAGCGTTGCACTTCATATTTCCAATGGAGAAGGGTTCTTCATCAGCTTCAGTCATTCATCCTTCTCCAATCCATTCCATGTATTGAGTTGCTGCAGCTACCCAACAACTCTGGCATTTTTGCAGTTTTTCATATTTCAACCAATCCTTCTAGGATTGACTTGAGGTAGTGATTGGGAGGTGAGATCAACTCTCCCAATGATGTATGAGACATATCTATGCAGATCCTATGATGTTTTTCACTCAGTGTAGTAGTCTCCCTCATGTGACTACGTAGTTCCTATTCATGGGCATCATGCTATGGAGCAACATTTTGTATTATGACATGTGTATTCATGGAAGGCATCTTGCCTTATTCTTTTGATATTCATTGTATCATTTTGCTGTTGTTATTTCATAATAAAATGGCTCAAGGGTTTTCATACATTTTGGCATAATATTTATTCACTGCTATTTCCAGTTTATGTCTTTATATTGTTGTAGCTGCATTTTTGGGTTATCTTGAGAGATTCCCAATCTTGTTGTATTCCCTCTTGGGAATATTGTCCCTTGAAAACACTCTATAGAAGGAGTCTGATAGTGGGCTAGGAAGCCTTTGGAGCTCATCCTTCTTTATGAAGGTGACAAATCTAGTAAATTCCCCTTCATTCTATCTCTGGAATAGATTTTCTTATCGATTGACAATGTTTCTGAAAAAGGAACATTACAAAGTGCATCACCTCTAGCTGGTTCTGGATATGTAGTGCCACAAATTGAGTATCATCTCTTGGTGAAAATTCTAACTTCATGGAAATATACAAAGCTTATTCCTGGGAGTTGATATTCTTTTGTCCCATAGGTCCATGAAGATGTGGTAATAGCATGGTGATAAACCATTCCTTGTGTTGTTTGTCCTTGTAGACAAATCCCCCATCACTGATGACCTTCTTCAGTTGTTGGTCAGCTTCCCAGACGGACTCTGTAAGTCCCTGTTTTAAGTCCTTTAATTCGAATATACATTGAGAGTATGATTTAGGCTTCCAGAACTATTGCTTCAGAGTGTCCTTAATATTTTGTATTGACGTGTTTGCGTGCTAACCAATTTTTTCCATAAACCAATCTAGAGCCCTTCCTTCAAAGTCTATGGAAATTTGTGCTCTCTTGACAACATCATTATTAATGTTCTGTGAAATCCATACAAACTTTGCTACAAACCATAATTGATCCATATCCTCATCCCCCACACCCTTAAAGATAGGCAGTTTCATGTGTGGAACCATATCGTCCTTAGGTGGTGGTGGAGGTGGGGTAGGAGAATTATTATCCTTGCGTGGGTTTGATGATGGCGTAGCCAAGAGACTGGTTCCAACTTGCCCAGCCCTACCTTGGTTAAGATCAGGTGATTCCCTTAAGGGAATGCATACCAATCTATCTCCTTCTTGATTAACCCAATAGTATTTACCATTTCGTGTCATGCTTCCACTTTGGTCGGAGGTCATTAACTCAGTGTGGCCACACAGGACACCCTTTTCAAAAAATAGCATCTTAATCAACAATGGCAGGGTTTGCAAGAACTTACCTCTAAATCTTTTTAAGAACCTTCACTCCTCTTTTGAATATGACAAAAACTGATCAACTGCAAATTATTTTACAAATCCTCCAAAAATACTATCAACCCAGTGATCTATAATCTTGGTGATCTTGTTATCAATCTTTTCTAGTTTTTGGATCAATTGAGGGGTCCAATGCATGACCTGATCGTCTTTCCAGTAGGTCTGGAATTCCGCCAATCGTGCCAACCACTCATATAATTTGTGTGCGAAGGATACAAAGAATATTTCGTGAACTTCTGTAAAGATGTACTTATTCTTCCACTCTTCAGCGATAACTTCTTACTTCTATTCTATTTTAGGGCAAACTCATGATTTTTTTTTCGAACCAGCCCTCAAGTTCAGGCTTCAATGGATGCCAATGACCCCATGGCATTACTCGATCCCTCTCTCAAAATGCTCCCAGCCCTAACAACAGAACCATTTGTTGGATTGAGGGGTCTTGACCTAGGTTCAGTTTTAAGGTTTGAAAAAAACCCTTTTACTACTGGCCCTTTCTACAATGGCCTGCTTTTGTAGGTCAAGGTATCACCTGAAGTAGTATGGGATGGTGATGGAACCAGGTTTCCACACCCTGAGAGAGAGAAAGTTAATTAAAGTGGGTCCCTTCAAATCTAATAGACTGGCGCAGGAGAAGCCCTAACATAGAAACCCTTAAAAATATATCGACTGAGCAACTTAAGAGAAGATCATAAATGATTAGATAACATATAACTAGAGAAAAGCACTTAAACCAGACCTATGCATTCATAACATCGCATCCACGTGTGCACCAGTAAATCATCAGTATTCAGCAAGCATGTATAATCTCAGAAATAACATAAAATGTATTCGATAATCATAACCGCCAGAAACACTTAGATATCACAAAACATTCTTCTCATTCATTCATATCCAGATCCAACTTACAGACTCTATCTGCCAACCCGCGTACACAGCCAGTGGGGCCTACACACAGTAGGACTCAGTGTCTCTGCGCACACAGCCAGCAGGAGCCCTTACCCATAAAATCGACAAAATATCCACAAGTGAGTATTTAAGTTTAATCCCAACCTAGCCTACATCGAGACTCAATTTATCCATCTATTTATAACATATTAGCCTGCGCTTCTCTATGGTCCACAAACCATGGTTTGCAGACTTCTGGTCTACCCTTTGACCCATTACAATTCATTGAGGGCTTTGACCCACCCCAAAGCCCTTGCACTAGACTAAATATTACAAAATATTACAAAACTAGACCAAAAATGCGGTTAGGGGACCTTGCTCCAACAAGCCTCGAAAAATTGTAGGACACCTTGGTCATTACTGGTTATTTTGACATTCTGCAGCCTGACAGTGCGCTCCTGCTGGAAGCTGCCGAGGATGGAGAAGAAGATGAAGATGAGACCAAGCAAGAGTCAGAAAGCCCGAGAGGATAGGACCAGGACCGGGAATGACTAGGTGCCTTGGCCCCTTTTCTTATGTTAAGTTATCTGTGTGATTTCAGTCCTGTAATGTCTATAGTTCGTAGTCTTAGCAAGTTTAGTTTGTTACAAGTTGGAGTTATGGCTCTTCTACCTTTTTTAGGGGCCATCATACAAAATCTTCATCCGATTTTCTGATATGGGCGGAGATGTTTTTGTAATTTTGGACACATGGTCTGGTTTCCGGACTGATGGCAAATCATTGTATGTACACATTTAAATAGTTAATAGAAGGAGTCCTATACTTGCTGAAAAAAAATAAGAAGTTGAAAATAGTAGTTGAAAAAGTAGTTTTTTATTTTCTTTATCTTTTTATCTTTTAACATTTTTACTTCAAAAATGGCGAATCATCCCCCATGGTTGACATTATTATCTTGAATCCTATTGGATTTTATAAAGTTGATTTTGGTTATACTTTTTTTTGTTTTTAGGCCCATTTTTCACCTCAAAATTTCTCTAAGGAGCCCCTTTTCTATGAATAATTGTGGATGGTGTGGAATCCTCTTGAATTATGTTGGTGAAAACAAGAAAGTAAAATTTTGGGTGGCATAATATTTTCATATGGACTCTAATTGACATGATTATTTCATTGTTGGAAAGGTATTTATGTATAGAATTTGAAAAAAAGTTTCATGCTAAAGAAACAAAGTTTTTCCTCCAAAAAATTTCATTTGATGCCTAAAAATTCTCATGGAAGGTTTCAAACCCCAATTTTCCAAAATGGGTCACGTTAGTAAAAATGGTACTGTGAGCTAATTCCTCCACGTTTTCGACTCCAAAAGAATCGATATTGATGAAAAAATATATAATGATCCAATATGGATCATGTCAAAAGCTTTATACTGATTCATTCCCTACTTGAAATTATTACCAATGGTTATTATGCCACGAGGTGACATAGCTATCACTTAAAATGATGCTATAGAATTGCATAGGTACTACACTACCCCAAAAATGCTCCTAAATTCAATGAATTAAGTTAGAATTTAACACTTCACGATTCCCTCCATCGTTATGGTATCTATATTGAGTTCCCGTCCACCAATAATGTACCCCAAATACACCAATGGTTATTGAGAAAACTCACATTTCTTGAAGTTGATACTATAACACCTATGTAAGGTATCAGATGCGCTCCTCCAAGGTGGAGCTATAAAAAATTATGTCTTCCAAAATACACTATTGCAAATGAATATAAATAGGGATAAAATACATCATTCATCAATCACTTAAAAGTAGTTGGTTCATTACATGAACTAACAGGCATGACCCAACATTCATAAGACTTTCCTTGTCTTGATGGAGGTATTTTTAGTGTCTTCTTTGTTTACACATATTTGGTGGTATCTCTTTTTGAGATCCAAATTTGTGAACTACTTGGCATGATTCAATTGATATAACATGCCATCAATCCTAGGAAAACGATATTTATTCTTGAGTGTGATTATTGTTCAAATATCTATAGTAGATACAAATTCACTAGTTTCTATCCTTCTTGGATATTATAATGGTAGGTGACCCACAAGGTAAAATTCTTGGTAAAATTACTCCATACAGTTAGTATGAAATTTCTTGGAAGGTGTACCAACAAGATATCACTTAAGTCACAGGTGACTAGTGACCCTAATAAAAAGTGTGGATGCTTATACTTCATATCTGTAACAAATATGTGAGAAAAAACCTGAAGAAAAATAGATGTATGCGATCTAAAAGAAAAAAAAAAATGGATCCAATGTAATGACCCAATTATGGAAAAGCCTTGAAAGAATGGATATTTTATTAATAGCACATGGATAAGGAGATTTACAAAGGGTCTTAAATCCCCCTCCATGGGATGGGTCCTTTGATGTCCTTGTCGCTTCAGTATTTAGACTTTCCTCTCTCAATGTGTGAAAACCCAAATAATATGCAGAAATCTAGTGGGAGCTCAAAAGTATGAGGCGATAATGGTGACGATGATAATGATAATGGAGAGAAATGAATGAAAAACCCTCTTATTTACAGAAAAGTATTGGGTTGATATAAAAAATGGAGAACAATAAAATATTATTGACCAAAAGCTAGATCTAACCGTTAGGAATACTTTATTATATTTTTAGAGAGGGAAAATATATTCAATATGGTCAAATATCTTTGTTTAGAAATAATTAAAAAAAAATGATTTATTAATTATTTCGCTAATAATAAGAAAAATGTGAGAATGAATAATTATTAAATAATGGTTTAACAATTATTCCAAGAATGGAGTTAAGGAAAACAAAATAAAGAGTGATTTATTTAGTTATTCCTAGGTGATTTAGTCAAATGCGATAAGGAATAAGTATCATACAATGATTTAATAATTATTCCTAGAGAAAACTAAATAAATAATTGTCTATTTAATTATTCTCATGTGTTTTAATCAGAAATAACTTAATAAAAGTGGTTTATTAAATTATTTCCTATATTGAAAGTGGTTTTACTATGGTAAAATTAAAATCACATGGTGTATTTTGATCCACCTAGTTAGAAATGGCTAGGTGGTCATTTTTTGGTGATAACAGATTGCCCCCCAACGTACGAGTCTTAGGAGAAAATCGTATGACCAAAATACGTTGTAATATACACTTCCACGAGACACCGAAGGAGAGTCAGAGAGAGAGAGACGACTGGAAATGCAAGGAGGGAAAAAAATGGAGGTGGCAAGACCTCCTAAAGTGATACAAGTCTCCTTTTATTTTGGAGTACATGATCTTAAATGAGGCAGGGGAGTCATACCCATACCCGATGAGTTAACTAAGTACAAAGAATAATGGTGAGCCAAGCAATGTGGGACTGGAATACAAAGTACATGATACATGATATGCTGGAATCAATGGGCCAGAACATAATACAATGAATCTCATATACATAATACGTCTGGAAAAACATAGGCCAAGACTAAATAAAATAACATATGAGTACATGAGAAATAATGCCCTTGAAGCTGATATGGGGAGGGGTAATCACAACAAAAGAAGCCCTACTAAATAGGAAAGGGTTCTAAAGATATGAATTGATCATCTAAAGGAGACATGCATGCTATGGGCGCTGCAAGGGAGTAGAATTGAACCCATCAAATATCTGGAACTGCATCTGAGGTTGGATCATAATTTTAGGTCATCTAGACATGTGGGGGGATACCTAAAGGTCCTCCACCCCCTCATGAGGTCTGAAACATATCACACACACCCGAGAATCAATGGTACAATTAGCTGGATCACCAGACCATCATGTGTATGGTTCTTAATCGTGCGATATTAAGATGGATTCGAGCATGTGAGAAACAATCAAGTTAAATGGAAATGGTGATTCCCTTTTCTTGATTCGAGGCATTGAATGGTGATGAAATCAGGAACTAAGGTACACCACCCTCTAGACCACACTCATGGAATAAATGTGTTGAAGTTGACAGAAGAGGGCCCACAAGAGTTGCGGAAATGAGGAATCATCAACTAAGGCATAAGGGATCATAGTAGAGTGACTGATGGACTGACAGCAAGGATGATGATGGAGGGATACAAAATGAGAGGTGGACTGATGAATTCCCTTGTCAAATCATAACATGCATGGTTGGTCTGGAAACAACTAGCTTGATTCTAGAGGGGATGGTCAATTACTGAGGCCGAGGATTTTCAGAGATGGAACAATATAGGTGGAGGAAAAAAGAAGAAAAATAAAGAGATTGATGTGACACAAATATGGATGGAATACTGTAACATGACATAATGGGACTTAGAACGGACTCCATAAATGCAAGGGTGACTCGCCTCAGATGCTCTGAACAAGGGCGACTCGCTGATGCTACCACATAGGATAGGACCAGGGGGGACATAAAAACATGAGTAAATAGGGGTTACTCATGACAAAAATTGACACATGAGTCAACAAGTTCGAAGGAAAAGTGTTACCAAAGTACATGCGGCTCATATGAAGAAATGCAGTTTGAGTTGGCAGCAAAGTGAAATTTCATCAAAAAAATGAATTCTAGGTGAAGTGTCAAATTACCAAAAATAAAGGGAGACCCATTATAGAACTTGATGAGATATTTCCAATGGTGTTGATGGTTCATCAAACTGAGCTATGGTTTGGTCACAATGGGCGACAGAAAAACTAGGGTTTTTCCTATAAAAGGGCTTCTTTCCTCCAAATCCAATTCAATTGCATAGTGATTTTTGGAAAATTTGGAGAGGAGGATAAGGCCCTAAACGTTGTGGATATCATAGTGAACAAAATAACCATCATAATATGGATTTGCGACTTTCAGGTAGGTGGCCTTACTCTTTTAAGGATGTTCGTAATGCTTCTTGGAAGGATGGTTCCTAGTGAAAAATTAAGGTAAGAAGGGAAAATGGAATGAAATACTAGAGAATGTCTAGGATCATCCCTGCCCACTAAGTCAAACATGGGGAATAGGTGGTAAATGTGGCCTCACATACAGTAGAATGTTTGAATATATGGTATCAAACATCTATGGTATGTGAGGTGTATATGGCTCGTTGGGAACGCCAAAAGGACAAACTATCAAGGGAGTGAAAAGATAATTGACCATACCTATATCGTTGGGGTTAGGCTGAGACTTATGTTAATTAGGTGAGAAATATGGCCAGGGGCCATCATGCCCCCAAGAATGAGATACTTCTCCTTGGAATATATGGTGGAGGGGATTGATATGGTATGCTAAGGTGGGAATGATGCCCCTAGCTAGAGGAGTTTGTGGAGCTCCATTAAGTTCCAAGTGTTCAAATAATGGATTCAAGCATTCATACCTACTGACACGATATCTTCCCAAGGACAATGAGGAGATATAGGGGAATAGTTTCCCCCTATTTTTGTATGTAGCATGCTATGGGAATGTCATATGTATTTAGAGTAGTGGACTCCAAACACATTTTGATGTTGTGGTTCACCATTTCTTGATGTTATGGATGTCTTCTTATGGGAATAATGGATAAATGATGTAGTAAGATAAAGGAAATGGTGGATGAACAATCTCATTTGGAACTTAATATATGAATTAAATGGACTGAATTTTTGAATTCGCATACATGGTGTCACTACACCAGAGAGTGTATTCAGAGATAATGAACTGGTTCTCACCTAGAAAATATTGTGGTTGACCAACAAAAATGTCTAAGTGACTAGGCTGTTGATGTGAGATGAACGAATGATTAAGTGGATCATCCCTACAGTGATCTTAAGTGATATGATACTCTGGAGGTTATTCTAAATGGAAAAGAATAATGGTACTAGAGGTGACACTACCAGATGTACTAGGAGTTTTGGGGAGAATTGCTTCTCCTGTACTCTAAAAAATGGATGCCCCCTTACCCAAACATTTAGTGGAAATGTAAGTCACAAGGTGTGTTATCACTGGAAAATTGAACAAGCAAAGGACATCATGACATGTCAAGCAGAAGGATTTATAGGGTGGAAAAACATTACAGAATCTGGAAAATTTAACTTTCTATAAGGTCAAAAGGAAAATTTATTAAATTGCGCACAGAAGACACTGGCACAATGCGCTCCACACGCCCTTTTCTTCTATAGCAGCTAAAGTCTATGTGGCTATCCCTCAATAAGCCGCACGGTCCTGGGTATGGTAGAAGGTCACCATTTGGGACCAATTTTCACACTTGAGGAAGAAGATTATCCACTTGAGGCCACCCAAGGACAACTGCCTAGAGCCATCTTGAGACCTCAAGTGGGCACACAATGGAATAACCACCACTCTTGGGTCACTATCCAAAATTGTACCAAGAGAGGGAAGAATATTTGAATTTTTCTTATGAATGACCACCATGAGAAGAACAATTTAGAACACATTGTTATGTTGGCCGAATTTCCCATGAGAAAACAAACAGTGTGTTTTCCAAGAAGCAAAGGAGTGAAGGGATTCATTTGTTGGCCATCCAACATCTCAATCCCAAAGGAGAAGTGCATCAATTTTCCATTATATGCTCAGTCATTTGAGGAGAAGAGAGAGGCCTGCAAACAGCTTAAGGGAAGAGCCCTCCTTGCTTTGAGTATTAGAGCTCCATAGCTCTAAGGACTCACTGCGAGTGTTTTAGCGTTCTACCTATTTTTTCCACCAGTGGATAATAAAAGGGGATTCATTCTCCGTTTGTATTATTAGTTTGTTTAC
The DNA here is from genome assembly GCA_034641835.2 of Pinus albicaulis. Classification (NCBI taxonomy): domain Eukaryota; kingdom Viridiplantae; phylum Streptophyta; class Pinopsida; order Pinales; family Pinaceae; genus Pinus; species Pinus albicaulis. Next base: position 1,703,393,018 of record CM076578.1, read on the forward strand.
TTGATATTGAGCTTGAGTTATATGTGTATTTTTTGTTTCTTGTTTCCTCCTCTTTTTGTAGTATGTTATGTTTTATAACTAGTTTTTCTACATGTTATGATGCCTCACTAACCATATAACAACCCATTTTTGCCCTGCAACATTGCTTGTAGGCTATCAATCACTCCTACCAAGCACTGGTGCATTTCGCACACCCTCGTACTAAACACACCAATACAGGATTGGCGACTCCATTTATTTTTCCTCTTCAGCTATGTGGTTGTGGTTTTGCAGAACCTCCTTTCTGCTCAGTATTGCTGCAAGACAAACTCTCCTCTTCCTTAGCTTCTCTCATTCACCCTCTGTGAAGAGATTCAATTCAAGAGAAGTGGAACTTCCAAGCACAATAAAACCATGTGCATTCAACTCAGATAGACACATAGGTCCACGCATGTTCAGCTCAGACAGACGTGCAGATTCGCGCACCTGTGTAGAAATAACCAGCGTGGAAACCTGTGAGCCATTTTTTCACTGATTTTCTCAATTTTTTTCAAATGTAAAGTGATTGGAAGCCTAGAATAAATATTCCAACACTGTTTTATGGTGTTTCTTGTTTGTTAGGACATGTTTTTAGCTAAACTTTAGCTTAGCGATTGCATAGTTCTAATTTTTAGTTTATTATTACAAATTCACATGGTTTAATTAGGAGGAATGTAAGTGGTTTTAAAATCCACCCATGCTATCTGTTTGAAATTATTAGTGATAATAGAAACCTAACACATAGGTAATTAGCAAGAATTAAGTGGCCCATATCCACACATGTTTAGCTAGTTTCCAATTTTCCAATTTTTTGCATTAATTTTAGTTTAAATTTTGCATTAGGATTTGGGACTAGGATCAAAGTATTTAAGAAGGAAATTAATTTCTGCTGCCCTTGCACCTCTTGGTGATCCCGGGCATGCATATAAATTCTCTCTTTTGATATTTTTCCATCTCCCTATAGTGCAACATTTAGAGGAAAAATTGTAAGCGACCCATTATCCACATATCATTTACTGTTTGAAAGGAACAATTAAACATAGTTTAATCGAGAGGGAGTGTAAATGATCACTGAATATCCACATCCTATAAAAACTTTGATTATACACTTCATCGCACACATTGGAACACCATAAGCAAAGTAAGAATACTTAAAACTAGCCATTGATTGAACTTATTAAAATCTCGCCACAGGGGCCACAAAACAATTAATAGTTCAAGGTAGGAACATTGGGGGTAGGCATCCAATAAGCCGATATGATCATTTTACATTATTGAAAAATAGAATTTGACTATTTAGGGAGCTTTAAACCCATTTATCTGCCCATGGAAAATAATTCTCGAGGGCCATAGAGACCCGATTCAGAGGGGGTTAAGCTTAGGCCCAGTGCGTGTGGTACTATTTGGGGCTACCTGACCCATATAATGCTCGGTACTGGTAGTTGAATACCAAGAAGATCAAGACTCGAAAAATCACGTGGTATGACAGTAATTTAGTGGCCAAATCTAGGGCATCCTTCCCTATAGGTGATGGTGTAGGCAGCACTAGATCCTCTTTCCATTACCTTGGTCGATTCTTCAGCTGCTAAAAGGCATCGCCAGTTCTTTCAGGACGTTAGCCCTAGTACCCACCAGAAGATATCTTCGCAAGGCCCAGTTACATTTGAGAGTGTGAGGACGATTAAATCTTTTAGGATTTTTTAGTATCATACATGAAACAACCAAAACCATTTTTTGATTGACTGATCACATAGGATTAATATAAAGGATAAATTTACCTTTTATTTTTCATTTTGTTTTATGTATGTGATCGCATTTTTCTTTGATAATAATATCTCTCCTCTCAGAAAAACTAAAAAATATTTCTAGAATTAAATAGAGTCAACACCATAACAGACCCAAAGAGACCTCGTCGATCTAGACGATTTTTGGACCTCCCCCCATTAGAGGGAGGAGTTTCAGGTATTTCACTATTCAGGCATTAAAGATGACACACAACCACCCTTATTGGTTCATCCTTTATCGGGGCATATTTAGTTGGAAACCCCCAAGGGAATCCAACACCACACCTGTGGAAACCCCTTCAAGGTCACCCCACACCACTCCTCCCACAAACCCTAGAGGGCAGAGGAGCACTACCCATTTGGGGAGCCAACAGAACACACAACCAGGTAAATCACAGGGTACTATCCACCAGAAAAACCCCATACATAACCAGATTCCTATGTTTTCACAGTCTACAATGGAAATCAACACTCAATTACCTTTCATAGCATCTTTAAACATACTAGATCTATCAAAGTTAATGAATGATCCCATTACACACAATCCCATGCCCATGAATCTCCCTTCAGACATTAAAAAATTCTAAGGGAAGCAAGCGGAAGACCCTGGAAACCATATAATGAATTTCCACCTATGGTGTTCATTGAACAATATTATTGATGATACTATTCTATTAAGATTATTTCAACGCACCTTAACCGGACCAGTGGTGAAATGGTATGTGGAGCAAACTTCTACTTCACATGGAACCTTTAGCTCCCTTGCTACTTCATTCCTCACATTTTTTTAGTTACCCATCCACCATGATTCAGGAATGGAGTTACTGACTCATTTTAGGAAAACGCCAGCCGTCCATATCTTAGACCATCTCCATGAATGGTGGTGATGTCAAAGTTTGTGTAAAGCGAAACTCGATGATTAAGTGTTACTGGACCTATTCCTAAAAATTCTCGTAATAGAGATTTCAAAGGAAATGGAAAATCAAGGACCTACTTCCGAAGATGATGCCATTAGAAAATCCCAACAACTAGAGCTGATATAAAATTAGTTAGGATACATTTATAACATCTTGTTCTTGGGTGTGGAGCCTGATTATCTTGTTTACTTTGTGTTAGTATGAATTCTTTGTCGAAGTGTACGAAAAAGAACCACTTTAGCTACGCATAACTAATAGCCCTAACAACGATAGAGGCTGCAAAACATCTTCAGATCTGCAATTAGTAGTTAAAATGCTGCAACAAACAGATCTATAAATGGGAAAGTATATTTAAGGTAGGCAAAGAGTTTGCTCCATGCATCCAACATGGACAAGACAAGAAATAATATTTTTTGAATGAATTTTTATATTGATAGGCACCCGAGGAAACAAGAAGGTGTATCCAGATTTCCTCAATGGGATGGGTTCTTTGTGTCCTCAAGACTTCACATCTAAGCTTTCCTTGTAGGTGTAGAAAACCCAATGGGAAGATAGAGTCTTTGGGAATGGAAAGAAAATGGTAGAAATGAGACCAAGCATAGATCCGTAGTGACCTAATAGGCAACAAAAGGTGAAGAATGATGGGGAAAATTCCTATTTATAACAAAATATTGGGTCATTCTGCATCTTGGTGCATGATTAAAATAATGTTAATCAAACGATCCACCTCTATGGAATATTTTATTATTATTTGTTGAGGGAAAGGGTGTTTGACTTGGGTCAAATCCCTTGATTAGTGAATAATAAAAAAATAAAATGATTTATTTATTATTTTTAGGATGTGGTTGAGTAATAATAAAATAAATAATGATTTATTCAATTATTTATAAATGATTTAGTCAAATTTAACAAGGAATATTATTTAAATAAGGTTTAAATAATTATTCCTAGAAAATAATAAGATAAATAATGATTTATCTAATTGATTTTCCTATTTTGGGTTAAATATGATCAGGAATATTAATTAAACTACTTTTTAAATAATTATTCTTTTTTGGGGTTTCCTTAATTAACATATGGTGCGTTTTACTTAGGGTAAAATTGGTCTTACATGGTGTACTTGGGTTCATCTAATAATAATAGGTTAGATGACCAAAAATGGTGTAACACTATGTATCAAAAAAAGATTGGACCCCGTACCTTAAAAGGGTGGCAACACCGCCCGTATTAATCATGGGGTCCAGTGGGGGCAAGCAGCCGCGGAGCTCCTCTCCTAGCGGGGGTTTTCGAGGGCAGCGCCCCCGAATCTAAAAACAGATGTAAAATTGCCTTGTAAAAGTATAGTAATTTCTAGTCAATCTGGGCCGTTCATTAGGCAAATGATCTGATGGTAGAAGTTATGTTTAGATTAGGGTTTTTTTCCCTAGAAGGCAACCCCCTTGTATATATGAGGGTATTTTATTGCGGCTGTGTATTATGTGTGTATTCTCGGAGCGAGAAACAGAGAGGAGACCGTGTGAGAGAACAGAGGAATATTACAACGGACTCACAGGTTTTGTCTTCATTTTTACCGGATAATAGAAAGGAAGGATCGGCTGTTCAAGGTGGTATAGCCCAAATTCTAGGTGAACCACTTATATCTCTGTCTCTCCGGTTTTAATGTGTTTTTTGTGTTTGTATTTTCGTATATTTTATGTGTTGCATTGCCCATAATATAATTTTCTAACAACTGGTATCAGAGCCGAAGGTATATTTGGCTGATAAACTCGCAGGAAAGAAGGGTTCCTGGTTCGAGTGGGAGCAATGGCGGATGATGGTAAGTTTAGGGTCGAGAAATTTAATGGCCAAAACTTCCCGTCGTGGAAGATGCAGATGGAAGATTATCTGTATTAGAAAGATCTATACCTACCATTGAGCGGAAAAACAAAGAAGTCGGCGACCATTACAGACGCGGAATGGAACATTCTCGATAGAAAGGCACTCAGAACAGTACGGTTGTGTCTTGTGGCATCAGTCGCCTTCAATATTTCGAAGGAAACAACAACAGAGGGTTTGATGCAGACATTGGCGAAACTATATGAAAAAACCTCGGCCTCAAATAAGGTATTTCTTATGAAACGACTATTTAATATGAAGATGTCGAAAGGTGGATCTGTTGCAGACCATTTAAATGAATTTAATACAGTTACCAGTCAGTTAAGTTCTGTAGGGGTAAAATTTGATGATGAAGTTAGAGCTCTGTTATTCTTGTGCTCATTGCCAGAGAGTTGGAATGGTTTAGTAATGACCATTAGTAACTCTGTCTCTGGATCTAGTACTTTAAAGTTTGATGATGTTGTTGGTGCTATCCTTAGCGAGGAAATGCGACGGAAAAGCTCCGGTGAAACATCAGGTAATGCTTTGAGTGCAGAGTCTAGGGGAAGAAGAATGGAAAGAGGAAAGAGCTCGGGATATCACAGTAAATCAAGGAAAGGCAGATCCAAGTCTAGATCGGGGATATTATGCTGGAATTATGGAAAGAAAGGACACCTAAAGAAATACTGTAGATCTCAGAAGGGAAAAGAAGGAGACACACAACAAGAAAACATCATGAAGAAAATGTGACAGGTGATGTGTTACAAGATGCTTTGATTCTTTCTTTCGAAAATGTTACTGATTCTTGGGTTGTAGATTCAGGGGCTTCATTCCATGCCACACCTGATAAGAAATATTTTCATGACTATGTTCAAGGAGATTTTGGACAAGTTCGTCTGGGTGATGATAAACCCTGTAAAATTGTTGGAATGGGTAAAGTTATTGTAAAACAACAGAATGGAGACCAATGGCTAGTAAAGGAGGTAACACATGTTCCATATCTGAAGAAAAATCTGATTTCAACAGGGCAGTTAGGCAGTGAATGTTGTGTGACAACTTTCACAAATAAAACTTGGAAGGTCACCAAAGGAGTGCTGGTAATAGCAAAAGGTGAAAAGGTTGGTACATTGTATTTATGAAATGGTATTTCTAACTCTGTTAATGCTTTAAATTCCAAAGGAGTAGATGCAGCATTATGGCATCATAGGCTCGGACACATGAGTGAGAAGGGAATGAATATTCTTCACTCAAGAAATTTGTTGCCAGGTTTGAAGAATGTTGATTTGGATTTCTGTGAGAATTGCATTTATGGAAAACAAAAGAGTCAGATTTCTCAAAGTTGGGAAAGAAAAGAAGAGCAGAAAATTAGAGCTTGTGCATACAGATGTATGGGGACCTGCTCAGGTATCATCTCTTAGTGGCTCTCGCTATTATGTTACATTTATTGATGATGCAACTTGAAAAAATTGGATTTATTGTATTTAGAATAAATCTGATGTATTTGATACTTTCAAGAAATGGAAAGCTTTGGTTGAGATTGAGACAGGAAAGAAGTCGAAGCGTCTCAGATCAGACAATGGAGGTGAATATTGCAGCAAAGATTTTGATAGGTATTGTTCAGAGCATGGAATTCGCAGAGAGAAGACAGTTCCAAGAACGCCACAAGAAAATGGTGTGTCAGAAAGGATGAACAGAACAATCATGGAGCGTGAAAGGTGCATGAGATTGCATGCAAGATTGCCTTTCCGATTTTGGGCAGATGCTGTAGATACTGCTGTTTATCTAATAAACAGAGGGCCTTCAAGTTCCTTGGATGGTGGTATTCCAGAGGAAGCATGGATAGGTAAAAAGGTATACTACTCTTTTTTAAAGCCTTTTGGTTGTGAGGCCTTTGTCCATATTAATAAGTAAATAGAACAAAGCTTGAGGCAAAATCAAATAAATGTACCTTTATTGGATATGGTGTTAATGATTTTGGTTATCACTTATATGATTATGAAAATCACAAAATCATTAGGAGCAAAGACGTAATATTCATTGAAAAGGTCTTGTATAAGAATCAGCTGGAGGAAAAGAAACAGGAAAAAGAAAGCAAGGAATACATGGTTCTTGATGAGATAAATGAAAAAGTAAAGGTGCCTGAAAATAATAATAATCAACAACCACAATAGCAGCAACCACCACAACAGCAACAGGCACCTCAAACACCTGAAAGTGGTGTTAGAAGATCTACTAGGATAAGTAGACCCCCTGAACGATATTCTCCTTCATTATATTATTTATTGCTGACTGATTCTGGTGAACTTGAATGTTATGAAGAAGCAATGCAGGTTGAAAGCAGGAAGAAGTGGGAGCTGGCCATGGAAGAAGATATGGACTCCTTAATGCATAACCAGACTTGGGACTTAGTTAGGTTGTCTGCAGGTAAAACTGCATTGCATAATAAATGGGTTTACAGGCTGAAGGAAGAAGATGGAGGAAAACAGAGGTACAAAGCTAGACTTGTGGTGAAGGGGTTTGCACAAAAGAAAGGTATTGATTTTGATGAAATATTTTCTCCTGTTGTTAAAATGAATTCAATCAGAACTATTTTAAGTCTTGTAGCAGCGGAAGATTTACATCTTGAACAGTTAGATGTAAAGACAACATTTATCCATGGAGATTTGGAGGAAGAGATATACATGCAGCAACCAGAAGGATATGAGGTAAAAGGGAAAGAAAAATTGGTGTGCAGGTTAAAGAAGAGCTTGTATGGCTTAAAACAGGCTCCAAGGCAGTGGTATCTAAAATTTGACAAGTTTATGTCCGAACAAGGTTATACTAGATGTCACTCTGATCATTGTGTTTATCTAAAAAGGCAAAATGATGGCAGCTATATTATATTGTTATTGTATGTATATGACATGCTTGTTGCAGGATCTAACATGCAGGAAATAAATTTTCTCAAAAGAAAATTGGCAAATTCATTTGCAATGAAGGATTTGGGAGCTGCAAAACAAATCCTTGGTATGAGGATAACTAGAGACAGGAAAAATCACAAATTAACATTGTCTCAGAATGAGTACATAGAAAAGGTGTTGAAAAGATTTAATATGCACAATGCAAAACCAATTAGTACACCTTTTGCTAGCCATTTCAAACTTAGTAAGGAGATGTGCCCAAAGACCCAAGAAGAAATTGAATATATGTCTAAAGTTCCATATGCATCAGCAGTTGGAAGCTTAATGTATGCAATGGTCTGCACAAGGCCTGATATTGCACATGCAGTGGGAGTTGTAAGCAGGTACATGAACAATCCAGGAAAAGAACATTGGATGGTGGTAAAATGGATTCTCAGATATTTGAGAGGTACCACAAATCAAGCATTATGCTTTGGTGGTTCGAACATTGCTCTACAGGGATATGTTGATGCAGATATGGCAGGTGACAGAGATAACAGGAGGAGCACTACAGGATATGTATTTACTGTAGGTGGAACAGCTGTCAGTTGGGTTTCAAAAATCCAAAGTGTTGTTTCACTTTCAACAACAGAAGCCTAGTATGTTGCTGCTACAGAGGCTAGTAAAGAAATGATTTGGTTACAAAGGTTTATGGATGAATTGGGTAAGAAGCATGATATGGGCACACTATACAGTGATATCCAAAGTGCTATTCATCTTGCAAAGAACTCAACATTTCATTCCAGGACTAAACACATACATCTCAAGTACCATTTCATACGGTCAGTATTGGAAGATGGAGAGTTGAAGCTGGAAAAGATACACACTAGCCAGAATCCGGCAGATATGCTAACAAAAGTTGTAACCAGGGAGAAACTGAGAATGTGCTCAGTTTCAATTGGTCTTCAAGGATGACGATGAAGATGAGGAACAACCAGGTCCAAAGAGGAGTCATTGTCTAGCAAATGAAGCAGCGGTGGAGTTGCTACAATCAGTCTCCAAGTGGGAGATTGTTGGGTGTGGAGCCTGATTATCTTGTTTACTTTGTATCACAACATTGGACCCCTGTACCTTAAAAGGGGCGGCAACGCCGCCCGTAATTAATCGCTGCCGTGGGGGGTCTAGGGGGGGCGGCAGCGCTTTTCGGAGCCCCCCTTGGCGGGGGTTCGGGGGCAGCGCCCCCGAAGCTAAAAACAGATGTAAAATTGCCTTGTAAAAGTATACTAATTTCTAGTCAATCTGGGCCGTTCATTAGGCAAATGATCTGACGGTAGAAGTTATGTTTAGATTAGGGTTTTTTTCCCTAGAAGGCAACCCCTCGCTTTTATGAGGGCATTGTATTGCGGCTGTGCATTATGTGTGTATTCTCGGAGCGAGAAACAGAGAGGGAGACTGTGTGAGAGAACATAGGATATCACAGCGGATCTGCTGTAGGTTTTGTCTCTTCATTTTTGCTGGATAATAGAAAGGAAGGACTGGCTGTTCAAGGTGGACGTAGCCTAAACTGGGTCAACCACATATATCTGTGTCTCTCTGGTTTTATGTGTTTTGTGTGCTTGTATTTTCCGCATATTTTATGTGTTGCATTGCACCATAATATATAATTTTCTAACACCTGCCTAACGCCCTCTGCTTGCAAACTTACAAAGAATTTCCAAGTGCGTCGAATACTGTAGATGGATTGATAGGGTCACTAAACCAAAGTCACCTAGGCAATAGTATCTCGTACCCTGGTTATGCATATGATCCTAACTAGAACATCCCACAACCAGACAACCATCAGTGTTATCATGCACCTCTGTAGAACATGACCAATAGGACATCGTCGTGCCATCATCAACGAAGATGATCATGCCCTCCCACACAGGGGACCCAGTACACAACTAGGAACGCTGACGAAAGAGCTCCCCCCCAGCAACCATTTACAAACCAAGGACAGGGACCCCAATATTTCCCCTCCCTAGCACAAAACCCAACGATGCAAAACAATGCATCGGTGAACTTTGTGCAACCTTCCCAATCCCAACCACGTGAGTCATATGACTAGGAGAATCATAGTAATCCTCCTAACGTGGCAATGAAAAATCCAAAAAATAAACAAAAGGGAGATCCTGGACAGGGGGGAAATAACCAACAATGCCCACCATGATCTTAGGCTAGGGGCAACCCTAACCGAAATAAAAATCATGAGCCAAATAACTCCCAAGGGCAGAAAAAGAGGGCTAATCGACGGAGCAACCACTCTTGCACTATTTGTGGTGAGTATGGACATTACACTCATCACTGTCCCGAACTCCCCAAGCTAAAGAAGCTTCAGGGTAATCATGGACAAGGGGGACCTACGTAACAAACAACTGTAATGCAGGAGCCCTTCCCCCACCAAGAGGCGGTTAGTACCCAACAACAACAACCACCCCCAATGATTCTGGAAACAACAATGATGAAATATATATGACTAGCGAGGAAATTTTCTTTCAAACACAGAATCACAGCTACGATACCCTTCTAGACACCAGTTCGTCAGGGGCTAGCACGAGTGCGCCTATAGCACCATTGACTATATCAAAAATGTCTATTGAACCCCTGCCAAAAATGGCTAAGGGTCCAACAAAGCGATTAGGACACCACTCCAAAGCGGCCCATGAATATACCATCATGGACGATTTAACACAATCTCCTACTGCCATGCCAACTTTAAAGGTCCTCCAATCTTGCCCAAAGAAAAAGAAAGCCTTACTTTCTGCGTTAGGCGCAATCGAACCTGTCGATTCGCACCTGATAGATTTTGACTTAGATAAAGCCACCCCCAAGCTTCCTTCATTGGTCACCTTCTAGATACTGGTGTCAGTCTAGAACATCACTATCTACCGAGGTATCATTGATGAGGGTGCATCCACATGCATCATGTCAAAAAGCATTTGGAAGAAGTTAGGATCTCCCGAACTGAAGCCATCAGACATCACACTTAGAGCATAAGATAGGCACCCTTTTTCTCCCATCGGTATCTATCAAAATGTCCCACTTTTCTTAGTCAAAAAGACAGTTCTTATAGACATTGAGCTCTTGGTCGCTTAGCTGGACTACAATATACTCCTTGAGTAGAGTTATATGTATGCAATTTCTACCATAACATCCTCCATATTCCGGATCATGATGTTCCCCCATGAGGATTGCATCATCACCGTCGACGAATTGACATACCATGACAAGTGACCCATGATGAATGCCGATGTAGTTCTACCCTATGTAGACACATCTATGGAATATCTCATACGGTACCAGGAATATGGCCCTGGCCAATTTAAACCATCATATATCCTTGGATCATTCCTTCGAGATCCCCCTGTCATACTAGAATCATTTGCTGATATCACAGGGGCCCTGGTGTGCATGATGTCATAATCAGACACTGAAACCAGCCAGGAGACAGAGACTAGTAGTAACGAAACTAAGGCCACAGGCATGGATTTTCTACCCCACGCCATCTCCCAAACTCCATTTCTATACCCTCCACCTAGCTTCTAGTCACAACAGGTCTTGGCAATGGTAACATTTCCAAACATGTCATTCGCGATAGCTAGTCCAACCAACCATGTTGGGAGCCCTTAGCATTACATCTATAGGAATGATCCCCATCCCTCCTCAATATACAACACCAGTTAAAGAGATTCCCATAACAACATCTGTTAAAGTGACTAGGAAAAACCATATAAAAGGGAAAAAGATAGAAAACCCCATCATGCCAAGGGAACTACAACCTTGTGCATTGTACGATATTTTACGCCACCCTACCAATATCTACATATAGTTGGAGGAATTGAAACCTATCTTAAGCTTTGAAATAAATTCCATGACCACAAGTTCTCGTAAAAATAAACTAGCCACAAAAATGTAATATTCCTAAAATTTAGCTTCTAGCTAAATAGAATATTATAGATTGTTTTATAACTGGGTAGGTGAATAAATGGGTAGGGAGGCCCACAAGTCTCCTTAGCAGCAATAAAAACACTTCAAGTGTGAAAGGAGAGCTTCTAAGCAGCTAAATAAAGCACCTTTGAGTATGAACAGGGGTTGGATCATGTTGAATGGGTTAGCTTTGACCAAATCAATAGTGTTGTTATGGAGGAGTGGACATTAAATGAGGAATAACGCAGTTTTGGAGGGAGATTGTTTGCATGGAGGAAATGACCTAATTGAGTGGGGCCAAGGGTAAGGAAGCTCATAACCTATATAAGGAAGAGGATGGCAGCCATATGGGTTATGTTTTGGATTATTATTTTGTATGTGGTCTTTTTAGACTTCTTGCATTCTTCATCTATTTAGTTGAGATTACTGTGTTGTTTAGCACCAACTATTCTCAAGTGAGAATCCCATCTCCTTCCTTGAGAGGCCTCTTGGAGGAGCATGGCACTTCATTTCCACAGTTATACTTAAGTCCAAGCTACAAATTTATTCATCGACGCAGTTTCTACAGAATATTGTGCTGTGTTGCAGGGTGCAGTAGTGGAGAATTATATTGGGTGTCTTCAGAGGTATTTTTGTAGTGGAGGAAGGTTTCCATCCATTCGAAGGCCTGTAAAGAAGCCCATTGGGATTTATTGAAATATTTTTCATCGGGCCAAGGAGTATTTATCCCCTATAGTGCAGTTTTAGATATGTGTTATTTTAGGGAGGAGTTGCAGGGATAGTTGTTGTGGTTATTTTGGGAGGTGAATTCTTCAGTGGAGGAGCCATTCCTTCATCCATAAGATCTATTGGAGAAGATATGTAGGTTTCTACATCATATTCAACCATATCTTCTCATTTATGTTGTTGCAGCATATCTTTAGCCATAGGGCTGTAGCTTACATTGGCACATTGTGTGCATTTTCCGAAAATCCTCTTGGGTTGTCTTAGGAAGCTGATCTAGTGCCCAGATATATATGTTTAGACTCTATTTGGGGCCTATATTAGTATTTTTATATCATTGTATCATCTCCAAAAGTGGTTATTCTTAATATGACTGCGTTGTAGTTTCTCTCTGGCATTTTGTATTGTAACAAAAGCTCATATGTGGGAGTGATTGCATATGGGAGGCTTGTTTCCTCATTGTATATGGTTTATGCCTTACTATTTTGTATTTATTTTATGCTCTAATACATAATTTTATGACTCCATATTGGTCTCATGGTTTCATGTGTTAAATATTTGTTGTTGCTTTCATTTTATGAGCTATTTTGCTACTTTCCCCATTTAGGAATATTACAGTGGTATCAGAGCATAATCTTGGCTCAACCATTCAGCCAATATGTCACCATAAGGAGAAGCTTCTCACAAGAAGAGGAGATGTACAGAAGAAACAAAGACAAGACTCCATTATTTGGAGGAAGGGAGGAAGAGGGGCTCTCAAATCTTCTTTTCCAAACTATGAAGAGCATCATGGGAGATATCAAAGAGATGAGAAGGGAGATGTGTAGGGAATCTACAAGGGGGTTTGAATATGAAGAAAGCCATAGATTTTCACATTATGGGTGTGAGCATGCAGCTACACATTGTGATCCACAACACAATTTTATGCCCAGATTTACAGCAAGAGAGATGGAGGAAGAAGATGCACCAAAGGAGGAGACTTTGAGTGACTATCTTGAGGAGTATGAATCTCAATCTTGGAGATTCAAGGATCACTTGAACTTCCAATAGTTTTCCCAACTCAAGGAGGAAATAATACCTAGAAATCACAACAGAAGTAGAAGAGGTAGATTCTTTCTGCCAAATTTTGATGGGTCCTCCACATACACAGCCAAGGATTGGATAGAGCAGCTAGACTCATACTTAAAACTACATCAAGTTTCAGAAAGGGAAGCCCTTAGGATAGCAGCGCTTCATCTTAAAGGTAAGGCTTATACTTAGTGGTTTTGTGAATCCTCTTCATTGAATCATGCAATATAGCTACTTATGCAATATTCACTAAGATATTAGTGAAGAGATTTGATGAAAAACAATGTGAAACATCTTTGATTGAGATAGCCAAACCAAAACACTGAAAACCTTTGCATGAGTTGGAAATATATATCACACCAACTCCACTCCAAATTTCTATTGAAGGGGATAGAAACTTATATGATACCTTGCCAAGGGCAAGATCCCCATTGCAGGAAGAGATTTCCTATCAAAATAAAGACATGGAGATTCCTCCTTCAAGGGAAGACCAAGATCTAGGGTCTCTCATGTTTGATGAGGTATTCTCAAATATTGATGAGAAAGAAGGGAAGAGAGGAAGTAATAGAGCTGTCACTTCAGGAGAAGAATCATCACCCCATGGGAATGGACATGAAACTATTGCTTCAATTAGAGGTGCTTTTTCATATTTGCAAAATGTTCCCAAAGAGCAGCATGTGACAGTAGTGATGGGCAGTAACACCTTGATCAAAGGAGGAGAAGAAAAGGTGGATCAACATCAAAGGATGAAGGGCATACACAATTTTTTATTTCAAAGGGTTTATATACAGAAGGAGGAGATTGATTTATGTAGTGAAGGGAGGGACAAATCAGTCCACTCACCAATATAGTCTACTTCAGATTTTGATGTCTCTTTACATGGATGCATTCCCCCAGGGAGACCCCCTGATTGGAAGATTAATAAAGTGTTCTCTCAACATGGTTCAACATTGATGTATTTGGCTAGGAAAGGAGCATTGGGAGGAGCTAGCACATCACAAAGAATTTTTGATGGGTCCAAAGGAGGAGTGAGCAACTTCCTGATATGGACATTTCCATCTCCCACTCAGCTATTTGCGCTGAAAGATGATTCAGAAATATATAATGACATGAGCATGGTGTCAAATGGCCACTCCATAGCCTTGGAGTAGCAAATGATACTTCTACACATGAGGAATATTTCTGAATATGACAAGAGGTTATTAACACTATTGCATGCATTGGAAAAACTATGGGAGTTTTGGATGGGAGATGCCTTCCAAGAGGAGGTTGACCTCCATGTAATTCAATCTTGTCTTAGGAAAGATCAGCTGCAAGGGAGGCAACAAAAGTGGGGTAACAATACTCCCACATGTGGCTTTGGCATTGAGCATGTCAAAGAGGAGACTTGTGATGTGACATGTGCTTCATTTCAGATTTCTACAACACTGTCATTGTTGGGAAGCCTAGATCCATATTGGGAGTCCCAACTATTGGTGGAGTATTCCAAGAACCTCTTCACATGTAAGGTATGGTAAGGATTATGTTTCTGAGCATCATGATATACTTACTATATACTTGCATTTTCTTAACACTCATGTATAGGGCATTGCTCCAAGAGGGGGCACTCTTTCTTATTGGCTTCTTGGGCTACTTGGGGCCATGAGAAATGATTATGTTGACCATTCCCTAGAATATTTTAGGGATATTATGTATTATTCATGGTGTGATTCATTAACACCAACCATCATACAACTTCTCCAAGCATGCAAGAAGAATGGGGCAGCAAACAAGTGGTGGGAAGAACACTTGTTATATCATATTCTATGGAAGTTAGGAGAAAAATTGCACTAGTTGCACATGAGGGACCATTGTCCTTATCCTCTACTACACATGGCATCTAACATGACTTTGATTATGATTCCATATGCTGATGATGTGCTTAATTTTTTTGGGAACATGTTTGGAGGGAAGGCACATTGGTTGGATGTGTACATGGGGAATGAAATTTCCCACACCTTTTATGCTTCATGCTTCAAGGGAAGCATGGGAGATGATATGGCCACTATAGTAGATCACTTATTTATTTATGAGGTGAGCCATATGTTTATTTGGAGCACTTGGGATATGCCTCTTATGGACATTTGGGAGGAAATTTTCTATGAATTACCATGCTAGAAGGTGATTCATTTCATTTGGATGATAGCATGGAGTTGGGAGCCTCTCATTGGGAATGAGATCCCCTATTCTTATCATCACTCCTACCTTGAAGAGGCCATTGGAAAACAAGAAGTTTTCCATATAGACTTTCCATTTTCTCATGATGGGAGCCATTTGGTTTATCCACCAAAGGCCAACTTGCACATTTGGGAGGAACCATTGGGAGACAAAATTGTTGTAGAATATCTGAAGCAATGGTGGAGGCTATTTGATGAGGAGGCCACAAGAGGAGGAGGGGAGAATTTTTCTCAACCCTTACCATTGTTGGAGGAAAAGCAACATTTTGGAGGGGAGGACTATAATATTCCTAAAATTTAGCTTTGAGCTAAATAGAATATTATAGATTGTTTTGTCACTAGGTGGGTGAATAAATCAGTAAGGAGGTCCATAAATCTCCTTTGCAGCAATAAAAACACTTCAAGTGTGAAAGGAGACCTTCTAAGCAGCGAAATAAAGTACCTTTGAGTATGAAAAGGGGTTGGATCATGTTGAATGTGTCAACTTTGACCAAATCAACAACGTTGTTATGGAGGAGTGGACATTAAATGAGGAATAACACAGTTTTGGAGGGAGATTGTTTGCATGGAGGAAATGACCTAATTGAGTGGGGAAAAGAGTAAGGAATCTCATAACTTATATAAGGAAGAGGATGGCAGCCATATGGGTTATGTTTTGGATTATTATTTTGTATGTGGTCTATTTAGACTTCTTGCATTCTTCAGCTATTTAGTTGAGATTGTTGTGCTATTTAGCACTAGGTGTTCCCGAGCGGGAATCCCATATCCTTCCTTGAGAGGCCTCTTGGAGGAGCATGACACTTCATTTCCACACTCATGCTTAAGGCCAAGCTATAGCTTTCTTCATCAGTGTAGTTTTTGCAGAATATTGTGCTGTGTTGCAGGGTGCAGCAGTGGAGAATTATATTGGGTATCTTCAGAGCTAGTTTTGCAGTGGAGGAAGGTTTCCATCCATTCGAAGGCATTTAAAGAATCCCCTTGGGATTTATTGACATATTTTGCATTAGGCCAAGGAGTATTTATCACCTACAGCACAATTTCAGTCCAAATCATTGTTATTTTAGGGAGGAGTTGCGGGGGTAGTTGCAGTGGTTGTCTTGAGAGGTGATTTCTTCAGTGGAGGAGCCATTCTTTCATTCGAAGGATCTATTGAAGAAGAGTTGTAGGTTTATACATCAACTTCAGCCATATCTTCTCATTTCTATTTTTGTAGCATATCTTCAGCCCTAGGGCTACAACTTACATTGGCACATTGTGTGCATTTTCTGGAAACCCTCTTGGGTTGTCTTGGGAAGTTGATCTAGTGCCCAAAAATATATGTTTAGACTCTATTTGGGGCCTATATCAGTATTTTTATATCATTGTATCATCTCCAGCTGTATTTATGCTTAATATGACTACTCTGTATTTTCTCTCCAGCATTTTGTATTGTAATAGAGGCTCATATTTGGGAGTGATTTCTTATGGGAGGCTTGTTTCCTAATTGTATATGGTTTATGCCTCACTATTTTGTATTGATTTGCTACTCTAATACATAATATTATGACTCCATATTGGTCTAATGGTTTCATGTGTTAAATATTTGTTTCTGCTTTCATTTTATGAGCTATATTGCTACTTTCCCCATTTTGGAATATTACAAAAAACCAAGGCAAAGCATTGTGTACCAACCACACACGCGCTATATACAAAAATTATGGGCATTACACTCATCATTGTCTAGAAATAACGTGATATAGGGATGCCTTACATGTCCTAAAACAATCATATCATGAGGATCCCCCCATGTAGATAAAAGGGGAAGAACCTCGGGTCATATTATACCTGCAAGAGGCAGGGAAGTCACCAGAAAGACTCTCGTTTGTTCCTCCTCCTCCTGTCCAACACTGTGCACTTTGTGACGAACGCAATTATTTCATCGCCGACTATGCAGCCCTGGATCTATTTCAAAGATGGTATCTGGTTAACCCAATATACCATGTGGACCTTCTAGCTATCTAGCATTCGTGTCAGATATGTGGTGGTGTTCACCCATTACGTCATTTCCATTACATCCCTCAATTTCTTTTAGCATTAACCAGTTTACGCGTGACCATAATTCTCCTCCCCCTAGCAGACGACTCAGATACAAAATCCATGGAGAGCTCGACAACGCAAGAGGAGGTGACAAGCATATCCATCCTATTTATGTCAGCAAAAAAGTGGTCAGTTGGGGGGCATATAGTCACCCTAAACCACCCTCCACGGAGAAGAACAACTTGTACGTTATGCACCTCATGTAAAAATTTGGTAGCCAAATTCCCAAACCTAGAATCGCTACACAGATGGTACCCAATCACCTCACCAGCTCTGAGGGAAGGGATTACCCAAGAAAGAAATTTTTGTCTAGTATGTCAAGGAAACCATCATGCTCACCACTGTATCCCTTGAATGCACCCGCTAATATACATCATACATTCATTAGAAACATAGATCAATCCTAAGCTTAGAGAACCTAAGGTAAGGCAGAATGCCCCTAGGTAGCATACCCCATATCAATACCAAAGCATTGGGCAAGTCAAAAATACACACCGGCCTAACAGGAATCATGTCCAGTCTAGGGCGAGATGCAATCTATGTGACAGAATCAACCACTAGGTCAATCAGTGCAAGGAACTGAAGCACCTCATGAACAACTTTCACATGGTATCCCTATCCTGTTGAATCATCTCTCTAATAAAGAGAAAATCACACACTACTATTGTAAGATCTGCTCACATTTTCACCATATAATGAATTGTGAGAACCTCCCAAGGCTAAGAGCAGAAAGAACAGCATTGAGTCTAGTACCCCCAAAGGATATAGACCTCCCAAAACCAAAAACTCGGAGATTGCAACAACATAATCTTTCCCCCATGTCTGATCCTTTCCGAGCATCCACCTTGGGGACTAAGAGTAGTGTTGGTTCTCACACCATATACTCGATAGGAACCATGGTACTGTGCACCATTTTCACTATTCATAACCATGAAATAGACACATGCTCCTTAATGGAAAAATTCAAGCACCTCTGCACCAAACACAATTTCCAAATCCAGGAAAGTGCGAGTACTATTGGTACACCTCATGAGGAACCTATACTTTCTCTCATGCAAGCCTCCATGATGGGAATTCCTCCCCCACCGAATTTCGACCACACAAAAAATCATATATGATTCATATCGTTGTGTATAAGAACCATGACTCGTGTTGTCTGCTCATCAGTCATATGTGTCGAGTCAGCTGCAACTACAAGATTAGTTGTACCAACGACATTTCAAACCTAATCCATCTGCATCATGTCGACTGCATCTGCTTCCACCACATCAATGATGGAATCTTATTCATGTTTATCAACCACCTCCTCATAGCATTAAATATACTCAATCCCCCTTAGGATCCTTATTCCACTCAGATGAGGATATTCTTGAGGCCATGACAGAACCAGAATATCCATGGGATGAAATGCATCACCGCTCATTTTTCTTCCTGAAAAAATGTTCGGCCCTAACAATCCAGGACCCCAAGATATTTATGAAATCGAATCAAAATGTTTCCTTCCATCTGGGAAATTTGATTGGTTGAAAAATCTCATTCCGACACTCGAAGCGTTCAAAGAAGGGAACATGTCAAACATTTCTCCTACCATCAAGATGAATCTCTCAAAATTCTGAGAAAGTCAAAGAAATATCATTGGGGGCAGCATGTTCCCCATACGAGGTAACCTATTACACCCATTTTTTGCAAGAGTATAGAGATATCCTCGCATGGGACTAGTCGGAAATGCCAGGGCTTAGTCCCACTATAGTAGAGCACCACATTGACACTTGGCCCGACGTACCACTAGTACGCTAGAAACAACGTTAATTACACCCATCCAAGGCAGAAGCAATTAAATGAGAAATCGATAAGCTTCACAAAGCTGGGTTTATCTACCCCATCACTTACACATCATGGGTTTCCAACCCTATTCCTGTCATGAAAAAATAGGGCACCATTCGCGTCTATATCGATTTTTGCAATTTGAACAAAGTTTGTCCAAAGGAAAATTTCCCTACCCCATTCATCGACCAAGTTATCGATGCTTGCGCAAGACGCGAGGCCCTCTCCTTCATGGATTGTTTCTCTTGGTAAAATCAAATCCAAATACAACACAACGACCAGTACAAGACCACGTTCACCACCCCATGGGGCACGTTCGCATATCAGGTTATGTCATTTGGTATTAAGAATGTGGAGCCACTTTCCAGAGGGCCATGAATTATATCTTCCATGACTTGGCACAACTCATCCATTCCTACTTGGATGACCTCACTGTTCGATCCAGGAAGTGATCTAATCATCTAGAGGATCTGTGGATGGTATTCCAACGATGTTGGAAATACAACCTCCACTTGAATCCCCTCAAGTGCGTCTTCTGCATCACTATAGGACGACTTCTAGGTTTTATTGTGTCCCAACAAGGGATTAGAGTGGACCCCCTCAAGGTCCAAGCTATCAAAGAGGTAGCACCACCTTGAACCCTCAAGCAACTCCAAAGCTTGCAGGGAAAGGAAAATTTTCCGAGATGCTTCATCCCAGACTATGCCACTTGCGTTTAGGGATTCCTATGCCTCCTCCGTCGGGACATCCCATTCAAATAGGACGATAAATCCCAACAATCATTTGAGGCACTAAAAGACACATTATCTTCAACACCATTGATCAGTCCACCAAACTATGATAAATATTACACCTTGTATCTACCAACGTCCGAAACCGCTTTGGCCGTGGTGTTAATCCAGGAGGGCCCCAATGGTAAAGAACAAGTAATTTATTACATTAGTAAAAACTTATCAGGCCCCACATTAAGGTATGAGCCTGAAGAGGAGACTACCCTAGCATTAATGCATGTAGTTCAAAAACTTCACCACTACATTATCTTAAAGACTACAAGAGTCGTCCCAGATATCAACCCCATGAGATATTTTCTCACCTGCCTTTTAATGAACCATAAATACACTCACTGGATAGTTATACTGCAAGAGTTAAACTTAAAATTTAGCTCCCCCAAAAGTAGGAAGGCTTTAATTTTAGTTGATTTCATCGCTAATGTCCCAAGTCAGACCAAAGGATCACCAATTAATGATTCACTACCAAACGAAAATCTCTTCCTAGTGATGACCGACGACCCTTGGTACGGAGATATTATCTTATTCCTATGAACCCAAACTTTCAAACCAAAGCTCACTTGTGACAAGCGCAGGCGTATACGCCACTAGGCCCCCCGTTACCTCCTCATGGTAGATGTCCTTTATCGGCAGAGTATCAACACCATTTTACATTGATGCCTCACTCACGACCAAGCTGAGCAAGCCCTTAATGACTATCACAGTGGAGCTTGTGGTGGCCACCTCTTTGGAATGGCTTTTCCCCAAAAAATTCCTCGATAAGGATATTTTTGGCCCACCTTATCCCGCAAATATATCTCAGTAGTCAAAATGTGCAAGCTATGTCAATGCTTCGCTCACAAGGCAAGAGCGCTACTCACTCCCCTGCACCCAGTCATAGTAGCTGGTCCCTTCTGCACACGTGGGATCAAATTCATGACTTACAACACCACATTTTCTAGAAACCACAAATACATTATTGTAGATTTCGACTAATTCACCAAATGGGCAGAGGCCATGCCCACATATGACAACACCACAAAAACCACTGCACGATTTCTGTTCAACCATGTCATCGCCCGGTTTGGCGTACCAAAAGAGTTAGTCTCCAACCACGGAAAACACTTCGAAAATGAGATTTTCCAAGAGATATCTCATCATCTTAGATTCACACATGAATTTTTTTCACCATAATACCTCCCATCCAACAGACAAGTATAATTTGTGAACAAAGTGCTCAAAACAGTGTTACAATGTATGGTGAATAACCACAAAACAAATTGGAACCACATGCTTTTCTCTGCCTTGTGGGAATACCGCATGATATTGAAAACATAGTTAGGGTTTATACCCTTCCACTTGGTGTATGGGGTCGAATTCGTGATTCCCATAGAATGCGAAATCTCAAACTTACATGTGTAATATCCCAAAATAGGGATTTTCTACAACAATTAGAATACATTAAGATATTATAGAGTTGGAGATGCATAAATATAGCTTATATGATGTTTTAATAACACATATTCTTTAATCAAGCAACAAAAACAACTCATATTCTGATTTAAGATCCAAAAAGTGGGAAAAAGTAGCAAATTAAGCCCTAAAAAGGTTAATTTATGATATCTACGTAAACAAAGAGGAAAATGATGGTTGTATCCCTTATAATATGTTATAGGGGACTCACATATAAAATTTCAGCCAAAAAAAATCATTCTAGCTATGTTAAACAGGTCTCCCATTCCTGATATGGCTTGAAAAGGCCCAATCCCCATGACTTGACTCAACATAAATTAACTGAAGCTTATGCAGCGTGATTTTTTGAAGGTTTATGATGAAATATGATGGAATATACCTACATACATGGTATTACATCAGATCATGGAGTTTATTGCTCATATCATGAGAAAAATGAAAGAATGGATGAAGGAACCCTTAAGAATGAGGTGCTGCAACACTTTATTTCTCTGCAACAAGAGTTTACAGCGTAATATTCAGGAGCTGTAGCAGATGTACATTAAATATCAGATCTAAGACATATCTGTGCATAAAATATCAGATCTATAATAGATCGGTACACTAGATTATCTTTACTTTACATTCCCCTTGAGGATTTCAGCAATACATAGAAGAACAGGAGTAGATCTGAGTTTTACTGCAGCAGATCTACAGAATGATTCAGAAATTCTGAAGTAATCACAACAATAAATAAATCATATCTGAAGTAAACATGGATTAGAGAGCTAATCCATGGATCACCATGGTGAAGGAAGGATCCATCAACCAGAGATCTCTTCTCCAAATGAATACCAAAATGCCCTACAACCTTGCAGCTGGAAATAACGCAGTCCAAGAGGATAAACTACGTTTTAAGCTTGAAGCATAGATTAGCCTGATGCCAAGATAAAAATCTAAATCCCACACTACTAATACACTCTTCCAAGAGGTTAAAAGACACACTCACTGAGAAGAGGCACTAGTATAATCTAGATCTAAGCAGATCTAGCCTCCACTTGCTGCAGCTCACTAAAAAAAGTAAACCCCAATAGGATTTATGCTGTCTAAGGGAGATGGATATTGGCCAAATGCCTGATAGTGGAAGAGTAGTACAATTCCCTCCAAGAGCTACTCAATGGAAGGAGAGAGAATCCCTAAACAGGAAATCCTCACAATTCTCTGCTAAACAGCCAAGAGAATGAGATATGTCTAAACAGACAATATACTATAAAAATATAATATCATCAACAACTTTCTCTTGAGCCTTCCCATTCCTTTTATAAGATGAGAGCTTGAGAAACCCTAAAACACTTTCAAAACTCTAACCCTTTTCACATGAAGATCTTCCATCTAGAACTGTGTTGTTCAACAAGGAGGTTCAATGCATCTGGACAGTGCTGTGATTTGGTCCTATTGACCTAGTCAATCTCCTCAATCCTTTTTCACATACAAGGATATTTTATTGAGACAACCCTGATTTGCCTCTATTCACATTGGGAATTGATTTATTTTGATTCTTTTAGGAGTTTACATGTCCTCCTTTACATTTTATTCATCAATTAAGAAAATCAATACAAAATGAAATATTCCTATTAGCTTGGGCTAATTAGGAATATTACAGTCCTCCCCTCCAAAAATGTTGCTTGTCCTCAAGCAACTGCAAGGATAGAACTGAAATGGATTGGGAAAACATCTTTCCCCAAGAAATCATCCATGCAAAATGAGTCACCTCCCAACATGGTAACTCCATAAAATTCTCCTCCACCTCGAGTGCATGCAATGTAGGTGGGCTGAAAACATGAACTTGGTAGACAAAATTGCCTACCCCATGCTGTCCTCCTCTCCACTTAGGAGAAGTGTAGAGTTTCTATTGATCTTGGGCTGCAATGATATTTCCCTCAAGTGCCATCATGGAGGTTTGATCTGCAAAGATCCTCCCTCTAATGTTGTAAAACCAGTTGGCCCAACATTGGTCATGGAGCAAAATCAGGAGCTTGCCTACTTTTGGAGCAATGCACTACCAAGAGATGGTAAGAGCATGGAAATATTGTGTTGCAAAAGCAAAGCTCTTACCATATGTTGGAAGTAAGAAGACACATATATCCATGAATGGATCCTCAATAGTAGTTTGGCACACTCCCATGAAGAGAAATGAACCAAGTGCTGCCTGCAAACCCTCTCCCTCATGCTTGGAAATCCAAGACAAGAGGAGTACATCATAGTAATAGATGTCCTCGTCTATTACCTCATCTTCCTTACCTCATTTTTGCCCATCAAGTGTGAAAATATCCTGGGGATACTCCATCAATAAACCCTAGCTCCAAAGTGGCAACGACGTTGGCCTATGAAAATAGGCTCCCTCCAACTCATGGATCCAATATTTGACATGAAAAATGTCAAAGGCATCTCCCATAATGCTGCTACACATAAGAAGTATATCCCATGGGGAAAGTAACTCTTCAACATATAAGTCCAAGGAGTAGCCCCTTTGCACTGTGATAGTGCCATCTTCTACTCCTACAACATCATGAAAACTATGAGAGAAAATCTGCCCTTGCACTCCCAAGAACATCCCAAGCAACAAAATCTTTTGCTACCTCCTCATACTTCCATCATCTAAATCATGTAGTGAAAACATGGTGATTGACATGAAGAATTTTATGTCAGCACAATGTGTCCATACTCCTTGCTACCCCATGATGCAAGTATCCTACCAAATACCCTTGGAAAGAGGATGATGACCAAACTCTTTCAAGAGTAACCAATGCAGCCAAGCCTCCTGCTGCCCGGTATCATAGATTTGCAAGTAGCTTTCCAGCTTCTTGCTCACCATCCACACCCATCTATCCACATGTGGGTGCCTTTCATCTTGTCCTTCCTTAGCACTCTCCCAAGGAAGACTGTCATTCTCCCAAATCAGATTTCTGCTCTTGCATTTCATGGGATGTTGAAATGAAAACTTCTCAAGGATCAATTTGATCCCATAAGGACCCAAATAGGTGGTAGGAAAAAACCTCCCATCATGATGTGTACGGCTCAAGAAGTGTCCAACGCACACATGAGAGATGTTATCCATCCGAAGATGTCCTGCATTATCTATATGTTCCTCCTTGAATCCATGAAGATCCAAGGGTGAGAAGGAAAGAGCCTCATCATACTGTTGAAGAAATTTTCACTTCATGAAATGTTGAAGTGCACCTTTCATGGGATCTCTTGATGAGACCTCCTCCTCATGCAAGGTATTCCAAAACTAGTGGGGTCTTGGATCTGTTGCAGGTAAAAGTTTCTCTTTTAGCTGGGGAGTGCTCATTGAGAAAGTCTCATCTAGAAAGGAGAAAGGGTTTCTCACTTCAAGATGTCTACTATCTAACATTCCTTCCTCCTCTGCTTCATGAATTAAGTTTTCATGTTAATGCTCCCATAAGGCATGGGTCCTCTTTTCTTCATCACTGCCTTTGCACAACGCAGTGCAACTCTATTTCTCTAAATCAACATCATGCAAAGATGTAGATCCCTTCATATGTTTTGCTGAAATGACAAGAGATGGAAATTCAAGCATACCTTGATGAGATGTAGAAGCAAGAGATCCTTTCTCAAATATGTTGTCTTCCTCCATTGCTGAGCATGAAGGCTGCTCCTCCAAGGTTGTGATAGCACTGGTACATGCTTCCTCAAATGGTGTTGAGGATCTCTCTTCCTCTAGATGAATGATTTGAGGTAAAGCTAGAGTCTCCTTGGAGGCTGTAGATTTATCTTTGTATTCACTTAGAATCTCAGATTCCAAGTGTCCTCTATGTCTCTTGTCTTCTCCTCTTTGAGAATAGGAAGTGCATGACTCTTCCTCTTCTTGAAACCCTCCAGGAGTTTCACCGCAACTCTTCATCTAATTAACCTCCCGGGGGAGGTCGTTTCTAGATTTGAAAAATAATGAGAGTAATCTCATATTATTCATCATTTTTATCTTCTTTTTTCTTCTTGGGCTGAGACTCACAGGATGAGCCAAGAAAGATGCTTTGATACCACTGTAATATCCCAAAATAGGGATTTTCTACAACAATAAGAATATATTAAGATATTAAAGAGTTGGAGATGCAGAAATATATCTCATATGATGTTTTAATAACACATTTTCTTCAATCAAGCAACAAAAACAACTTATATTCTGATTTAAGATCCAAAAAGTGGGGAAAAACAACAAATTAAGCCCTAAAAAGGTTAATTTCAGATATCTGCGTACAAAAAGAGGAAAATGATGGTTGGATCCCTTATAATATGTTATAGGGGACTCACATATCAAATTTCAGCCAAAAACAATCATTCTAGCTATGCTAAACAGGTTTCCCACACCAGATATGGCTAAAAAAGGCCCAATCCCCATGACTTGACTCAACAGAAATTAACTAAAGCTTATGTAGCGTGATTTTCTGAAGGTCTATGATGAATTATGATGGAATATACATGCATACATGTTATTACATCATATCATGGAGTTTATTTCTTAGATCATGAGAAAAATGGAAGAATGGATGAAGGAACCCTCAAGAATGAGGTGCTGCAACACTTTATTTCTATGCAACAAGAATGTACAGTGTAATATTTAGGAGTTGTAGCAGCTGTACATTAAATATCATATCTAAGACAGATATGTGCACAAAATATCAGATCTATAACAGATCGGTACACTATATTATCTTTACTTTATATTCCCCTTGGGGATTTTAGCAATACATGGAAGAACATGAGTAGATCTGAGTTTTACTGCAGCAAATCTGTAGAATTATTGAGAAATTATGAAGTAAGAAAAACAGTAAATAAATCAGATCTGAAGTAGACATGGATGATCTAGATAGCTAATCCATGGATCACCATGGTGAAGGAAGGATCCATCAACCAGAGATCTCTTCTCCAAATAAATACCAAAATGCCCTGCAACCTTGCAGCTGGAAATAATGTAGTCCAAGAGGGTAAAATGTGCTTTAAGCTTGAAGCATAGATTGGCCTGATTCCAAGATCAAAATATGAAGCCCACACTACTAATACACTCTTCCAGGAGGTTAAAAGACACACTCACTGAGAAGAGGCACTAGTATAATATAGATCTAAGCAGATCTAGTCTCCACTTGCTGCAAATAACTGAAACAAGTAAAACCCAATAGGATTTATGATGTCTAAGGGAGATGGAGCTTGGCCAAATTCCTGATAGTGGAATAGTATTACAATTCCCTCCAAGAGATACTCAATAGAAGGAGAGGGAATCCCTAAACAGGAAATCCTCACAATTCTCTGCTAAACAGCCAAGAGAATGAGATATGTCTAAACAGACAATATAATATGAAAATATAATATCATCAACAACCTTCTCTTGAGCCTTCCCCTTCCTTTTATAAGATGAGAGCTTGAGAAACCCTAAACCACTTTCAAAACTCTAACCCTTTTCACATGAATATCCTCAATCCTTTTTCACATACAAGGATATTTTATTGAGACAACCCTGATTTTCCTCTGTTCACATTGGGCATTGATTTATGTTGATGTTTTTAGGAGTTTACATGTCCTCCTTTACATTTTATTCATCAATTAAGAAAATCAAGACAAAATGAAATATTCCTATTAGCTTGGGCTAATTAGGAATATTACAACATGCCACCATCGAACTCCTTAATGAGACCCAACCTCTAGAGAAATGCTTGGTGTAACTAAAACTCGTTGAAGAAAATCGACAGCAGTAGCTCCAACACAATGAGGTCCATAAAAATTGGGTGAAAGCATTGTTCAATTGCAACATCACCCCTTGATCATTTATTGAGGGAGAGTTAGTCCTCTACTATGTTGTTGTGAAAGAATCCCTGGGGCTCGGGAAGTTTGAAAACTTTTGGAAAGGTCCCTATGTCATAAAACATTGCCTCCTCAAGGGGACGTACATCTTTTTAGACCCCGACGGAACATGCCTAAGTAACCTCATCAATGGGCTCTACCTCAAGAAATTTTACCCATAAGTGTCAGGAGGCTTCAACCCTATAGATAACATGCACTTAACAAACATTTTTTTTTATCACAAACATCACAGAATTGTTCTAAAAAGTGCTCTAGTGTCATAGATGGATCATCCCCCCAACCATTAATTTGGATGTGCTGATGGAGCATCACCATGGTCTCAAAATCTAGCAGCAGCTGCCTGGGTCATATACTATCCTAATCAATCACCATTCTTCACTAACGAAGTATGCATCATATCAGATACCAACAATCACACATAATATGATGTCATCATCGGGCTCATGAGCGATCCCTTCAACCAAGGCATCCGCCACTTACATATCTACCTTGATTCTTAGTTAGTGGTTTTGCAGTTAAACCAAGAATTTGAAGTATGAGATTCATAACGTTTTAGAAAATATTTGTGTGAAAAAAGATTAAGTCTTCAATTTGATCCTATTACATTCACAGATGTACCAAGAAATCAAAACCAAAAAACATATCGCATAGCTAACCACATCCTAGACTGGAATTGTGATATCCCAAAATGGGAAAGAAAGGAATATAGAACATATGCACAATTCCAAATAAGAATAAAACACATAAAACTGGAAAAAAGTTGGAATACATCAAAACAACATGCATGTGAGTAGAAATAGCTAAGCCATATCATTATGTGTCATCAACAAATGTAAGTACACAGTGATCCAAAAGGAATGCACAGGCCACAAGATGGCTGAAATACATTATTGAAACCTAGCACTGGAAAGTATAAACTACTGCTTCTAGGTAGAAGATCTATGCGTGAGAGGCTACTGGAGTGCTCAGAATGATTTGGTATTTTAACCATGAATTCTTCTTGAAATTCTCAGAAAAACAAGAAATGGTTTGGCCAGATTTTAAGTTTGGAATTTTGACCCTTTTTGGGTTGCACACTACACCTCCGTGGCTGAGTCATGCATTCCATGGAGACAACTACTGATATGGGGTTGAAAGAATGATATACTTGCTTAAATAGCACCCACTCAGCTCAATAACTCAAGGGCTGGTCACTTCTCCTGATTCCCAAGCTCAAAACTTGATATCTAGCTCCTCCACTGATTATGCATCTGTTGCATGTAAAACTACTGGGAAATACTACGCTGTCTAGGAAGGCTGATGATGTAGACTGCTAATAGATAATACAAAGCTGATCCCCAGCTGATGAAGTAATCCTCGGAGTGAAGGATTAATCCCTCACATGATTCCAAGTTTATTTTCTTGTAACTTGCTCTTCTCCTCAAACCCTCACTGCAGAATTATGCAATTCCTGCAGGAAATATTGTTGTATAGGAGAATAGATGGATGTCCTGATGCCAGATTTTTCAATGAAACTCCCAGAAGACTAAAATGGATCCATAGTGTGAAGGGTTGATCCCTCCATAGGTTTCTTAGCTAAAGTACTGAGAAAAACCTTCCAACTCTCAAGCTCTAATTCAAGAAGGCATAATTCCTGTAGCTAGAAGTGCTTATGAGAGTGGCTGAATGTGGCACTGATTGCTAGATGATGAATGCTATCCAAGAAAACCTTCCCAAAGTAGGCACTCGAAGTCCCCCATGGGTAAGGGTGGGATTCCCACTCGGGAACACCCTATGCTAAATAGCTTAAGCGTACAAAGAAATGTCTTACGACACTCAACAATAAAAATCTAGACACCCCTTCCTTTGCTGCCCTCATCTTCCTTTTATGGTTGTGAGCCTTCCCTAGCCTTGGCCCACCTCATAAATGTGATGCACATGTGGCCACTATCCTCTATAAATATTGTGTTTTCCTCCATGATCTCCATCACTGCTATAATTACTCTCCATTTACTCCATCATGTGTGCATTTAATGCACCAATTCCTCCATCATCTCTGCAATTTCTTTTCCACTATCTCCATCATCTTCCTCATTAATGCTCTATGACCTCCACTCTTTATTCATTATTATGCTGCTCCACTACTCCATAATGCTACTCCAATACTCCATAATGCTACTCCACTACTCAATTAACCCAAATTCACACCATAGAAGTGGATTTTATTCATCTACTGGGTTTATGAGTCCCTCCACCCTTTTATTTACTTAACTAAATAAGAAAAGTAAGAAATCTAATATTCCAATTAGCTGATGGAAAATTTGGAATATTATATTCCTCCCCTCAAAAATGTTGCTTTTCCTCAAGCAACTACAAAAGTGGATGCTGCAGAAACCTGTCTCCCTCCCAAGTGGCATCCTCATATGGAAGGTTTCCCCATCTTCTCCAATGTGTTACGAATTCCCAACTCCATAGTTTCCACTCTAGAATGTCTAGAATGGCCTCCAGCTATGTAGGTAGATGCCTCTCCTCATCATTGAATCCCAAGTGGCAATCATATGTTGTCTAAGAGCCTCTTCTCTGCATGATATATGTGAAGTGTAGTGGTCCCTTCCCCAAGTGGAAATTCCCAACTCATAAACTGTCTCTCCAACCCATGCTGCATGGAATAGGTTGTGTCTCTCCATGCTCCAATCCTTGGCCTTGGTGGCCTTGCTTGCTCTAAGGATCATCTAAAAACTATGCAAAATAGGAAATAGAGACATGTGGATTGACATGTGAAATGTCAAACCATACTCTCCCAATAGCAGCCACCGCAACAATGCCTCTTGCTGCCACACCACCTCATCGACATACCAAGTATGGTGGCCATACTTTCCTAATAGAAGCCAACACAACAAGGCTTCCTGTTGCCATCCCACATCATCATTATGAAAGGTATGGGAGAATGTCAATCCATATCCTCCCAAGAGTAACCAACACAACAATGACTATTGATGCCACCCAAAATCATCATAATGTAAAGCATGAAGCAATGATATACTGATTTACATGTATAATGTCACACAAGACCAACATAGCCAAGCTTCCTACTATCACATCATATGAGTATCATGCAAAGTCCCAAACAATAACATATCCATTGAAATTTTATATGTCATGTGATGGCCAAACTCTCTCAAAAGTAACCAGCGCAACCATGCCTCCTGCTGCTGCATCTCATCACTACTGTAAAAGGTAGGAAACAATGATATACCAATGGACATATAAAATGCAATGTCTTGGGCATACTCTCCCAAGAGTAGCTAGTGTAGTCATGCCTCTTATTTCTACATCACCTCAGTACTGTGTAAGGCATGGAACATCATAATCTGAAATGTTGGGTGGTAACCATACTCACCCAAGAGCAACCAACACAACCATGCTTCTTGCTTCCATGTGTCATATATTTTCAAGTAGCTTTTAAACCACTTGCTCATCATATCCATCCATCCATCCAACTGTGGGTGATGACTCATATCATGCACCAGCTCGGTATCCACCCAATGGAGAAGCTCCTACCAAAAACTGCTCATACAATAACTATCCCCTTCACTATCTATGGCCTTGGGAAGATCATGAAGCATGAAGACATCCCGGAAAGATAATCTAGTCATGGGTGAAGAGATGTACTGTGTGAAAATTTAGAAGCAATGTGCATACCTCGATAGCAGATTAATGTCGAAAATACCATCCTCCACAATATGATGACAATATTTTCACTACATGATATGTATAAGTGCATCCTCCTTGAGGTCTCTCCACGAGAACCTCTCTCTGATGGCTTGGTTGAACCTATGAGGTCACGTATATGTTGCATGCAGAAAATTATCTTTGAGCTATGAAGTGCTCATCAAGAAGGCTCTGTCCTGATAATGGAAGATGTTATCCATTACATGATGTCTACCATATACCATCTACCTATCCAATGCTTCATAAGTGAAGTGGTCATCGAAATGCTGAAATAATAACTAGGCCCTCAAATCATCACTGCTCCTCAGTGACAGCACTATTTTTCTCCATGATAGTGCATCAACTGTCTCATGGCCCTCTCCATATACAATGCTGAACTCATAGTCCTACATTGTACTGATCCACCGTTGCTACCTTGTCTGTAACTGCTTCTCCTCAAAAAGATGTCGGAGATTATGTTGGTTTGTCTTCACCCAAAATCTACTACCAATAAAAAAATTCTGAAATTTGACCAATGCATGCATAATGGCCATTAGATATTTGTCGTAAATAGAATATGACAGCTCATGCGACAATAAATTCTGGTTCTCAAAAGCTATTATATAGCTTCCCTACATTAGGACTATGCTATTCCCATCCTCAGAAACTCCATACTCCAACAAAAAGTGTTGTGTGCAGCTCAGCAATGTCAAACTGGGATAACTATACATCTTCTCCTTGAACAAGTCAAGGGTCCTCTGCACAGTGATAGTTTGCTGCTCCAAATCATCAATGTGCTCTAACCCTTGGTCATGAAATTTCCCTGATGGCATGTCCCCAATAACATCAATATGATGTGCTGAAACAATATGGGGTGGAAATGTATGCATACCTTGGATCAACTAATGCTTGGGAACATCTTGCAAAGCTACAAGAGTTCCTCCAACCAGTGAAATTTCTTCTCCAACTGCTGGTGATGGTGATGGCTGCTTCTCTACTGTTGCAACAGTGCTGATATCTTCTTCCTCTTCCTCATGCATCTCCTGAATCATGGCTTGGACTCTTAATGCCGAAGTCTTGGGAACATCTTGCCAAAATGCAAGGGCTCCTCCAATCTGTGCAAGTACTCTTTCTGCTGCTGCTGGTAGTGGTAGCTGATCTTCTCCCGATGTATCAGCGTTGACATCTCCCTTCTGCTCCTCATACACTTTCTCTTTATTGTCGGAGAATGTCTTAATGGAATAAGCCTCCGATTTTTTCTATCAAACCTCGCTACCAATATTTGAGTGAACTTTGCATACGAAATCATTCTTGCATGTTTCAATATGCCGAACCACCAGTCCTTTTCTTCACCATCAAGGTGCATCATTGTAATCTGAATGGCTTCCATTTACACTACTAGGTGTAGCTAGAATAGAACATCTAACTTCTCCATCCAAGCTTTTACCGTGCTTGTGGATGACCCGTCAAATGTAGGAAGAAAGAATCTATTCTACATGTGCCCTCTTCTTCTATTGTTGTTGTGGGGCCTCTGGTTATTTTTAACCTAGAAAAACTGCTGGAAATTTAGATTCTCTTTGAATGCTCTAGATTGAGATCTATACTTTGCAAGATAATGACTAAGAGTCTCATGCTCCAAATATCCTCCATTTCCATGCCATTCATTTCCATCTGCAAGGAAAGTGGGCATAGTAAGGCATTGTGGAAATTTCTACACCACTGGTTGCTTATAGTGCTAATAGGAATTTATCAGACTTTCTCCATTTTGAAACCCTCTTGAGGTTTCCTCTTTCCTTTCCCTTCTAATTTCTTTGATCTCCATGGTGAGATCCTACATAGATCTTAAGAGAAGTGTGGCAAAACTCAATCCTTCCTCCATTGTAGACTTCTTCTTTTTCTGCTTCTTCATCTTATTCCTTTGATGTCATGAAATTCCCACAAGCTAAGCCAAAGATCATGCTCTGATACCATTGTAATGTCCCAAAATGGGAAATACTGAAATATAGAACATATGCACAATTCCAAATAAGAATACAACATACAAAATTGGAAAAATGTCAGATTAAATCAAAACAACATACATATGAGTAGAAACAACTGAGCCATATCATTATGTGTCAAAATAAAATGTAATTACACAGTGCTCCAAAAGGAATGCACTCAAGCCACAAGATGGCTTGAATACACTACTAAACCTAGCACTAGAAAGTATAAGTTGTTGTTGTTGGAAACTATTTCTATTGGGAAGAAGATATATGTGAAAGAGGCTACTAGAGTGCTCATAATGATTCGAGATTTTAACCACGGGTTCTACTCAAAAAACCCAGAAAAACCCAGAAATTTTTTGTCCATATTTTGAGTTTGGAATTTCAACCCTTTTTGGGTTGCACACTACAACCCTGCTGGCTGAGTTACACATTCCCTGGAGATAATTTCTGATATGGGGATGAAATAATGATATATCTACTGCAATAGCACCCACTCAGCTCAATAACTGAAGGGTTGGTCCCTTCTTTCGATTCCCAAGCTCAAAACTTGAGATCTAGCTCCTCCTCTGAATATGCGACTGCTACATTCACAACTACTTGGAAATATTGTGCTGTCTAGGAGGGCTGATGATGTAGCCTGCTGATAGATAATACAATGCTTATCCCAGGCTACTGAAGTGATCCCAAGAGTGAAGGATTAATCCCTCATGGGATTCCAAGTTGAGTTTCTTGGAACTTCTTCTTCTCCTCAAACCCTCACTATAGAATTACACAATTCCTGTAGAAAATGTTGCTGCATAGGAGAATAGATGGATGGCATGATGCTAGATATGTCAATGAAACTCCCAGAATACTGAAATGGATCCACAGTGTGAAGGGATGATCCCTCCATAGGTTTCTCAGCTGAAGTACTGAGAAAAACCTGTTGAGCCCCAAGATTGTGCTTTCTTTCATCTTACTTTACCTCATTTTCCTTTTTCCATTGTTATCCCAGACCCAAATGATCAATGAAATTAGTTAAAATTACTTTTAGAATGATTAACATGGCTAACTTGCTAAGTTTTGTGATTTTTTCATTGTAATGCATTTTGACCGAAGCTAGCTGCAGAATGCAGCATTCCGTAGCTAACCGGCAATTTTGCAGCTGTCTTCACGTTCAAGCATGTTCCAGGTGTCCTCTCAGGAAAAGCCACACATGGGTATATTCCACATTATGTCCTCATTGTTCGTTGCTCACCATGAAGACTAAACCGAATTCTGGACGTGGTTTTGGTACGTGGGAACTCATTCAAGGAGGCAGACTTCTAATAGGACTGTCCTAGTCCATATGTCCTTTTTCCCTTTACGCTGCCATCTTTAGAGTCCTAGTATGATTTTGATAAGGAAAGACAATGATCCTCGTATTGTTGCAAGTTCTGTTATGTAGATTTGTTATAAAAGCACTCGGGAAACCGAGAGACAAGCTCTAGATTTTGCTTAGATTTCATGTATTGACTGCTATATTTCTGAAGACTGAGACTACTCTGTTTCAAGTTATTTTCCTTTAATGAAGAAGACAACATTGCTTTGAATGCGTTGAGTTGATTTTGAGTTAGATTCCATCTGGTGGTAGAGGGCCCCTGCCTCCTGCACGGCTTTAATTTCGTAATCTAGATAAGTATCTTAGTCGTTTTCACGTTTTTGAAGTTTGAATTCATAGTTAATTTCATTAGCCACTATAGCTATACTTGTTCTAAGAAACTCTTCCAAAAGAAGAAACTCTTCCAAAAGATCATGATAATGAATGGGAAATGGCTGTAGTGTTGTAGGATTTACTTGTAATTTCTTTTGTTCATTATCACAGTTGAACTTATACTAAGCAAACTCTTCCAAAAAATCCTTATGATGTCTAAGGCATGACTGTGATACTGAATGTTTCAGTTGTTTGTTTGCACTAAGTAGCATAGCTGATCTTACTCTTAAAATGCTCTTCCAAAATATCATAATGATGGGTAGGAGATAGCTGTGATGTCTTAGTTTTTAAATTGCTTTCAGTCTTTATGTTTGCATTTTCACTGAATTGTCCAGCCAAGATTGTTCTAGTAAGCTCTTCCAAAATACCATTCATGATGGACAAAACAGGCTGTAGAATCCCATAGATTAATGCATGATAACTTAGTTAGGGTACTCCGGAGTCAAATTGCATTCAATTCATGCTTTGTCATTTTGTTTTTAAGTTTGATAATGGCTTGTTAGTTCAGCACTGTTTTAGACTAGTGACATCTTAGTTCAGTTTTAGCTTAGCTCATTGTATTTTCATTTCACATTTAGTTGTCATCCATTGCATATTAGATTACATTAGTTGTTAAACTTAACAATACGACCTTCATTATTTACAAAATCTCTTTTGTTCCAAATCCATAATTGACTCATAACCATCTGAACAGAAGACAGTATCATCTCAAGGCCTGAAATACTTTTGCAACTCCTTCATAAACAAAACCTCTCCTCAAAAGACTACTTTAAAAAGAAATCCATAACTTTTGAATAAGGTTTAGTGATGTTAAACTAAGTTGCAGAATAGAATTAGGAGCTAGTCTTAGAGTAGAGATCTTATGATGCTAACAATATTTTTCTCCAAATATGTTTCAACAAATCCTTAATCATGGATAAAATGTTGTATCATTATAAGCTGATTAGTTAGGAGAATTTGTATACTTAGCTGACCATTTCTCAAGCTCTCCCAAAATACCTTTGATGAAAGAATTGGACAATTTAAGTTTATGTTTTGATTCATTTTCTTGAAGTCATTATCAAGCTTTATATTCTGCTTAGTCATAGTTTAGGTTTGATTCTGTTTCAGTATTTGCATTTGCACTTGTCATTTGTCATCAACCAATTAGGCTTCACTCTGTTTTTAACAAGTAGCTTCTTTCCAGTAGCTTTTTAGTCATTGTCCTTGTGAACATAAAAACCATCAAAAGACCAAAAACATCATAAAACACTAAACACAACACATTAGGAGACAAACACCTAGGCACATACAGTGCACTTCACTTCAACAGTTTACCAACCCTGGTTGACAATTAAATGAACTCAATTTAGGAGACTAGGTTGAGCACAAACATTTTGGTGCCGTTGCCGGGGAAGTGAAAACTAGGTAACCTTTGTTTCTTAATTCCCAAAAACAATTATATGCGTAGAGAGAGAGATTCAAGGGGTAGATTCATAAGCAGCAGAAACAGAAATTTGATTCCTAGAACACCACTTGTTTCACCTAGACCAAGGGCTAGTACACCTTCAACTCAGACCCATATTCCATCCTTTACTGATCCTGGACTTCTAGAAGACCTAAGATCAGATATCCCATTAGAAAAACCTTCCACTTCATCCATTGAACCTGCCTTAGAAGAATATCTAAAGTCT
This sequence comes from Pinus albicaulis, assembly GCA_034641835.2. Taxonomy (NCBI): domain Eukaryota; kingdom Viridiplantae; phylum Streptophyta; class Pinopsida; order Pinales; family Pinaceae; genus Pinus; species Pinus albicaulis. The sequence continues at coordinate 1,703,429,522 of CM076578.1, forward strand.
CCTGTCAGGGATACAAACTTTTCCACTTCCACAGGAGAGTCAAACATGGCAGAAGAAGGGGGAGGAGGTGTATTTAATGGAGAACACACATTATTTGGAGGTAGAGGTATAGGTAGAGGAGAAGGAGGTAGAGGAGAAGGAGGTAGAGGTGCAGATGGAGGAAGAGGTAGAAGAGAAATAGGAAACTCTTTTGGGTTCCCTATAATTGATGAAGAAACCAATACAACCATGAAAAACATTTCACCCTCTGTCCTTCCAAACTTCTATGGACTTAAAACTGAAGATCCTGAAACCTTCCTATTTGAATTTGAAATCTTGTGTAGAACTTATGACTACTTACAAGATGCTCAAAAACTTAAATTATTTCCTTCAACATTGAAAGGAGCAGCATTGAAGTGGTTTATGAGTTTGATCAACAGTTCTATTAGGACATGGGAAGACATGAAACAAGCATTTCTAGAGAGGTATTTGGATTATTGTATGTCGGTCAATCATAAGGAAGAAGTGTTTAAGATGGTACAAAAAGAAGATGAAAACTTGGAAGATTTGTTGGAGAGATTTCATTACAACATCAAAAGAGAAAAAATGGAAAACCTAGATCAGGACACCTTAAAAGCTCTTTTGTTGAAAACAATTAGGGATGAATGGTTGGATATCCTTAGCATGATGGGAAAAGGGGATATATCATATCTCACATTACCTGAAATATCTGAGTTATGTATCAACCTTTCAAGAGGGAAATCTAAAAGTGTAAAGGGTCCAAGAGATCCTGCTCTTGCAAGGGCAAGTAAGTCTGCTTTTGGGACAGTAAGTAGATCAGAAATAGGACATATGCTTGATGACTTTAAATTTGATATCTTAGGGAGTCTTAGTGAACAAATAGACACCCTTAAGATACAAAACAAGAAAAAAGCTGAATCTGATGCCTTGGCAATATTTTGTCCCAAATGCAGAAAGAAACATGCCTTGAGAGAGTGTCCTTTGGATGTAAAAGTTGTAGAGACTTGTGTCATTTGTTCTGAAAAACATGAGACCAAGAATTGTCCTTCTCTTCCTGGACTCAAAGCTGTCTTTCAGGAGGAAAATCCTACAGATTCCACAGAATCTCTTAATTTTGTCTCTAGAAGACCTTGGCAGGGACCTCAAACACAAGGATTCCATGATCAAATGTATAATCAACCTCCACCTTAGAATTCTTGGCAGCAACCTTGGCCTCAATTTCAAAATCAATCTCAAGCTTGGGCACAAGGAGCACAAAATCCCTTTGGAAGATACTCTCAGTACTATCAGTATCCACCATCCTAAGTACTATCAGTATCCACCATCCTATCCATCATACCCACATTTTTATCCTCAAAATCCTCAACAAAATTTTCAACAAAATCCTCAACAACATCATCAGAACCTACCACATCAAAATCAACCACTTCCATTACCATTCCCTCAAAAATAAAATCAATTGCCTGCTCAACCCATACCAAACCCCAATAATAAAAATCCTCAGAACACATACATGATAGAAGGCCAACAGTTTCCAACTTATTTAATTACTCCTTTAGACCTTAGTGATGTTCAACTTAGGTCTGGAAGAATAATTGAAAAGAGGAAACCTTCTGTGATCATACAAGAACAAGATAACTCTGAGGAAGATTCTCTACGAGTGAATAAAAGTCTTGAAGAAGATACATCTTTTCAAGACCCAAACACTGAAAAATTAAAGCAAAAAGATCCAATAATTTCAACTCCTGTATTAGAGCAACCATCCACATCTACTTCTATACCTCCCTTTCCAGAAAGATTACAAATTGATAGAGGGGTAGAAAAACGAATCATGGTGCCTAATTATGATTTCCTAGATGAGCTGAGAAATGTTTGCATTAAAATTCCATTATTACAAGCCATCAAGGAAATTCCAATTTTAGCCAAAACAATAAAGGAGTTGAGCATGAAGAAAACAAGAAAAAGAATAAGAGAAATAAAGAAAATTCAACTGGCAGGAAAGATAGCAGACATTATGATGGGCAAGATTGCTATTCCAAAGTATCTTGACCCAGGAAATCCAGTTGTCAAAATTCACATCAATGGAATTGAAATTCAAAACACACTCATTGATTTAGGAGCAGCAATAAATATCATGAGTAGACAAATTATGGACAAACTGAAACTTCCTAATCTTCTCTTTACACCCACACTATTACAATTAGCAGATAGATCTGTGATCAAACCAGATGGGGTAATAGAAGACATTCCATTGTCCCTAGATTCTTGGGAGTACCCTGTGGATTTCATGATCCTAACTCCTAAGAATAATCTAGGAGGCCATCCTGTTATATTAGGAAGACCTTGGTTGGCTACAGCTGATGCTTTTATTAGTTGTAGATCCGGTGATATGTATATCTCCGATGGTAGTTCAACTAAGAAATTCACTTTATATCCTCCAGCTAGGACAATTACAGATTTAGATGACACTCAATGGATAGAGGATGAAGAAGATTTACAACCTCTCTTCACAATTTCGGAAATTAGTGAAGATAATCAAATTCTGAATACTCTAGAAAACTTTGAATCCTCTCCAGAACACAAACATGAATCATTTCAAGAGGGATCCAATATTGAGTTTTTGTCATCAAGGTAGATGTCTCTTCATTCTATGGATAAATTTGGCAGCTCTAAAAGTGAGATATTTCCAGGCAAAACTTTGAACATAAACAAGAACCTAGAAAAATATCAACAAGAAGAGTTAGTCAAAGTATTACAGAGACATTCTTCTGCATATGCATGGGAATACACTGACATGAAAGGGATAAACCCCAAGACTTGCACTCATCACATCTATATAGAGTAAAATTGCAAACCAATCAGACAACCCCAAAGACGGATGAATCCAAATCTTAGGGAGATTGTTAAAGAAGAATTGCAAAAATTGTTAAATGTTAACTTCATCTATCCTATTTCAGATAGTCAGTGGGTTTCTCCTTTGGTAATTGTGCCAAAGAAAAATGGTAAATGGAGGGTATGTGTTGACTACCGGGAACTAAAAAAAGCTACTCTTAAAGACCATTTTCCCTTACCTTTCATAGATCAAGTGTTAGATACATTAGCTGGCAAAAAGTACTTCTCATTCCTAGATGGGTTTAGTGGTTACAATCAAATCCAAGTAGCACTTGAAGATCAAGAAAAAACCACATTTACCTGTCTTTGGGGTACCTATGCTTACCGAGTATTGCCATTTGGATTATGCAATGCACCTGCAACATTCCAAAGGGCAGTATTAGGAATTTTTTCAGATCTAATACATGATTGTGTAGAGGTATACATGGATGATTTCACATTTTATGGAAACACATTTGAAGAAGCTTTAGCAAACTTGGAAAAAGTTTTAAAGAGATGTCAGGAAGCAAATCTTTCACTTAGTCATGAGAAATGTTTTATGATGTTTACTGAAGGTATTGTTTTTGGGCATCACATTTCAGGGGATGGGATTAGAGTTGATGAGTCAAAAGTTGAAGTAATCTCTAACTTATCTATTCCAAGTTGTCAAAAAGATGTTAGGAGTTTTCTAGTATTTACAGGATATTATCGGAGGTTTATAGAAAACTTGACCAAGATAGCATCTCCACTCTTCAAATTGCTTACCAAAGACTGTGAATTCAAGTGGAATTCTGATTGCCAGTTAGCCTTTGAGACCCTGAAAACCAAAATTTCTGAAGCACCTATTTTAAGGGGACCTAACTGGAAGTTACCTTTTCATATCTCAACAGATGCTTCTGATACAGATCTAGGAGCAGTATTGGGACAAAAAGACCTGATTCCTTATGCCATCTACTACACCAGTAAAAATTTGACTCTTGCAGAGTTAAACTATACTGTAACTGAAAAAGAGTTTTTAGCTGTTGTTCATGCCATAAAAAAATTTAGACACTATATAACAGGCTATGAAACTTTTGTTCACACTGATCATTCTGCAATTAGATACTTAATGAACAAATCAATTACTAATGGCAGAGTCATAAGATGGTTATTGCTTTTACAAGAATTCAAAATTACCATTCTAGATAGGCCTGGAAAACAAAACACAGTAGCTGATTTCCTATCTAGACTCCAAAACATCAAAGATGACACTCCAGTTGAAGATCAATTTCCTGATGAATATCTTTTTGCAATTTCTACTCAAACTCCTTGGTTTCTGACATTGCTAATTATTTGGTTTCAGGAAACTTTCCTTCAATAATGAATGCAAGGGATAAAAGAAAAATCATTTATGACAGTGCAAAATATTCATGGGTTGCTAATGAGTTGTACAAGACAGGTCCAGATTTGATCATTAGGAGATGTGTTCGTGAAGATGAGATACCTGAGATTCTCAAAGCATGTCATGATGAACCTTGTGGCGGACACTTTACTGATAAGAGGAAAGCCTATAAGATCCTTAATTTAGGATATTATTGGCCATCTTTGTTTAAAGATGCTAAAGAGTATGTCAAAAGGTGTGACAGTTGCCAAAGGGTAGGGAAACCTTCTCCTTCAGGTGAGATGCCATTACAACCTCAGGTACATATTGAACCTTTTGAAAAATGGGATTTGGATTTTGTAGGACCTATTAGTCCTCCATCAAGACAAAAGAGATATATATTAGCTTGCACTGATTATGTTACCAAATGGGTAGAAGCCAAGCCATTACTTTTTGATAATGAAGCATATGTAGTTACTTTTCTTTTTGAGGATATTTTTACTCGTTTTGGTGTCCCAAGGGAAATTGTTACAGATCAAGGAGCTCAATTTACATCAAGGCTAGTGGAACAGATGATGGAGAGATACAAAATCAAGCATAGAAAATCTACTCCTTATCATCCACAAGCAAATGGTCAAGTGGAATCTACTAATAAGGTCATTGAAGGAATCCTAACAAAGACTGTTCATTTACATAGAAGATATTGGGTAGATAGGCTTCCTGAAGCCTTGTGGGCCTATAGAACTACATGGAGAAACACAACAGGTCATACTCCTTATGAACTTGTATATGGAAAACAAGTTTTGTTTCCCATAGAGTTCCAGATTCAAACTTTCAAAATGGTAGTTAAGCTAGGACTTGATTTAACGGAGGCACAAAAGCATATATTGGAGCAGATTAATGAATTGGATGAGATCAGACAAGATGCAGTCCAGAAAACAAGTCTAGTTCAACAGCAAAGAACTAGATGGCATGATAAGTACATCAAAGAGAAGAAATTCAAAGAAGGTGACTGGGCTCTTTTGTTTGATTCAAAATTCAAGGATTTTCAAGGTAAATTTCAAACACATTGGCTTGGGCCATATGAAATTGTTGAAATTTTTGACAATGGAGCAGTAAAAATCAGGACAATAGATGAAGAAGAGGTCACTTTTCTTGTGAATGGTCATAGATTGAAGCCGTATCACAAACCACTCTCAAGAGAAGAATTTGTCAAGAAGTTCCAGGAAAACAGTGATGTGAAGTTAATGAAGAAGAATCTTTCTTCTTCATCAACTTGATTGAATTTTCTGAAGCATTTCTTTTGAAAAAATAAAAAAAATAAAAAAATAAAATAAATAAATAAATAAAGTATAAACATGAAAACCAATCATTGATTGGCATGTTTATACAGAAAAGATAGGGTGAAAATCAGTCTTTCTGACACTCTAAATTTTCCATTTTTGTTTTTGCAAGTAGCTGTTACAAAATCATAAGTTCAGATCCATTGCACTTATGATCCATCTCATTTCATTTCATTCCATTCACTTATCCATCTATACTCCATTTCATTCATTCATTCATACTTCACTTCATTCCATATTTCATTCATCTCATTCCATACTTCATCCACCTCATTTCCATATCAAAATTTAAAGTTTGATGTTTTTCTGCAAAATGAATAACACATGTCATGGATTGTAGGCCATTTCCTATATTCTTCCACTCCATTTCATAAATTGAATCCATCCCATTTCATCATTCACTTCATACATATTTCATTATACCATATTTCATCACCTATCTTCACTCATTCCATAAAATATTCTATGTATATTCCAAACCACTCCATTCCATGATTAAAAATTCTCCACAGGTACATTCTGCAGCTAAACAGATATTCTGCAGCTAATCAGACTTTCCGCAGCCAGACAATCATTCTGCAGCTACAGATCCTGAAGGCACTGATCAACAAACATTTGAATTGCAACAAGATGATCCATTATATCCATGAACAAGAAGAATCAAGAAGGATTATGAAGACTCTTCCAGAGGAGAACAAAGTATACAAAGACCACAAAAAGCAAATGAAAAGCAAAGGTAAAAAGTTCTGGTTATAATGGCATTTCATAAAAACTTTAGTATAGTCTAGTTATGAATCATTCGAAAAAGTTGTTTTGATTATTTTTATTGATCATACCAAATATACCCTCGGCAAAACTTTGGATAAAAATATTTCATTTCAAATTCTATACCCGACCATCATTTAAGCGGTCAAAAAGGCTGAAGTGTTTGATTTCCTCACGTCACCCAGCCAAATCATTTAATGATGATTTTTTTGAATCCGTTGTAAAAATCTCCACAGTCTTTTCACTCATTGATTTGTTTTCTTCACCTCACTTCATTAACTCATTTCGTAACTACTTCAATCACTCCATTCCGTAGCCAGCCCTTCATCATTTCATTCCGCAAAATAGAGATATCTCTATCACCGTGAGCAGGGGTATATTAGTTTGAAATATCAAATCACTATCACCGTGAGCAGAGATTGAAGCATTATCACCGTAAATCAGAGGTATATCAGTGTGGAATTTGAAGCCATTTTCACCGAGAAGCAGAGGTATATCAGTGCGGAATTTGAAGCCATTGTTACTGAGAAGCAGAGATATATCAGTTTGAAGATTGAAGCACTATCACCGTGAACCAGAGGCATATCAATTTGAAGGTTGAAGTTATTGTTTCTGTGAGCAGAAAGAGTACTAATCTGAAGATTGAAGAAGGAATTATGGGCCTCATTATAAGAACTGAACCAGTGGGCACAAAATACCTGGAAGGATACCCTCAAAGTAGAGAAATGTTGCAACGGGTAGGATGGCTACAATTTCTTGAGAAATTTAATGGCTTCCACAAAGAAGTCACTAAAACATTTGCAAGGTCATTCAAAGGAGCCGAGGTCGAAGTTGGAGATGTTAAATTCACTGTCACAGAGGTTTTTATTGCAGAGGCAACATGATTGCTTAGACATGGAGAGAGATGGTTTAAAAACAGAGAATTCCATAATGAATCATGGAAGCAAATCCTAAAATCACCAGGTATGGATGTCACTGTGTTTAAAAAGGGAATTCCAAGTTCTGCATTAAAAAATAAATGGAGAAACATATTGCTTATTCTACAAAAATTTATCACTTGTGAAGGTAGATATGGTACATTTTATGTTTACCATATTAGGTTGATAATGCATTTTCTGGAGGAAGAGCTAAATTTGCCCTATTTCTTGCTTCAAAGTTTAAAAAATATGGCTTCTGGTGTTCAAAGGAGAGTCCAATTCCTAGAGACAACTCTATACCATCATGGCTTGGTTAAGATTTTAATTGAACACCATTTAGCCAAAACAAAAGACACTTGGGATAATTTCTTGGTAAGAAACCACTTTGAGGAACCAAAAGAGCCCTCACCTGAACATTAGCCTACAAGGAGAAGTAGAAAATGGAGAGCATCTAAAATTGAAATTGACAAAACAGTACAGGAAAGTAGTGAAGAAATAATCTCTGAGAAGTTAACTCAAATTAAGAGACAACTTAAGAAAGAGAGGGTAATCAGGAAATCTGCCACAGAAAAAGGAGAGGGATCATCCCAGCCAAGAAGAAGCCATAGACTCAGTGGGAAACTAAGGAAAACACAGATCAAACAAACAGGGGTGATAAATATAGAAGATGAGGAAACATCTATTGAAGATGTTGAAGAAGGTTTTAATGAAGAAACCCCTGAAATTGACCCTGCTCAGCAAGAAGTTTATGACTATGTTGAAACATTGGAAAGGAAAGCTTTAGAGAGTAGAGATAGAACCCCTAGTCCTCCACTGTCCGAAATAGATGTGTTAAGAAGGGATAGGTATGAGCTGGAAATACTTAATAGACATATAAAAAATGAGAATGATATTCTGAAGGAACAAGTCAAACTCAAAACCAGTATGAACTCAACCTTATCTCTACAAATGGACAAAGTGGAAAAGGCTAATGAAAAGTTGAAAAAGAGGAACAAGAAGCTAATCAGGGCACTTATCAACTTAAGGTTCAAACTAGTCATCAGAAAACCCAGAATACCTTTAATTTCCAGGCAAAGAAGAAGGAGGGGGTTAGATGTTCTTGCAGAAGTCTCTGAGTTTATGGAATAAGTTGCATGAGGACATGCAAGAAGTCAGCAGTGGGGGTATGTTGAGCCCAAGATTGTGCTTTCTTTCATCTTACTTTACCTCATTTTCCTTTGTACATTGTTATCCCAGACCCAAATGATCAATGAAATTAGTTAAAATTACTTTTAGAATGATTAACATGGCTAACTTGCTAAGTTTTGTGATTTTGTCATTGTAAAGCATTTTGACCAAAACTAGCTGCAGAATGCAGACATTCCATAGCTAACCGGAAATTCTGCAGCTGTCTTCACATTCAGGCATGTTCCAGGTGTCCTCTCAGGAAAATCCACACATGGGTATATTCCACATTGTGTCCTCATTGTTCATTGCTCACCATGAAGAATGAACCGAATTCTGGACGTGGTTTTGGTACGTGGGAACTCATTCAAGGAGGTAGACTTCTAATAGGACTGTCCTAGTCAAGATGTCCTTTTTCCCTTTACGCTGCCATCTTTAGATTCCTAGTACGATTTTGATAAGGAAATACAATGATCCCCATATTTTTGCAAGTTCTGTTATGTAGATTTGATATAAAAGCACTCGGGAAACTGAGAGACAAGCTCTATATTTTGCTTAGATTTTATGTATTGACTGCTATATTTCTGAAGACTGAGACTACTCTGTTTCAAGTTATTTTTCCTTTAATGAAGAATACAACATTGCTTTGAACGCGTTGAGTTGATTTGGAGTTAGATTCCGTCTGGTGGTAGAGGGCCCCTGCTTCCTGCACGGCTTTACTTTCGTAATTTAGATAAGTATCTTAGTTGTTTTCACGTTTTTAAAGTTTGAGTTCATAGTTAATTTCATTAGCCACTATAACTATACTTGTTCTAAGAAACCCTTACAAAAGAAGAAACCCTTCCAAAAGATCACAATAATGAATGGGAAATGGCTGTAGTGTTGTAGAATTTATTTGTAACTTCTTTTGTTCATTATCACAGTTTAACTTATACTAAGAAAACTCTTCCAAAAAATCCTTATGATGTCTAAGGCATGACTGTGATACTGAATGTTTCAGTTGTTTGTTTGCACTAAGTAGCATAGCTGATCTTACTCTTAAAAAGCTCTTCCAAAATATCATAATGATGGGTAGGAGATAGCTGTGATGTCTTAGTTTTTAAATTGCTTTCAGTCTTTATGTTTGCATTTTCACTGAATTGTACAGCAAAGATTGTTCTAGTAAGCTCTTCCAAAATACCATTCATGATGGACAAAACAGGCTGTAGAATCCCATAGATTAATGCATGACAACTTAGTTAGGGTACTCCGGAGTCAAATTGCATTCAATTCATGCTCTGTCATTTTGTTTTTAAGTTTGATAATGGCAACACTGTTTTAGACTAGTGACATCTTAGTTTAGTTTTAGCTTAGCTCATTGTATTTTCATTTCACATTTAGTTGTCATCCATTGCATATTAGATTACATTAGTTGTTAAACTTAACAATACGACCTTCATTATTTACAAAATCTCTTTTGTTCCAAATCCATAATTGACTCATAACCATCTGAACAGAAGACAGTATCATCTCAAGGCCTGAAGTACTTTTGCAACTTCTTCATAAACAAAACCTTTCCTCAAAAGACTACTTTAAAAAAGAAATCCATAACTTTTGAATAAGGTTTAGTGATGTTAAACTAAGTTGCAGAATAGAATTAGGAGCTAGTCTTAGAGTAGAGATCTTATGATGTTAACAATATTTTTCTCCAAATATGTTTCAACAAATATTTAATCATGGATAAAATGTTGTATCATTATAAGCTGCTTGTTTAATTGTTTAGTTAGGAGAATTTGTATACTTAGCTGACCATTTCTCAAGCTCTCCCAAAATACCTTTGATGAAAGAATTGGACAAGTTAAGTTTATGTTTTGATTCATTTTCTTGAAGTCATTATCAAGCTTTGTATTCTGCTTAGTCATAGTTTAGGTTTGATTCTGTTTCAGTATTTTCATTTTCACTTGTCATTTGTCATCAACCAATTAGGCTTCACTCTGTTTTTAACAAGTAGCTTCTTTCCACTAGATTTTTAGTCATTGTCCTTGTGAACATAAAAACCATCAAAAGACCAAAAACATCATAAATCATCATAAAAGACCAAAAAAATCATAAAACACTAAACACAACGCATTAGGAGACAAACACCTAGGCACATACAGTGCACTTCTCTTCAGCAGTTTACCAACCTTGGTTGACAATTAAATGAACTCAATTTAGGAGACTAGGTTGAGCACAAACAGAACCTTCCAAATCTAAAGCTCTAATTCAGGAATGTGTAATCCCTATAGGTGGAAGTGCAGATGAGAGTGGCTGAAAGTGGCACTGGTTACTGGATGATGGATGCTACCCAAGAAAACCTTCCTAGGGTGGGCATTTGAAGTCCCCCTTCGGTAAGGGTGGGATTCCCACTTGGGAACCCCTAGTGCTAAACAAAACAATAGACTTATCTAAACATCTTAAGCATGCAAAGAAATGTCTTACGACACTCAAAAATAAAAATCTAGACTCCCCTTCCTTTGTTGGCCTCATCTTCTTTTTATGGTTGTGAGCCTTCCCTAGCCTTGGTCCACCACATAACTACACTACACATGTGGCCACTAGCCTCCATAAAAAATGCACTGTCCTCCATGATCTCCATCACTGTTGCAATTACTCTCCACTTCCTCCATCATGTGTGAATTTAATGCACCACTTCCTCCATCATCTCTACAATTTCTTCTCCACTATATCCATCATCTTTCATTTATTCCTCCACTATCTCTATCATCTTCCTCATTAATGCTTTATGACCTCCACTCATTCTTCATTATTATGCTGCTCCACTACTTCGTAATGCTACTCCACTACTCAATTAATCCACATTCATACTATAGAAGTGGATTTTATTCATCTACTGGGTTTATGGGTCCCTCCACCCTTTGATTTACTTAAATAAATAATAAAATTAAGAACTCTAATATTCCAATTAGCTAATGGAAAATTTGGAATATTACAGGAATGCATCTTGTATAAAACATCGTATATAAAACCAAAAACATAAAAATATAGATCTCCATCAGTGATACACAACATCCATCAAATCATATAACCATATACACACCATCAAGAGCTGAAAAAACATATCTCGCATATATACCAAAAAATATGTGTGAGTACAAATAACAAGTCATGTCTCTGCCCTACAGGTTAGCCAAAAAATACATATACACATGTCATCAAAAAATAAGGGAAGCATCCTCAGAATGGGTGCTTCCCTTGAATACAAAGTGTCTCTAGGACTGATCCCTACCAGGTGGGCCATCTGGACCCACAACTTCACCCGTTTCCAACACTGGGGCAACAACCAAAATAGAAAGCGCCAGACGGCGCAGAGTTGGGAAATAACACGTATCCGAGGCCATCAATGTCTTGAGCCAAACATAGTCTAGATCATTAAAAAAACCCCGGGTCGGCATACCTTAGGTCAACCTCTCAACTTGACCCCAAGTATCTGCTAAGTCAGTGGATCGGGCCTTGACTGTAGCTAACTACTCCACCATATCTATCAATCGTGCCTCTGCCACAGTTGAAACTATCCCTAGAAGGGGCAACACCATCACTGGATCCTCCAACTCGAGGCTGTTGTGGATCCCCACCCTGCCCCCCAATCTAGGGTTGAGCTCCTCCACTTGGAACCCTCCGAATGGGTTGGTGCCCCGCCAACCGAGAAGTATGTCCTCCAATTGCTTCCACATCTGCAAAGAGAAAAAAATATAGTGTCAGTGTCACCACAATAAAAATATAAATATACACATTATAAATACTCAACAAATGTAGAAAAACATAAAAATCATACCTGCAGGTCCCCACACGTAACTGACAGGAAGACCCATATTCTATTCTCCTCGAAAGTCCATCCCATAGTATGGAAAGTTGAGGAACATCTGAGGGTTCACCTCGAAACAGGCCTCCGTGTTCGCATTCCAATAGTGACCCACCTCTCCTCCCCCACCTCAAGGCATCACCTGTGCCCATCGCCTCAACTGAGGGTCCTAGTGAAACCCCATAGGAATTGCCACTACGGGTCACATCAATACCACCCTCTTAAACATAATGCTACACAGGATGCTAGCATATGTGAATAGCTTAGATCCTCCTCGGAACTTTGCCAGCTGTGAAACCATACCGTCATAAACATGACAGGCCCAGTCAAAGAAATGTTCAGCCTGAAGCCGGCATAAAACACCGATCTGAGGTGCCAACGCCCTGTGCGGAGATGACGACCCAATCAATCTCACAATCACAACCAATGCACATTTCTCAGCTAGATCAATCACTGATGATATAAGAATGCACCCCTCCGAAAGGGGTGCCTCGCCGCAATGCTGCTTCAACCAACAAAGGAGAGCCACCCTCCCAGGTGGGAGAGGTTGAGGAAGTGCCTCACCCTGAGGTAGAAAACTGTTCACAAAGTATATATTCATCTCTGGACGGATAGGAATGTCATGCCCTCGCAAAACCATCACCTTGTGCCTCCAGTTCCAACAACGGACCAGGTAGCGAAGCAGGTGATCCTGCGACCTCACGAGGTCATTCTCAAGAAACTTGAGGAGAACCTACTGAGCCAGTAACGTATGAGCGTTGGCATACTATTTCATAGCCATACGGAGATCCGACCAGTCTTTCTCTCTCCACAACATCCTGTCACTAAACAGAACCACATCAGTGACATCAAAACTAAAAAAAAATTCAATTTTTTTTCAAAAAACTGCCTTGGCTTTTCGACGCACCTGTTTCTCAGACAGGCGCGCTGACCACACCTTTGTATCTTAGATAGACGTGGAATCCATACATAAAAATTCCAATAGGCATGAAATCTCTTCGGAAATCCTCAAATTTCTGTGAAAGTCTCTGTGCCTGAACCTTGATCGCTGACACGACCAAGGCCAAAAACAAGTAGGGGTCTGTACAAACCTAATTTGTATAGACCCCCCAACAGTAAAACTGGAAAAAATAAAATTTTGGATGTTTAGGGGCCTACTTGGCACTAATGGCGCAAATCCATGGTACATAGGTTGACTGTAATGGCAACAAAGGCTCGGAAGCAAGCTTTGACCTCACAATTCTCAAAGGACACAAATGAACTAAAATGAGCCATATTGGCCTATATATTTCCCTTTTCAAATTTTTCAAGGGACCATAACGGGAGCTCAGAAAGTCCAATTTTGAAATCGAAAGAAACACAGTGATCAACTCCTCATAATGCCCAAAGGAGGGTTCACACATTCACGCGTCCGAAAAAAGAATTTTTTCTGTTCCGACAGGTATGCCCTCTCGTGTCGTTTTTTCATTCACCACATTTGTAAATATATTTGAATGAAAAATATTCTTTCAATTGGGGTATTGGTTGCAGGTATTACACAATACGACAAACCACATATTTCCCTAGTCACTGAAGGTTCCAGAGTAGGTATCATTATGCCCTCAGCATGATAGAGTCCCAGAGAAGATTTTCATATCCTGACATCATTTCTCCACAAGAATTAACCATAGGTTCCAAACACCAGACCATGTTTATCATATCCCTACCTTGCACATGATAAACATTCTCGTCAGTCGGTAGAGCCTCCCCCTCCATGGTGTCCAACACTCAAGTAGACCATGCATCTAAAATTATGACACCATGGCCATAACACCCTAGGCAAGGAAGCACTTAATGTTCATCCATCCATCATGCATCATGTAAATTTTTACCATATCATGATAAAAACCCTTTCCCGGACTACTATTTTCTCAAGAAGATCAAACACTCGCCACCGCGTCTCGCATTTTTCCTACCATACCTCCATCAACATAGCCCATCTACGATATTTTCCATCTGCTTCACTACCCCCGCACCAAGACTAGCCAATGGGGCCCCCATTCTCAACAAAAACACCTTCCTCACATCATCAGTGAGTGATAATTTTCATGTTTTTAGGGCACTCGTCTCTGTGTTTTTACAATCCAAACCCATTTCATATTCTTTTGGCAAGTGTACAATTTTTTTTTTAGGAGAATAGCCGCCACCCATCCATCCACTTTTCTCCCCTGGCAGCATTCCCTAATCACCCTTGGTTGGATCTTCACACCTCTGACGCAGAGCCACCACGACATTCATAACAAACATATGCCCACCTTGGACATCCTACCGACTCCAAGGCTTTCCTCATCAGTAATCATTATGAATGCCGCAAAATTTATTTTTCAAGCTTCGAACTTGGGCCACTACACTGCCATCATTAGATTTTAGCCATTTCTTGCCATCATGCCTATGTTAAAATATCATATCAAACACTCTATGCCCTTTCATCAGTATTTCTCATGATTGGTTGAGGCTTCCTTCTGGTCGAATTCAAAAACCACTTTCTAAAAAGGAAGCAATACCTTGGATGGTTCCTCACCTCAATAGGGGCATCCTCATATGACACTATGGGAATCATCATTTCCCATTTATGTCATCGATCCTCATGAAATTCGACTACAACACAAGCTTTGATGTCAAGATGGTATCGTATTTCACAACCATTTCAATTTTTCAGAATTCGCCGAAGACCCGTGCCATTATAAGCATCTATTTCAGTAATGATTACATGAGAAGGTCCCAGTCATATACACATGCATACAATGAGCATTTATTATAAAAAATTCCATACTAAGATTATGCATGTGGGCACTACATGCAACCTATCGTCAAATAAAAAATTCCCCTGAGGGCGTCAAAAATCATTGTCATCAACCAAATCAACAGACCACTACCATATAAGTGGCAGAGATAAAACCTCTATCTATCATATAGGCTTTTACTAGCCAAAACATCACGAGCATGGGACATGCCTGCCTCGTAGAAATATTATATTTATTGTATTTATGCTATCTCTCTTAGGTTTCTGACAGAACTTGGTCCCTCTTTTACTCACAGCAAGGGGTCTCCAACCTTACGCTACGTGCAAGTTACTCTCTCTCTCTATCTCTCAACATGGGTTATATAGAACAAAAAAATATAATGTATTTCGGCTATTAAGTTCTTACTAGACCTCATACATTAGGGGGCAACTGTTATCACTGGAAAATTGGAAAAGAAAAGGAGATCATGAAATGTCAAGTAGAAGGATTTACAGGGTGGAAAAACATTACAGAATCTAGAAAATTTAACTTTCTCTAAGGTCAAAAGGAAAATTTATTAAATTTTGCACAAAAGACATTGGCACAATGCACTTAGCGTGCCCTTTTCTTTGATAAAAACGTAAGTCTCTGTGGCTATTCCTCAACAAGATGCATGATCCTAGGTATGGCAGAAGGTCACCATCTGGGACCACTTTTTACACTTTAGGAAGAAGATTATCCACTTGAGGCCACCCAAGGACAACTACCTAGAGCCACCTTGAGACCTCAAGTGAGCACACAATGGAATCAACCACCACTCTTGAGTCACTATCGAAAATTGTACCAAGAGAGGGAAGAAGATTTGAATTTTTCCTATAAAATACCACCATGAGAAGAACAATTTAGAACACATTGTTATGATGGCCAAACTACCCATGAGAAAACCAACAGTGTGTTGTCCAAGCAGAAAAGGAGTGAAGGGATTCATTTGTTGGCCATCCAATATCTCAATCCCAAAGGAGAAGTGCATTAGTTTTCCGTTATCCGATCACTCATTCGAGGAGAAGAGAGAGTCCTGCAAACATCTTAAGGGACGAGCACTCCTTGATTTTAGAACTCCATAGCTCTAAGGACTCACTGCGAGTGTTTTAGCATTGTACCTATTTTTACCACTAGCGGCTAATAATAGGCGATTCATTCTCCATTGGTATTATTAGTTTGTTTACTCGATATTGAGCTTTTGTTATACGTGTATTTTTTGTTTCTTGTTTCCTCCTCTTTTTGTAGTATGCTATGTTTTATAACTAGTTTTTCTACATCTTATGATGCTTCACTAACCATTTAACAACCCATTTTTTCCATGTGACATTGCTTGTAGGGTAGAAATCACTCCTACCAAGCAGATGTGCATTTTTTACACCCTTGTACTAAACACACTAATACAAGGTGGATGTGGTTCAAATTCTTGGGTTCGAAGTAAGGGGTTATTGAACCAATTGACCTCACCATGAATCAATTCTAGATTCCACAACATATTTATCATGGGTTTGGTGCAGAAGGAAATATGCACAATGGTGCATAATCAAGGGTGTTCATGGCTTCCATGATGTCTTCATCTGAATGAAATATGGGCGGAAGGGAGGAGGAGAGACTACATGATGTGGAGGAACTACCTGAAGCATCGTCATGAGAGACAAGGTTCACATGTGCATAAATAATAGGAGGGGATGAATGAAAAGTATATGAAATATCTACCGATGTTGAGACTAGAGCATATGGCGAAGAAGGTTCGACTGAATCAAAATAGGGAACTCTAGAAGAGTCCCCGTATGAAGATCCTATGGATGACGATAGGTAGAGAATAGGAGAAATTTTATGTATCATCCCTACATCGAAAGGAGGGATCACAATGTGTGGTGAAGGGATATCATGTTCTGGTGTAATAATGGTACCAAAATCCACTAGAGAAGAATTGGATTCACTGCGAGTGACCTCTATTTCATGAAGAGCCTGATGGGTATCGTGAAAATCTTCAAGACGTGGAAAGTGGTGAGAATAGTGGCCAAAATTATCACACAAAGCACAAGGGTGATTCGTGCGTAATGATATTTTTTCTTGGCTGAATTAGGTAAGGTAACATGGACCTATGGGATGTTAGAGTCAGGAAAAGTGTTAACAAACACATTTTTTTTAGAAAATATAACAACGAGATTCAATCTGATCTTATAATGTACTAAAACAAGATACTAAATCCTTATACAATTTGCAGAAACAAAACACGATCGCACAATCACATAAACAAGGGAAAGAAATAATCAATCTAACAACACAAGATTTATCTAGGGAAAGCATACTTCCTAAAACCCCACTATTTGTATATTTTATAAAGTCCTGGATCATGAAACAATACAATTCGTTCTCTCACAAGAGAACTCCTGCACTCTACCAACTTTCTCACACTAATCTAGGAAAAATCAGACAAACAGTTATCCAATTATCTACCTCTACTAAACCTACCTTTCTCACGCATTCCTTGAGGAATTAAATCCCTATTAAATAGGAAAATCCCTTGCCTTGATTGCACAATCCTTCCTAGGCCTCCAACTGACCTGTTCAATTTTCTAATTATACAACTGATATTTATCTTCCCTTTAACCTTTGTCTCAACTAGGTCTTCCTCATAACTGACATGCAACAACTATTTATAGTGAATTATCAGTTAAATGATTGATCCCTCATTATTAATTAAATCATATTTAATTCACTGGACCTATCTCTAGCTCATCACTTAGTTAGAACTAGTTAAACTGCTTTTAACTCAACTAATTGAGTTAACTAATTACAACTCATGCATAAATGCAACTAGACCCCCTTAAATCATGGAATCACTCTAAATGTATCCCCTTATACCCTCAACTCGAATTTCCTAAGATAAATTATTCATAATGACTTATTTAACTAATACAATTTATTATGAGATGAAATTACAATTTACCTTCCAATTTAATTAAGGGAAAATTAAATCAGAAGCCTCAATTGGGGTGCCATTTATTGGTGCATTTAAACACTCCCTCTCAACAATAAAATAATTATATGCTACCTCGATCCTGTCTCTATGGAATTCAAATTTTCTTCTTGTCAGCGCTTTCGTCAATATGTCTATGTCCTTCTCTTCCATGGGAATGTACTCTAATGACATAATCCTCCTCTCAACAAAATCTATGAGATGGTGATAGCAGATATCAATATGCTTGGACCTGCCATGAAATACTATATTAAATGAGAGTTTTATGCAACTCTGGTTATCATAATGTATCACCGTTAGATCCATCTATTGATCAAACAAACCAAAAAGTATCTTACTCATTCATATGGCCTTGAATATTGCCTGACTCGCTGCCATGTACTCTGCCTCTGCTAGATTGAGTGCAACTAATCTCTATTTCCTGCTATACCAAGAAAATGATGTTGATCCTATGTTGAAGATTCCTCCTAATGTGCTCTTCCTGTCAGATGGACTCCCTTCTCAATTGGTATCAGCGAATCCTTGAAGCTTCACTCCCTCTGTCCGTCTATACTATAATCCATACTATGTAGTGTCGTTGATATATCTCAACACATGCTTCCCTACCTTCCAAAAGAGCTTGGTCGGCTTAACCACAACTTGGCTCAGTTGGTTAAATGTGTAGCATATGTCGATTAGTGTGTTCACCAAATACATGAGTGAACCTACCAACTTCTTGTAAACAATAACATCCACTACTTCACCCGAAGTAGCATCCTACTTTCTCTAGTTTCCTGCAAGATAAGTCTCCATGGGTTTGTTTCCCTCCATGTGGAACTTCCTTAGAATCTCCTTGGCATACTTGCCATAAGATAAAAATATCTTCGCATCTCTTTTCCATATTTATAATCCAAGTAAATAGTGCAAGAGCCCCATGTCCTTCATCTCAAATTCTCTTGCAAGATCATCTTTGCAAGATTTTATGAGCCGCTCATCACTTATTAGTATCAGATCATCAACATAAATTAAAATAATAAAAATCTTACCATCAACGACAATATGATATAGGTTCACATCCTCTTCACTCTTGGTGAAGCCTAACCCGGTGAAATAGCTGTCAATACTGATGTACCAAGTACGAGGTGTTTTCTTCAGCCCATACAGTGCTCTCTTGAGTCTGCACACATGCGAATCCGTGTCTAAGGTCTCAAAACCTTATGAATTCTCAATTTACACTTATTCCTCAATAACTCCATTGATAAAGGTTGTCTCTACATCCATCTGATGTATCTTCCATCCCATCTATGTTGAGAGCGAAAGGATGGATTTAATAGATGATTACCTTGCGAATGATGCAAAATTCTCATCATAGTCGAGTGCCTCCACGTGAGAGAACCCTATGGCCAAAAATATAGCCTTGTGATTCTCCACACTCCCATCTGCTGCCTACTTGACCTTGTAGACCCATCTAAACCCTACCACTGACTTCCCCGCCAGCCTTCAGACAACTTCCCATGCATTATTTCTGATAATGGAGCCATACTCCTCAACCATGGCATCAACCCACACTAGCTGCTACATTGCTTCCTCAAAAGAGGATGGTTATATATCAATACCTTCACTCATAAGAGCCATATATCCAGTGTACCACTCTGGGGACCTTCTTTGCCTACGATGTGATGTTGGTGCTCCCACATTCTCTCTTGCATCCAACAATAATATGTCAGCCTCTTTGGTGCACTTCCTTCCATATCTGGTGGATGGATCTGCATGAGTGGTTTCTACCACTCTTTGTTCCTCTGCTTGTGGATTCTCCACATCCTGAGGTTTATCCTTTGGAGCTAAGAGCTCCTCAACAACATGCAACTCAAGCACCCTCTTAAGAGACAATCGCATGACTTTGTCTTAATCAAACTCCACATCTCTTTTGACCACTTTCATCCGATGTACTGGAAAGTACACCTAATAGTTGTGAGTTGTATCACCGTACCCCAAAAATATCTCCAACTCTGTTGTTGGCTCTAGATTCTTCATGGAATATTTGGTCACATGGAAATAAACAGATGGACCAAAAATTCTAAAATATGAAACATCTGGTTTCTTACCTGAGAAATCCCCCTTTGTTTTACTAATCCCAAGTATCAGATGAGGACTTATGTTCTACACAAATACTGTTGTATTGCATGCTTCTACCCATAGATGCAACGATAGGCCCTGATCATGCAACATAGCTTGTGGTTCTCCCACAATAGTTCTGTTCTTTCTTTCTGAAACACCATTCTGCTATCGGTTATGAGGTGCAATCAATTCTCTTTGAATTCATTTTGAGGCACATAAGTTCTTGAATTCATTAGAGATGTTTTATCCTCAAAGCCTTCACCTTCTTCCATGTATCTTTCTTGACAAGTGCCTTGAACTCACAAAACTTGAAGAATGTCTGATCTTTCTTCTACATGAATAAAATCAAACGCTTTCTTGAAAAATCATCAGCAAAAATCACATAATACTTGCGCTTTGCTGTGGAAGTTGTTGAGAACGGTCCAAAAACATCTGAGTGAACTCTCTCAAGGATTGCCACTACTAGGCTTTCCTTATCGTGAAAGGTGGCCTTTGTATACTTCCCCATAGTACACCCTTTTCATGTCTCTCTCTGCACAAGTGTACCCTTTGGAATCCTTGTAGAAATATGTTGCATGATCCTCAAAGCACTGTGGTGTAGATGGCCCAACCTCCTATGCCAGAACTCACTAATGTCTCGACGCTCCACCTTCTCTCCTTTACTACTCAATGCAGCGCATTCCTCTACATCAAGTTTGTATAGGTTCTTCACTCGAACCCTAATATTTTTCACCTGTCCCATGGCTTTGCGATGAAGGAACACCTTTCATTCACTGAAAATCACATCATATCCACTATCTTCCAACATAACAAAATAAACCAAATTTTTTTTTAAACGAGTGTTACAGCATCATTTATCACCTCTATATACTTGATGACTTATGCATTGGCCTTGGGCAGCCCTTCCATTCATACTTGGTCACATTTCTCAAAAAATAATATTTTAAAATCCATACACGGCTCTGCCCAGTTTTTTCCACGTGCACACATGGGTCCATCCATAGCTGATCCGCGTATGTTATTTAAAATATTAAAAAATATATAATTCCATATTAATGAGGTGAGGTTTATAGTTTTTTCCTATAACTTAGCTACCCCAGCCCGTGGCATAACTGCTCCCCAACTGTAAAAAATAATTTGAGGAAGTATAAATACACCTCAAGGGAATGGCCTAAGGGAGGAGAGAGAGAATACTATTGATATTATAGTTTGTTATAGCCCTGATCAAGTCTAATATTTCTCCTATGCCTCCTGCACTTCCCAGGTTTAGGAAACCCCTGTTTCCTTGTGATGATAACCCTCATTTTATGTGACATCTATTGTGCAACATTTATGGAAGAAGCATTGTGAGGCTAGGGCTGAACGAATCCGGAGGACAATTTTTCTCAGGGCCATGGAAGATCTCAAGTGATTTCTCCATTATTTTATGTACATGTTATCAATAAAAGAAGCACCATCATGTTCCTAATGTTCATGTGTTATGTGTCTCTTAGAGATTCTTAGTAATCTTGAATAGTTTATTTCATGTTATCTATATGAGATAATATATGCTAATATGATGACATCTAGGACATATATGGTGTACAACTAGTTTTTCTGCTTATTCTTGATTGATTTTTAGGTTCTGGAGCATGAGGAGTAGCAGAGGGTTTTCACCCTATGGGATCAACCTCAAACGAAGGATAAATGGGTAAGGACCACAATCCTCATTTTCTAGTTTAAAGCATAAAAGCTAGTAATTAGAGTCCTTCTTGTGATGACATGCCATCCACTCTGTTAGGTCCCTCAAGGCAGACCTTAGGGTAGATTTTCCCGTAATATAACTGGCAACTCCATTTGGGATTACATCCTTGTAATTCCTATTTTGGTTTTTTTTATCTGTCTTGTGGGTTCCCTGACAGTTTAATCACTTTTTTAGTCTAGTAGGTCTTTTGCACAACCAGACAGAACTCCTAATCTTCTGGATCAAGCCTGAGTTTTCATTTTTTTCCTTATTTCATTTTATATACACTACTTTATCTATACACAGTCATGTATGCCTACTGTTTTCTCCAAAATAACCCATGTATACACATGTTTCTTTGGATACAGTCACGTATACATGCGTGTTGCACACAAGGAACCCACACATGCCTAGTAAATTTTGAAAATTTGAATTTTGAGGCCCTGTAAGTCTTTCCTGTCTACGATTGGACACTATTATGGAACCTCTTAGGTGTCTAGACTGTGATTCTTGTGGTTGTATGTCAGTTCCTCTCTTTTTCAAGTGAATACCTTGTCATTTTAGGGTTTGGCCTGTTTTGTGAAGTCTCAATTGCAGCTGTAGCACCAAGACCACTTCTTGGAGTTCTTGGATGTTCTTACCATTTAGAAAAATGAGCCTTTGCTTGTTTTTTTGTGTTTGCCTTATGCATTACTTCGCTTTTTGGTTTTTTCCTCTTTGAATTATTTAGTTTTCTTGTTTCTTGGGACTAGCCTTCTAGTGAATCTTGAAGTGACCTTTTTCTTGGTTTCTTGAGTTTCTGTTTGCTGGAAGTTTGTGCAACTATTCTGAAACAGGTTCTTGATTTGGTTGCTTCTTATTGTTCATTTGAGTCCCGCTATGAAAGTGGCATAGTTGGCTTGTGCATTCTGAAGTCTCCTTGTGGCTCATTTTCCTTATTTTGGTCCTTCAGTATTTTTGTGCTTGTCTCATTGAAATTTTCTCATTTCCCTTAAAAGTGAAAAGCCAAAAAACATTTTTGTTTTCCATTTCTTTTGGTTTGGCTTTATTTTCATGGTTTTCATCCATTTTGAAGCAACTTGTTTGTTTTTTTTTATGGTTCATTTGATTGGTCTCGGAAGGAGTCCTTGTTTGGATTTCTCTCTCTTTTATATCAAGTGTAGTTTGGCATTTTCGTATGCAAAGGAGTTCTTGTTGGGACTAGCCTTGCGTGTCTGTCAAAGTGATCAAACTAATTTTCTTTAGAAACTCTTTTTTCTTCCTTAGTGAGTAGTCCTATAATTTTCATATCATTGGAAGTTTTTTGCATTAGTTTCACTAAAGAATTTTAGTCTTTTTGATAGTTTTATAAAGTGTGAGAAGAGTGATAACTAAAAAGAATTTTTTTTGTTTGTTTATTATTAGCTTCGTAGAACCCATTTAGAAATCTATTTTCATCGAAAGAAAAATATTTCATATTCATGTAGTAGGATTTCATTGATTTATTTTGCGTCGAAAAACATTGTCAGTTTCACCTCCATCTACCCATGACTTAAGTAACATCCATTTAAAATCAAGCGCTCTAATTAAAATGAAATAGAATTTTTTTTTTTGTCATTAATCATACACCAACTATCTAGGTCATAGGGCCTTGGAATATGTGAGTGGAGAGTTAACTCTCCAAGGCTGCTCAAAACTGTCAAACATAGAAAGTTGATTAATGAGCGAAATCCAATTCTGTTAAGTGGACGAGGAAAGCTATACCTCTAGAGAGTTAAGCGGGAGGGATAGTGAAGGAAAAGGAGAGATACCCCCTCTCATATTTTCTTAATCTTGACCTAAGACCATTCCACTGGGATGCCGATACGGATTGGTGCCCTTAGTTGCCTTTCCTAGGGACCACGTAGGTGACTGCAGGGGAGAATACCTATGGTACCTGAGGAAGATGTTACATCACTTTCATTATTAATTCTAGAGGGTGCCCTTGTGAAGCTCAGAGACTTGCATCGACAAAGGATTTTGTTAGGAGGTCAGCGTAACTGCTTCGGTTACATTTGCTAGTAGGCCTGGGGAGTAATTACCCTAGACTATTTTTGGAAGGCCCTCTTATTCACTTTCTTGTATTTTGGTGTCCGGTCCTCATCACCCAGAGCAGAAATACCTGAAGGCTACTTGATTAACTGTATCTTAGGGAATTTTGATTGAGTGTGCTATTTTCTCCTAGATTTCCTAGCTTCTTAATTTTTTGAGTCTACTTAATCTCATAATTATCAAAAGTGGTTGACCGATCACCTCGTTGATTGAGGAGGCTTCGTGGGATTTATACTATGATTGCCGAGCCTTATTCAAGAAGGCATAGGAGAAATTCAACAAGTGATTTTCATCCAATATTTTCGAACACAATGGAGAGTGATCCTCCGTCTGGGATTTTTTTTATATGGGTGGTCCTGGTACTAGTGGTATTGTAGAGAGGAGTATTCCACTCATCTCTAGAGTCTTGTTTCCCACAGAAGAAGTTGAAGTATAAGAGGTTCCTCAACCTCCTGGTACTCCATCTCCTCTTCCTACCAATTTTCCAGACGTTCTTTTGTACATTGGGCCTGAGTCTTAGAGACTTTCTAGCCCCTATCCTTCTTATTCCTTTCTTTCTATGGCCACCGCTGGGAACACAACTTTGGCTATGAGCACTACAAGTGTGCATACTCCTCCTTCAGTCAAAGGAGGGGGTACCATTTCCATTTTGACAATCACTTCTAGTGCTGCTATGTTTGGCTCTACTTCTATTCCGTATATGAGTGGAAGCACCCAAGCATATGCTTCTCATTCTCACCCCTTTTCTTTTGGAAACCCTTCTAGTGCGATTCCTTCGGTCTCCTTCACCACTACTTCAGCTGTCTCCACACCTATGCCTTCTATGGCTAGTGGATCAGCTTCATTTCAGGGTTTCCCCTTTGGAAGTGGGCATATTATTCATTCAAACCCTTCCTTAGGATCTTTGTCATTCGCCTCTCAAAATCAAGGATTCAATCCTTTCATCGGAGGTCAAAGCTCTAATGATTTTTTAGGATGGAACCCTAATTTTACAGGGCTAGGAGTTGGGAGTTAGTTTTTCTCTGGTCAGCAAAGGAATTTTCCTTTCCCTTCGATAGGTGCTTTTGATGGTTTTTATTCATTCGCCAATGCTTGGAACCCTTACCAAGGGGTTTCTTCCTCTTTTAACACTTCGATTGGAGGGAATATCTCCGTTTATAGTAACCCTATGATGGGATGGGGTCCTTCTCTGAATGTTGGGTCACAAGGCTTCTCTTATGGCTCATCATTTTTTATGAACAATATCTAGCAACCTTATGCCTCAAAAAATCCAGGCTATTATTTTCAAAATGTTGGGAATCCTTCCTATGGAGGATGGAATTCCTAGGCTCCTCTACGCTGACCTTTCCTAGAAACTTTAAACTTGCCAGATCTATCAAAATTGATGAATGATCCTATTGAGTATAGTCCGAGTTGGTCTTTGGTCCCTAATAAACTTCCCTTAGACATTCCAAAGTTTGAAGGGAGGATTGGTGAGGATCCGACTGACCATGTTACCACTTTCCACTTATGGTGTTCCTCAAACTCCCTTATTGACAATTCGATTAGGTTGAGGTTATTTCAACGAACCCTAACTGGGAATGCAAAAAAATGGTACATTGAGCTGACAGGGGGTAGCTTTTCTACTTTTAATGAGTTGGCTACTATGTTTCTAAACCATTTTCAGTTGCTTGTTTGTTATCATGCCAGGACTGATCTCTTGGCCAACTTCCAGCAAGACAAATTAACTCACATTTTTTATCATATTCAGGAATAGAAGAGAAGGAAGAGGCTCATAAAAGCCCAAGTTCCAAATGATTTCCTTCTCGAATGGTTTCTGAAATCTTTGCAGCCAGAAATCTCAAAGGATGTATCCCTTTCAGGGGTATTTTCTTAGGAATAGGCTATCTTTAGGGCTCAACAGCTAGAATGATTTATTCTTAGTCTCGGGTCCTTAATAAGATTTTTCCATATTCTCCTCACTCCAAGCTAGATTTAGCGAAAACGAAGCATGATCGTCATGCTGACGGACTTATCGGTATGATAGATAGTGGTACAACTAACCTGCTAAATCAATTGCAATAGTTGTCTATAAAATCTTCTCCTTCTGGTCAGGCTACACCGTCAGTGTCAACTCCTTCTCAAAACTTGACTATTAATGAATTTCAACCTTCTAACCCCAAAGGAAATCAATAATTTAATGGGAAGAAGGGATGGAATAATAACAAGAAAGACAAGGATGGGAAGGGAAATGTGAACATATCCAACGATCATGTTGGAGAGGGTAAGAGGGACAATAAGAAGAAGGTTAAGTTTCCATGCAATTTATGCATTGGAAACCATCTTACTCACCACTGCCAGAAAATTCAGGATGCTTAGCGCTTGTCAGTTCAATAGGGCTCTTCTAGTTCCCAGGTTGTATTGAATAATAGGGTAGCAGCTACTTGTTGACACGAATGCGAATACTGGAGCTACCTCTAGGAGCAACTAGGAAGGGGAAAATTCATCAAATGTATATATGATGAGTTCTCACACAGATATCACTACGAGATCTCGTGACTATGGTGAAGATGATTCTTTGAAAGATAAAGGTGCTCCTAATAATGATGAGGCACTCCATATCGAGAGGCCCGCAGTTGAGCCTATTTCTCGGATGCTGAAAAGGTCTACAAAGCATACGATGATAAATAATAATGCCAAGGCTACCCAGAAATACTCGATTGTAGAATATCTGGCCCAATGTCCTTGTGTCATGTATGCGTTAGAGGTACTCCAGTCATGTCCTGCACAAAAATAGTGCATTCCTCACTTTAATTGGGGTTGCTGATCCAAAACATTCTCTTATGATCAAATTTGATATGTCGAATTTCAAAAAGATACTTCCTCATCATATGGATTTTCAGATTAAGTCTATATATTAGAAGATCAATATCATTTGAACAGTAGTCGTTGAGGGTGCTTCCATGTGTGTGATGTCTATCTCATGTTGGAAAGCTATTGGATCTCCTTCAGCTATCCCTTCTACTACTCTTCTGACTGTGTTTGACGGTCATTCTCACAAGCCACATGGCATTGTTTCAGCTTTATCCATCTGCGTTGGGGGTAAAACTGTAAAAATCAAGGTCGAGATAGTTGATCCAAATCTAGACTACAACCTTCTATTGGGGCGAAACTGGATTTATGAGATGGATGATATTTCTTCCTCATTATTTTGCATTTTGTGTTCCCCCCATGAAGGGAGGATTTCCATTGTTGATCAGATGGAATGTTTTCCTGTAGATATGAATGCATCTGCTAACTCAATTGTATCCTTGGTGAATGATGCTAAGCAATCTGTTGACAATTTTGGGGTTGCAATGTATACATCATTGATGGGTAATTTTGATATTCTGCCTCCTTTGGTTCATATTCATGCTATCTCATCCTCTAGGGTTCATACTCGAAGAGAGTTCTTTCAAACTCATTATTTTTCAGACCCTTGGACCTTGACTTCTCCTGCCTCCACATTAGAGGAAGGTTAAGTGGGCGGAATGGCATTTCATATGTCTGCAGCTGATATTTCCTATCAATCTATTGTTGACTCTGCAGACTCCCTCCAGTTTCTCTTTGACCAGAGGAATTGGATGGAGATGTGGCTCCGACTTGGACTCTTAGTTCATCTTATGCTTAGGATTTCCTTTATACCACTCTTGTTGAAGTTTGAAAGAAGAAACATTGAAATTGGCATCCGAAAACAACATTTAGCACTGATGATCCTAGTGACATTAAGCACATACAATAGGGTGGGGTCCACACAGGCTATCTTTAGGTGCATGTCTATTTTTATTATCCCTTAATTTAGATGGACATTAAACTGTAATATATTCTCAATGTGGACTTGAAATAGTTAACTGAAGTGGAAAAACTAGTTAGCTAAGTGAATTTCTAGTTAGAGGTTGGTTGGTGGGACATGCAGAGTAATTCTATTTGTAACAGAGTGATTCTAGTTTTAATAGAGTTCAAAGTGCAGTGGTACATGAGTTTGTGCAAGTTGTAAATAGTTTAACTTAGTTGTGCTAGTTGTAACTGAAGATACAAGTAGTGAGAGATCAAGTGAATTAAATATTAATTAATTCACAATCAGTGATCTCACATGCAACTGAGGATTTACTAATATTATATGCATGCATGTCAGTTCCAGTGGAGACCCAGTTGAGACAAGGTGAAAAGGAAGTGTAACCATCAGTTGTGATATTAGTAGGCTACCCAGGTGTAGTTAAAACACCACAGGATGCCCATGAAACTTAGCATAGTTGAGGAAGGCTGAAATTATTTGTGATTAAGGATTGCATTCATCAGGAACTACATGAGCAAGGTAGGTTGTCTCGAGGCAGTAAATTGGCTGAGTATTGGCCCAATTTTATCTGAGATAGTGTGAGACAATTAGTTGAATACAGGAGGATTCTTGTGAGAATAATTGTATGTAATTGTTTAATTATTCCTTGTGGAATATAAAATATATTATAGAGGGGTTTTGAGCAGTAAGCTTTCCCTGGGAATATCCAGTGTTGTAGTTTTGAACTATTCTTCTTTGCTTCATGTGATTGGAAATTGTGTTGTTTTTAATTCCGCAAAATATTTGTAGAAAAAATTCAGTATTTAACTTTAGTACATTGTTAGATCAGGTGAATCCAATGTATACATGCATGTTGTATAATTTATACATGGTATCAGAGCCGTGTTATAAATTTTCTACATGGTATGAGAGCAGGAATTATTTGGGTGCACAAGTTTGCAGAGAATATATGAAAAATTTTATGTAAATATTTCAGAAAAAATAGCATATTTTGATTCCTTGTGAAAAAATACCCAAATTTAAAAAAAAATCGATTGAATCGGAGCTCAGATGAGGGAGATATCATCGATTTAAAATAATCTCTTTTGTTAGAAAATTTTGCGATGGCGGGACAATTACAATGTGCGTGAGTTGGAAAAGGAAAGGCGTTCCTTGAAAAAAAAGTAGCGGGACAAGCCAAGAATATTTGGATTCGAGTTAAGAATCTCTATAGACTTGATGTAGATGTGATTTTTACAAAGCTTCCTACCATTGGGAAGTGTGAGAAAGCCATGCAATTGACCCTTGAGAGGGAGATGGATTTGCATGCAAGTGATAATAAACCTCAATATGTGGAGCAACCACATGTAGAGGATCATGGAGTGGGATCAACCACTCATGCAGAGAAATTTTGAGTCATATGGGAAGAGGGAGTGCATGTAGCTATATCACCAAGTGTGAGGTGGGGCGACACGCATGATCAATCCTAAGAAGAAATTTGGGTAGGATCCTAGAGATTGTGGGTCTCATGGATTGAACCTGGCTATGAGGAGCCCACAAAGTAGCAGTAGTAGGATAAGTTATATTGATGCAGACAAATGACAGGAGGACATGAAATCAAAGTGACAGTGTCAAATACTGGAGCGCAGATCAGATTTGGTAGCAAGTGCAGAGTGCATGGATGAAAATTCCAACAACGCAAAGAATCTAGTAGATATGTGCAGTAGCTAGCAATAGTTAGAATACTTTGATGACATATGCATTATAATGATTCAATTTTTGGAGGCTATTCAGTTTTAGAAGTGTTTCATGCAAAGGTTTCATGTGTGAGAAACACTATAGAAGTGTTGCATGGAAAGGTTGCATGTGCGAGAAACACTAGAGAAGTGTTGCATGCAAGGGTTGCATGTCGCATGAAAGGAGTTGCATGTCGCATGCATGAGGTTGCATGTCACATGCATGGAGTTGCATGTTGCATGCAAGGGAATTCATTTCTTGTTGAGAGGGAGTGTTGATGTTTGCAAAAAGAAACAGTGAAATTGGCATTCGGAAACAACATTCAGCACCCATGATCCTAGTGAAATTAATCACCTACAATAGGGTGGGGCCCATACATAATATTTTTAGGTGGATGTCTATTTTTATTATCCCTTAATTTAGATGGGCATTAAACTATAACATATTCTCAATGTGAACTTAAAATAGTTAAATGAAGTGGAAAAATCAGTTAGCCAAGTGAATTTCGAGTTAGAGGTTGGTTGGTGGGACATGTATATTAATTCTAGTTGTAACAGTGTTCGAAGTGCAGTGGTGCATGAGTTTGTGCAAGTTGTAAATAGTTTAACTCAATTAAGTGAGTTAAACTTATTTGTGCTAGTTGTAACTGAAGATACAAGTAGTGAGAGATTAGGTAAATTAAATATTAATTAATTCACAATCAATGATCTCACATGCAACTGAGGATTTTCTAATATTAGCTACATGCATGTCAGTTCCAGTGGAGACCCAGTTGATACAAAGTGAAAGGGAAGTGTAAATATCAGTTGTGATATTAGTAGGCTACCCAGGTGTAGTTAAAACACCACACGATGCCCATGATACTTAGTGCAATTGAGGAAGGCTAAAATTATTTGTGATTTAGGATTGCACTCATCAAGAACTGCATGAGAAAGGAAGGCTAACTAGAGGCAGTAAATTGGCTGAGTATTGGCCCAATTTTCTCTGAGACAATGTGAGAGAATTAGCTAAATATAGGAGGATTTGTGTGAGAAGAATTATATGTAATTGTTTCATGATTCCTTGTGGAATATACAATATATGATAGAGGGATTTTGAGCAGTAAGCTTTCCCTGGGAATATCTGGTTTTGTGGTTTTGATCTATTCTTCTTTGCTTTATGTGATTGGCAAATGTGTTGTTTTTAATTCCACAAAATATTTGTAGAAGAAATTCAATATTTAACTTTAGTACATTGTTAGATCGGGTGAATCCAAGATATACATGCATGTTGTATAATTTCTACAACTCTTCCATCTGACGAGGCCATCCATGAAGCAATAAATAGTGTAGAAAGACTGTGGGATGATTTTCATCATCGGTCCTATTTTCTACCAGACTTGCGAGAAGTTGAAACAAGTTTCTCTAGCCTTCAATCTTCTGGTTCTGTTCACCCAGTCTTGAACCCTTTAGTACTAGCACATGTTTTTGTTGAAGGGAACATTTTTTTCATTTCTGCTACTACCTCGATGAACATCTCCATAGATCCCAACATTATTGATAATGTCTTCATTGGAGCTGAATTTTCCCCTGAAAAGATTCATAGTTACACCGATCTCTTTCGAGAATATTGGGACATGTTTTCTTGGTATTATGAGGAAATGCTCAGTATAGATCCTTCTATTTTCCAACATGAGATCAAGACCTATGAAAATGCTAAGCCTATTCAGTAGAAGATTCATCTGGTCAACCTTAGGAAGGCTGCAGCTATGAATTTGGAGGTTGAGAAGTTGCTAAAAGCAGGTTTCATATACCCCATTCATTAACTTAGTGGGTTTCGAATCTAGTTCCCGTGGAAAAGAAACAAGGAACGATCCGGTTTTGCATAGATTTCAGGGATTTGAATAAGGCATGTCCTAAAGGTAATTACCCCACACCATTTATGGTTCAGATTATTGATGAGTGTGAGGGGAATGATATTTTCGCCTTCATGGATGGTTTCTTGGGATATAATCATATTATTATCCGTCCTGGAGATCAGCATAAGACTGCTTTTATTTTCCCCTAGGGTACCTTTTCTTACAAAAAGATGCCTTTTATCCTTAAAAATGCTGGAGCAACCTTTTATTGGGTTATTTCCTATGCCTTCCATGACATCAAACACATTATTAAAGTTATTTGGATGATTTAGCCACTCGTTCTCGAAAGAGAATTGATCATCCTTCACACCTTCGTCAATTTTTTGAACAATGTCGTTATTATAAAATTCAGTTGAACCCTAATAAGTGTGTTTTCGGTGTCACATATGGTCGGTTGTTGGGATTCATCATGTCTATGGAAGGGATTCAAGTAGATCCCTTCAAGGTTGAGGAAATACTTCAGTTGCCTCCCTATCTTCAATCCGTCAACTTCGAAGTCTACAAGGTAAATCCAATTTATTATAGAGATTTATCGTGAATTATGCCAATATTACAAAGGGATTTATGATGTTGTTAAAGAAAGGAGTCCCATTCTTCTGGGATGAATTTTCTCAACGCTCGTTTGATGCTTCAAAAAAGGAATTGGCCTCTGCTCCATTATTGATTCGACCTCATTATAACAGAGATTTCCTCTTATATCTCGCTGCAGCAGAATCTACCATTGGTATGGTTCTGGTTTAGGAAGATTATGCTCTTTACGAGCATGTTTTTTACTACCTTAGTTGAGGCTTGGTGGCTCCCAAACTCTGGTATTCTCCAATTGAGAAACTAGCTTTGGCAGTTGTCCATATTGTCCAACGGTTCAAGCATTATATCCTTCTTCGCAAAACTTATGTTTTGGCAGCAATTAATCTATTTCAATTTGTTCTCAGTAGGCGAGTGATTGGGGGAAAATATAATCGATGGATTGTCATTTTCTTGTCGAGTTTGATCTCAAATTTCTTTCTGCGAAATCCAGAAATTCTTCGGTATTTGCAGAGTTGATTTCTGAGTTTCCCTCTGGAGAAGATATTGTTTATGAAGAGTTGTTCCCTGATGAATTTTTTTTCTCATTTCTTCACAGGATCCTTGGTGTTAGTATGAATCTTAATTCCAAGTGTACGAAAAAAGACCAATTTATCTATGCATAAAAAACAGCCTTAACAACAAAGATGGCTGCCAGTATCTTCAGATTTGCAGTTAGGTGATCAAGACAGATGCTGCAAAAATCTAGATCTATGCATCAAAAGACATTAAGCAGTAGAAAAAACAAGATTTAATCCATGCATCCAATAGACAAGACAAGAATATGTTGAATGAATTTTATATTAATGGCACCTGGGAGGAAAACACAAAAGGGTGTTACCAATTCTCCTTCATGGGATGGGTTCTTGTAAGTCCTCAGCACTTCAGATCTAAAATCTCTCTCTCTTGATGGTGTAAAAAACCCAGACAAAAATGGTAGCAAAATATGACTATGATGGTGGATCAAAGTCAAACCAAAAGTATAGATCCAGAGTGATCTTTAGGCAACAAAAGGTGGTAAATGAATGGGAAAACCTTTCTATTTATAACAAAATATTGAGTTAGTCTAGATATTGGTGCATAGTTAAAATATTATTAACCAAATCAAGAACCAAATTTTATGGAATATTTTATTATATTTGTTGGAGGGAAAAGGAATTTGACTTGGGTCAAATCCCTTTATTTGTAAATAATAAATAAATAAATGATTTATTTATCATTTTAAGGATGAGGTCAAGTAATAATTAAATAAATAATGATTTATTTAATTATTTAAGAGTGATTTAGTCATATTTAACAAAGAATATTATTTAAATAAGGTTTAAATGATTATTCTTAGAAAATAATAAGATAAATAATGATTTATCTAATTAATTTCCTTGTTTTGAGTTAAATATAACCAAGAATATTAATTAAACTGTTTTTTAACTAATTATTCCTTGAGGAAAATCAAACAAATGTAGATTTATTTAATATTTCCTCATGGGGTTTCTTGTTTAGACCATAAACAACTTAATAAAGGTGGTTTACTAAGTTATTTTCATAGTGAAAGCAATTTTACTTAGGGTAAAATTGGTCTTACATGGTGTACTTGGGTCCATCTAATGATAATGGGTTAGATGACCAAAAAATGGTGTAGCATATTTCCCCCCCAGCATGCGAGTGTTAGGAGCTAATCGTATGACTGAAGTACGTTGTAATAACTCAATCACTAGACACCGAAGGGGAAGTCAGAGAGAGAGAAGTATAAGGTAGACCAAAATGCTGAAAGTACTAGACCCTAAGGAGGCGAGACTTACAGGTGATAAAAGTCTCTTTTATGAGTGAGTACCTGTGTTATAGGTAGCAGGGGAGGCATACCTATGCCCACCGAGACAAAGTACAAAGCATAAGGCATCCAGTAAACAAGGGACTAAAAAATATAGTACATGTTGGCATAAACATGAGCCAGATAAACAACATGATAATGAATCCCACATACATATTGTGCCTGGGATAGCAACCAGGACCTGTATAATAATATCTGAGTACATGAGATATAAATACAACCCAGATGCCCCCGTAAACAGGAAAGGGCTCTGAAAATTTGACTGATACATGCAAAAAAAAAGGGGCTGCAAGCAGCTGAGGCCAACATCATCAAATATATGGAGCTGCATCAAAGGCTATAATGAAGAGGTCATATGGGCATGTGGGGAGCTACCTGTAGGGCCACCCCCTCATGAGGGCTGAGACATCTCACACACACCTAGGAATCACCGATATCAGTGACTGGATCACTTAACCATCAAGTATATGGATCTTGATCAGGCTGAAAGGAGCTGGAGCTGAGAAGCAATCAAGTCAAAGGGAAATAAGGAGTCCCTTTGCTTGATCCGAGGCACCGGACAAGAGTGGAAGCTGGAACAAAGGTACACCACTCTCTATACCTGTCTTCTGGAATTAATGAGTTGATGTCGACAAAAGGAGGTCTACCATAGGTGAGGCAATAAGGGATCCTCAAATAAGGCACAAGAGAAAATAGTAGAGCGACTGAAAGACTAACACCAGGGATGATGATGAAATGGGGGGTACTGAGTAGCGGACAGACGACTTCCCTTGTTAGAGCATAAAGGGCATGGATGACCTGGCAGCAACTGACACAATATCATGAGGGATAGGGGACAATGGGGCTGAAGGCCATAATGTGCAACACGAGAGAGGAACCAAGCAATGAAGGATGGAGGACTATAACGAGATACAAATGGAATTAGGATAGAATCCATGAATGCAATGATGACTCAACTTGGATGCTATAAACAAGGGTGACTTGATGGTGCTTCCACACAGAAAACAGGTCCAATGGGGACCATAAAAACATGAGTACATGATGGTTACTCACGACAAAGATCGACACAAGCATGGACAAGTATGAAGGAAAATGGGTGCCCTTAAGTACAAGTGTGGCAGGTGAAGAAATTTGATTTGAGGAGTGGTGAAGT
Source organism: Pinus albicaulis (assembly GCA_034641835.2). NCBI lineage: Eukaryota > Viridiplantae > Streptophyta > Pinopsida > Pinales > Pinaceae > Pinus > Pinus albicaulis. The sequence continues at coordinate 1,703,464,432 of CM076578.1, forward strand.
GACCCTTCTTGGACAAAATTTATCCCGATGGAGTATCAAATCATGAAAAACTAACAGATACCCATTTGAGGGCTCGGTGAGAGCTTTCCAACAGTATAGATGATTTGGAAAACTAAGATATGGTTTGGCCGTAGCAGGAAAAAGAAATTAGGGGTTTCTCTTTTAATAAGGCATTTTCCCTCCAAATTCACTCATTTTCATGTGGAGCTATGGTGAATGTAGAGAGGAGAGAAGGCCCTAAATCTTGGGGTGATCGTAGCAGAGAAATCGACCATTGGAATCAACATCCGTCAGTTGCAGGTAAGAGGCCTAACCCTACTCTTTCTTTTCAGTGGATTGAAAGTTCAGATTAGGTCCCTAGGGCTTAGGAACAAACCCCTACTTCTCTTCATGGCTGGGTCACACCTTTTGGGGCAAAAAGTGTGACCTGGGTAGCAGGTTTTGAGCAAAAAACTGCGACTTGTCCCAGGTTTGGGCCTGAAAGTGCGACCTGTCAGGGACGGGTTTTTCTGTGCTATTTTTTGGCTGAGCACTGGGTTTTTAAGTTGAGATACAATATTTCCTATCTATACACTGAAAAATATGATGGTTTTGTTCAGATATGGCAGAATTACAGATCAATTGGAGAGAGAGAGACCTGGGCACATTACGGTCGGAGATCCAGGAGGATCAAGGTGCCCGCAGTACATTGACCAAGTTTGGAGTTCTAAAGTTTGTGGAGAACCCTTTGATGAGAGTTGGAGAGCCCTTATTGGCTCAGATTATCAACTATTGGGATCTGGACCATGAGGTCATTATAGTGCAAGGGCACCGAATCGAGTTGATGGTCCAGGATATATATTTCCTGACTGGTCTCCCACCACTTGGGATGGTAGGGAATACTCAGCCAGTGTTACCGCAGGGGAGAAATATCATAGAGTTTGTAGAGTGCCATTGTCGATCAGGTCTCCAAGTCAAGGGGACTCGGATACCCATCGGGGCTTTGGAGAGGTTAAAGACCCGTGCTGTGGCCGCAGTGGTGCTGCGGATCCTGGGCAACCAGGCACTCCACCACATCACCGAAGGGCAGATGATGCTTGTGGAGAGTGTTTTGAGTGGGACCTACTATGGGTGGGCCTAGATGATGCTGTCATCGTTGAAATGTTAGTTTTTGCTATGCAAGTGGCAAGTGCAACATGACTGTGCATATGGTACAGTTTTGTTCTCATTCTTCTTTGAGAAGATCCTGACACTTCGACCTCGCATACAGCTCCAATATGGGGGCTCGAGAGAGCCTAGGATGTGCCGGTGAGGGCAACTACTATGCAAAGGAGGAGGTGGGGCATTTGGATGGGTGTTCTGACCTGAGTTCTTTGTTCATTGGGACTAGATGCTACTGTATATAGATGACTATCCCTATAGTGGGACAAGTTGTTGTGGGGACCCTGATCTGCCACTGCTTCCTGGTCGAATATGGGGACCCGATGGTAAGTGAAAAATTTATAATCTTTTATGTGCATGTAAATTTCTAGAATATTGTATGTGGTACTGATTCTTTCACTTTTGGTATGCAAATACAACACCGGTAAAATCGGCTAGGTAAATGGGACGACCTGCAGTATCAGGGACCACAGGACCTAGTGGATCGAGAGCGCCACAAAATGAAGATGAAACAACCCTCCTGGAGGACATCTGTCATAGATGTGAGAGGCTTCTGACTGATTTTTCAGAGTGTGGTTTACAAGACTTGGATGACCAGTACATAGATCCATGTATTGTTCTACCCTTAGAGTGGCGAGGGGTCATGTGGTGCATGGGGATGGCTGGACAAGGTATGCGTGATCTACGAGCTGCAGGAGCAGAGCCATTGGCTCAGAATCCTCTAGATTAGGGGCAGGTTCTGCCCCCTATTTTGAGTTTTGTAACATGTTATGGGCATGTCATATGTCTTAGAGTGGATGGACTCTAAAACATTTTATATGACACATATATGGATATGCACCGTTTTGATATTTTTATGTTATTTTCTTGTGTTAAATGCATGTGCTAAATTCCAATCTAGAATATGGTTTGCAATGTTATCTACATAGTGATTTTTTGCTCTAGGTACATCACTAAATGTAATGATTTCAAATTCACGCATCAAAATCTTCACTCGTAAATATATTCTAAAAAGGATATGATTATGCACACGATAGACACCATTCAATTGCATGACAAGAAGCAAGCAATCTAAATGAACATGAAGGTGGAGGATGCGATGTGAAAGGGCATCAGCTAATAAACCTCGCACTGCATCATATTCGGCCTGATTATTGGTAGCATTACCAATGCATACACTATTCGAGAGAACAAGCGAATGCAAGGGGGTAAAAATGGCCCAACCTGCCGAGGCTAGATTCCGGGAGTAGTGACTTGCACCATCAGAAAAATCGATATAAGGTGTGGATGGGAGGTCCATCTGAAAGGTGCCACAAGAAAATAAATGTGAGGATGATGAAGAATGTTGGCAACCTAAGCGCAAAGTAGAAATCAAACGCACTCTGCGGGAGAGAGTGATATGGGTAGGATGTCTACTACTCACACGCTGACGATGAGGTGGAGTGTGGGAGCTACTGGAGGTGTAGCTTGTGCTTAGACCATGAAAGTCACCATAGGCATAGATGGTGCCATCCCGTTTATGGGCGGGAAAGATGAAGTCAGGGGTGGACATGGCTTCCATGATGTCATCATCACAATAGAAGATGGAGTGACTGGAGGAAGGGAGACCACATGACGTGCCGAAGCTACCTGACTCATCATCATGAGAAGAAAGGTTCACATGCGCATAGTCACAGGGGATGACGTAAGAACAAGAAGATAAGGGATCTACTGATGTTGAGCCCAGGGTGATCGCTGAAGGGAGGTCAAGCAAAACAACAGGGGAAGATTCAGAGGGAGCTTCTGCCGAGGGTCTCATGGATGATGATAGGTAGAGGATGGTGGTCGTAGGCTCTGTCATCTCGACATCAGGAGGGATAATGTCAATAGGAGTGGGTAAATCCTCAGTCTGGCCTGCAACATATTGTGCAAGTATGGGAGAGGCAGATTGGTTGTGTTCAATCTCGTACTCTCGAACTACCTCTAAAGAGGCACGGTAATGCGTAAGGCAGGGAAAACGGTGGGAATAATGTCCATGGATATCACACAAAGCACAAGGTTGGTTGGTGTGAATAGTTTTAGGATTATTGGCTGCAGTCAAGGAAGAAACAGAGGCTTCAGGGACCATAGACTCAAGGAACACAACTTTAACCATGGGCTTTATACAGGGCAGTTCAGGATAGTTATGGGTGCCATGGTTGACGACATCACACAAAGCATAGGGATTTGTGGGCGGGGGAGGTGTAGGGTCTGTCAGGGCAGCCTTGTCCTTGGAGGCCCTCTTACGAGCTTTTCCCTTCTTACCCGAAGTGGTTGCAACAGGAGGTGGTTCCTGTTGAGATGGTTGAGGCACTATTGCAATGGGAGAAGTCATGGGGACCGGTTGAACTGGGGTCAAAGCAAGATAAGGTTTGGGCTGACCAAGAGGGGTAGCGGATGGAGGATCAAGGTACCAGACGGGAATCCCAAGGGTTAGGTTAGGAAGAGAGAGAGTGGCCATGACAGGTGCCATATAAAATCCTAATGGGGGACCTAGGAATGGTATCTAACCGGAGGGGTAATGGACATGTGGGACGACTCCTAAATGGTTAAGGCCTAGAGGAACCATTCCTGGAGGATAGAGAGGCTCATGGATACCAACTGAAGGGCTAGGAGGAGGAGGTCTAGAAGGCTGAATCGAAGGGCTAGGAGTAGGATGTAGAGGGCGACGAAGCTGTTGACTAGCCGAGGCAGGCTGCTTGAGAGCAGCCTGAGATGATTGCATCATGCAAACATTCGATGAGCTGGTATCAGAGACAAGAGGAGGAAGACCAGGGAATATAACAAGAAATGAGGAATATTTGTAGACTCCAAGTGAGACACTGGTCAAAGGATCGACGGTTTTCTTGTTGGCCATCGAAGAGATGGTGGATTTAGGGGAGGTCTGAGACTTTAGTTCGTAATATGTCAACTGGTCAATGGTGACTATATTTCCGTTATGAGAGAAGGAAAAATCGTGGTGGACCGTGGAAGGCACAACATACATCACATAATTATAGCTATGACCTAATAGAATGTTGTAATCTAAGGGGGCATCCATGACTTCTATGTCAACGCAAACAATCTTGCCTGCAAGACTAATAGGACAATTGCTGAATAAGCCAATGGGCTAGGAGGCGTGGCCATCCCACGCTTGGAGAGTGATCATGGAAGGAGCCAACTCGAGTGATCTGAGTTTCTTCCAAACTGAAGCAGACATCACACAGGTGGATGCCCCCTCAGCAATGATGCACTGGGAAACGTTGGAGTTCCAGATCTTGATTGGGATTTGGAAGGCGAATGAAACAGGGAGAGGAGGATGTTCTAATCGGTCAACATCAAAGACAATCAATCGATCATCGGAAGGATATACAACACCCATGGTATATATTAGAGCTTTTCTTTGTGAAGGGAAAGACTGGAGGAGTTCTAGCGTTGAAATGGCAGTAGGAAATTGTGCCAAATCATCTACTATACCATACAAATGGGAAGCTTTGACAGAAGCAGCATTTCGGCTGAGTGGTCCCTTAGGGATCTTGGTATGAACCTCCACCTTAGGCTGAGGGATCTGCAAGGGACCATTAGGTGTCGAAAGAGGCTCTGTAGAGACCGAAGGAGGCAACTCGGGGACAGATGTAGCAGGAGGCTTGTTGTACTGACAGGACCGAGTCTGAAGATTGATGTTTATGGTTAGAGGTTGATCAGAGTTCATCATGAGAATCTGGTAATTGGAGGTACCAGATGGAAGAGGTTGAGTGGCCACCTGACCTTCAGGTGGTTGGGTAGCCAAAAATCCTTACTGAGGGAAAGGATCAGTAAGCACAACCAGTTGACTAGGTGCAACACTAGGAGGGACATAAGGGGAGGCTTGTTGTCCTTGAAATGTTGCTTGAGACTCCTACAGCTGCCGCATCTATGGTAAAAGAGGACAATCATGTGTGTAATGACCATAAACACCACAAAAAGAACAAGTATTTTTCATGCAAACAGGCCTGTCTTGCTTGAGCTGAGTGCCTTGTTGCTGGTTAGTAGTGTTAGGAGCATTATTTTGAGGATTAGGTCCAATATTACTAAGAGAAGACTGATTTTGATTGCCTTTCATCTTCTTTTTGGAGGGAGGAGGATTATTCGTGCCCTGCTATGCATACACCTGCCCCTGAGGGGGCGATGGCTACTGTTGCGGGGATTGAGAAGGAAAGGGAGGAGGTGGTGCTAATGCTGGAGGAACTGGAGCACCATGCTGTGGATACGGATAATAAGGAGGTTGGGTAGCAGTGTGGTAAATAGGAGGTTGGGAAAAAAGAGGAGGCATGGCGTATCCTGGATACGTGCTACTGGGAGGGGGAAAAGTGTAGGAGGTGCTGCCCCCCCCTTCCCCCCCCTAAGGAAAGCCATAGCCCATGGGAGGTTGAGTGTATGGATTAGAGAGAGCTCCAACTATACCGTTGGCAGTGTGAGATGCCCCCAGTGCGTTGGCACCACCGGGTCTGGGAAGATCAGGTATAATGGTATAAACATAACCCCAATGAGTGTATATCAGGTCATATTTTAATGCAATTTGGAGAGCGGCTTCTTCGGTTTGAAGAAAGTGCGATGCGACATATTTCCCGATAGGTGGCAAAAAAGATCTAAGGAACTAGTCCATGTAGACACGGTCTTTGAAGGCAGGGGCTCAACATAGGCGCTTTCTTCTCCGCCATTCCTGGACATGGTCGGATACGCGGGTCACAAAAGATTGATGGAAAGAATTCAAGTGTTTGGTACCAGTGTCATAATGAAGGGGAAGATGGAAGTAAGATAGAAAATCCTGGGCAATAGTCGCAAAGGTGGTATGAGAGGAAGGGGCATGATCAACATACCACCTAGAAGCTTCACCTATAAGCGTACGTTGGAACAACTGAAGACAGACAGAGTCATTGGTAATGGAGTTAGACGAACACCACATGTGGAAAGATCAAACATGATTTGTAGGATCTTCTCCAGTAAGGCCTTCAAACTTGGGGATGTCGGAAGGGAGCTTAGTTGGCATAACAGGCCAACTAGTGTCATGGTGTATAGGGTCATTTATTAACCGGTCAAAATAAGGAAGGCTAAGGCTTGCCATGAAGGGGAGAAAGGGTGCAACCGGGGTAGTGTCTGTTGCAGTCCCACTAGTGGTATTCCCAGCATGAGGTTTGGGGTTACCACTAGCATTAGGTCTTGCACCAAACATGGTGAAGGCGATAGGGGAAGAACCGAAGGTGGAATGAGAAGGAGAACCCAATGAACCAGAAGAAGAGTCAGAGTGCAGACTCAGTGGAGGACTAACTCGAATCCTATGCGAAGGAGTAAGTATCCCTACCGAAAACTGAGAATGAAGCCCAAGAAGTCTCTGCGATAAACGCCTTGGTGGCACAATGGTGACCACACAAACATGACAAAAGGGAAAAAGAGACCGATAAGGGCAAGGAGGTGTAGGATCAATTTCTTACAATGTCGAAACAAGGGCGAAGAGGTGCAGGATCAATTGATTTCAATGTTTTAGAGTCTTTGCTTGGCGATGTTAACCAAGCCCTTTTTTTCTTAGGGTGTGTGTGGAAAGTGTGTAAATTTTAATTTTTAAACCTACACGTTTGTAGAGAAAAAGAAAAAGTTTGTTGTGTAACTAAAAATAAACCTACAGATAACAGTATATGAAACTGAAATAACAGTAAATAAACAACTAATAATGCAATAATCTAAACCCAAGGAGGCGGGCCTCTCAACAAGTAGTCTGTATGTGGGAAAAAAAATAATCGCAACACACCAAAATAACCAATAGATCTAAGGTCAGGAGGGATAGGGATCTAAAGGTCAAATTCTACTAGAAAGTGGTGCAAAAAACAACAACAAATCAGAGGAAGAATTGCTGTAAATGAGGTGGTGAAAGGCTATCTCCTAGAGGGAAACAGAGTGAACCCTAGAGGAAAACCACAAAAAAGATAAATGAGGGGATTTGGATGGATAACAAGCCAATATGAAGCAGATCTGAAGGTGAGGTATCAGATCTAAAAAATGGTTGAACGCTCTGAAAATTTCAGACAACCTGCATCAGCTAAAACTCTTCCACAAAGTGTGGAGGGTATTGAAGCCCTAGGGGGCTAGGTTCCCACTTAGTTGAGTAAAACAGAACAAGTGCAGATCAGAATATTTTGCATATATATATATGCATGGAATAGAATTCACTTTTGGGATGCCTTGATGGTGAAAAGGGCGGAGATGGAGGTCAAAAAACCCTAAACAGAGGCCCAAACAAACCCAGAAAACTTTCAGAAAAACTCCTGCAAAAAATCCAGGTCGCAGTTTCTGACATGTTTTCAACAAAGGTCGCAATTTCTGGGCTGAAATGCGTGTCCTGAGGCTCCAGGTCACAGGTTTTGGGCCAAAAAGTGTGACCTGCACTTTCGGCACTCTTGGCGGCAGATTTCAGAAAAACGTTTTGTCTCAGCTGCAACTGATGTTTGCCACCTGCGCAATAGGTCCGAAAACACACGAAAGTTAGAATTTTTATTGTTTTAGGGTTTTATAGGTTAAAAAAAACATCAAGAAAAGAAAAAGCAAGAGACTGAAGAGAAATACTAGGGTTTGAAGCAGTTGGATATGCAAGGATCAGAAAAATGACAACAATCGTAATCGTAAACCCGTGTGGAGTCGCCAATTGTTAGTATGAATCTTAATTCCAAGCATACGAAAAAAAACCACTTTATCTATGCATAACAAATAGCCCTAACAACAAATATGGATGCCAATATCTTCATATTTGTAGTTAGGTGATCAAGAAAAATGCTGAAAAAATCTAGATCTATGCATCAAAAGACATTAAGCAATAGAAAAAACAAGATTTACTCCATGCATCCAATAGACAAGACAAGAATATGTTGAATGAATTTTGTATTAATGGCACCTGGGAGGAAAACACAGAAGGGTGTTACCAATTCTCCTTAATGGGATGGGTTCTTGTAAGTCCTCAGCACTTCAGATCTAAAATCTCTCTCTCTTGATGGTGTAAAAAACCCAGACAAAAATGGTAGCAAAATATGAATATGATGGTGGATCAAAGTTAGACCAAAAGTATAGATCCAGAGTGATCTTTAGGCAACAAAAGGTGGTAAATGAATGGGAAAACCTTTCTATTTATAACAAAATATTGAGTTAGTCTAGATATTGATGCATAATTAAAATATTATTAACCAAATCAAGATCCAACTTTTATGGAATATTTTATTATATTTGTTGGAGGGAAAAGGAATTTGACTTGGGTCAAATCCCTTTATTTGTAAATAACAAATAAATAAATGATTTATTTATCATTTTAAGGATGAGGTTGAGTAATAATTAAATAAATAATGATTTATTTAATTATTTAAGGGTGATTTAGTCATATTTAACAAAGAATATTATTTAAATAAGGTTTAAATGATTATTCTTACAAAATAATAAGATAAATAATGATTTATCTAATTAATTTCCTTGTTTTGGGTTAAATATAACTAGGAATATTAAGTAAACTATTGTTTAACTAATTATTCCTTGAGGAAAATCAAACAAATGTAGATTTATTTAATATTTCCTCATGGGGTTTCCTGTTTAGACCATAAACAACTTAATAAAGGTGGTTTACTAAGTTATTTTCATAGTAAAAGCAATTTTACTTAGGGTAAAATTGGTCTTACATAGTGTAATTGGGTCCATCTAATGATAATAGGTTAGATGACCAAAAAATGGTGTAAAACTTAGTATGGATATCTCATTGTTTATCTCCAGACTGTGAAGTTTCCCTTAGATTTTTCAAAATACGAGCGTCGAAAGATGTGGCACTTAGCTAAAAATTATCTGATTATCGGTGACACTTTATATTGTCACGAGGTTAATTCGATCCTTAAACATTGTTTGAATCTTGAAGAAGCTGAGGTTGTGCTGAATTATTTCCATAATGGAGCTTGTGGTGGTAATTTATTTGGGCTTTCTACAACCCAAAAAATATTGCATGCAGGAAAATTTTAGCCCTCGATTTTCAAAGATTGTGTTGAGGCGGTTAAAAAGTGTGATCCTTCTCAAGTCTATACTCAGAAGATGCGTGCTGATCTAGCTCTACTCTTTCCTGTCGTCATTGTTGGTCTGCTCACAAAGTGGGGTATTGATTATACTACTTGTAACCTTCCTTCAAAAAAGGATCATAAGTACATTATTGTAACAGTAGACTACTTTACGAAGTGGTTTGAGGCTATGCCTAATTTTTCGAATGATGGTGAGACAATAGCCCTGTTTCTATTCAACCAAGTCATTTCTTGCTTTGGTATCCCCCAGGATATTTTCACTGACTATGGCAGTCATTTTCAAAATAGTATGATGGTTGAATTGGCTATCAAATTGGGTTTTCGATAGGAGCATTCATATCCTTATTATCCTCAGGCCAATGGGTAGGTTGAAGCTGTAAACAAGTCCTTGAAGACTATCCTTCAATGGAAAATTGATAAAGTGAGATCCAATTGGCATGTCATGATGTACCCTACACTTAGGGCATATCAGATGTCTGTAAAAACTGTAGCTAGTTTCACTCCATTTCAAATAGTTTATGGGATGGAATATATATTTCCAGTTGAATGCGAAATTCATTCCCTTAAGCTGGCAGTTGATCTTCTTCCTGACACTTCTAGTCTTGAAGAACGCCTTGTCCATCTAGAAAAACTCAATGAGCAGCGACGAGATGCAGCTACAATGAATGAGACTCATAAGAAACGAGTGAAGGTTGAGTACGACAAGGTGGTCAAACCTAGGGTTTTCTCTGAAGGTGACCTTGTCTTAGTTTATGCCCAAGAGAAGGATTCCTTGGGGGCAGGAAAGTTCAAATCCATGTGGTATGGCCCCTTTATTGCTAAAAAGGTCCTAAAAAAGGGAGCTTATGCTTTGGTTGATTTCAATGGAAATGAGCTAGCAGAGATCAGAAATGGGCTTTATCTAAAGAAGTATTATGCCTAGGCTTCAGCCTAGCATTTTCCTTGTTGTATATATTTTATTTTTGTACATGTTTGTTTATCAATTTTTGGTGTGACTTTGATGATTTTTGATCTGCTTTGGCGGGAATTATTGGATGAGATGAGTCATTTTGGCTTTTTTGATGGTGCTAGTAGACATACTTGGAACCTGGCTTTCGTGGCTTGGGTAATTCACTATCCATACGGTCAATTGTTAGTCTCAAGGGGTTTATGCATTGGTCCTGCTTCAAACAATGTGGCAGAATACACTGCAGTGGTCAACCTACTCTCGGAGGCAATATCTCTTGGTGTTGATTCGTTAGTAGTTTACTTGGATTCACAAGTGGTGTTTTCACAATTAAACAACACCTATCATGTTAGATACCCATTTTTTCATCGATTATTTTTTAGGGTGTGTTTGTTACAATGTTTATTTCAATTTATTACATTCATTCACATTCCTCAATCAGATAATTGGTTAGCAGACTCATTAGCTAATCAAGAACTTAATTAGCATATTAATCATTCAATACTCTAAAAATATCCAGAACATCATTCATCATAGTACATTTGGGAAAATCATATCATATAAAATTGCTATGTGTGTATGTATATATATATATATATATCAAAGTGTGTTAAAAATATACAAAAATTGGACCATCATGTCCTACAAAATTAGGGCTTATTCACGATCATGTTTGTCATCGAAAAATAATAATACAATCATCCAATCAAATATAAATCTATCCCTGAGGGCCCTGCCTAGGAAAAGTGTTTCAGAAGAACACAATGGTAGTAGCTACGTGGTAAAACAAACGCACCCAATCCCATGGTACTCCAACCACTAGCCTCTGGATAGCCTTTGGAAGATCCTCTATAGCTGCCATGGGTACTTGGTGATTCAAACTCTCCAAGTTTGTCTGGATGACATGGAGGGTTCTTCCCAGGTCTTCAACATCATCTGTCTCTCTTCCGCGACGCTTGTGTCTTAGGTAACCCTCAGGTATCACTGGTCCCATGTCTGCATCATGATCATTAAAATTTTGTAAGTCATATTGTCCTATCAAAAACATTTTTTATTTTCATATAATTTGAAAAATAAAAAAAATCATATAATCAAAAATAATTGTGCAATCTTACCAATTACACCCCATGCTGCACTGGGTTAAAGAACCAAATCTGGATCTGCTCTAAAATCCATCCTAGCATAGGGATAGTCCTCTATTGAGACGACCTATTCTCCCCACCACAAGAAGAACTCATCATCCCATGTAGTTCGGGGGACCTCACCTCCCCCCAGTCTCTTCATCAGGTCTTCCCATATAGCTATTCACGGATCACGTGGGCTACTAATGGTTGAGATGATCTTGGGGTGAAGCCCTCAGACTCTCTCAAAGAAGAATTTCAGCGTAATGGTACCATATCCAAATTGTTTTGTTTTGGTTTTCTGGATATAAGTCAATTGTTTCTTCAAATTTTCCAATTAGGTTTTGCACCAATCATATAGTGTGGTCAATCACTACACTGCTAGGCTCATGTGGGTTCATGAGGCCTGGTGAAGGGATGTTGATCCTGATACTCTACCAATAGTGAAAAGGAGGATTTTCATGTACAAGTCTTGTACATCTTTGATTAGGATCTATGTCCCCATATTCTTTGCACCATCAACATAGTAAACCTGGACATAGTCATCTAATTAAGCCCTCCTGTGGGCTTACCATGCAAATCAACTAGCTCTCCCCTCCAGGAAAGTATAGTTATGAAATAGATGTCTTCAGCTCAATTCTTAGTGGCATCTGGTCTATCATGAAGAAGTCTTCATCTGGATCCAAATAATTAACCAACATCTTGAGAAATCGAGTGTTAGTTTTCATATTTGGCATTTTGAAAAATTTTAACAATCTGCATCCTCGAAGCATACACAATGATTGTTGGTCCTGCATGGCCTCATTGTCTATAACAATGTGATCTCTTTCCCTCCAGCTGATTGTCATCCTGAATCATTTCATCAATTGACCAATTAGAAATCATTTTTTAAATTCAGCTCTGCGCATATGTGACTTCATTCGGACACACTCACATCTATATGCGAGTTCCTCATGTCGAACCCGCATCTACGTAGAGGGTTCCAGAAAAAAATATATTCCTATGGTCAAAAATCCCAAAATGTGCTTGAAATGACAATAAAATTGACAAGCAAGCTCAGTATGAGGCTTACTTGACTGATTTGGATCGATTCGGTGGTTGGTTGCTCCGTTTGAAAGAAGGGTTTTTTTTGCTCTAGAGCTCTTTTTCCACTTCTGCTCAGCAAAAATGACCAAATGTGAGTAAAAAATGCTTATTTCTACCCAAAATTTGAAATTTTTTCGCAAATTTTGTTTGTGTCTATTTTTCGAATTTCTTTAACGCTGTTTAACCTTTTGGCTTGTAAGTGTTGGGAAAAGTTATTTTCAGGTCAATTATGGTGATGTTGAGATATTTCCATTTTTTCTTCGGATCCATGACCGCTGACTTTTCATGGAAGGTATTTGATTATGAACTGGCATATAGGTTAGGAAATTCACTTTCCATTGCACTTTTTCATACTAGCCTCCATTCTGAACACTTTCCATAGGGTCAACCTCATCATATTATGACTATTTAACCAATTTCACTCCCCGATTTTTAAATCATGATATGATGGTAGAGCCATCCATTACATGGGCTTCCTATTTAGTTCCTTGCTAGCATTTGTCACCCATGATACAATCTCTGTAGGCTCGGGAGTCCTCTTTAGTCCCATCATGAATTATGCGTTGAAGCTTCATTCTTCTTCTTCTTCACTACTTTTATTCTGGCCATATACCTTAGAGGCATCCCATTTTTTTGTTGAGTTGTATTGCTGCATTGCATATTGACCACTTGTTTATCTTGGCCTTTAGCCAGCTTCATTTGGACTCAGGTTTAATCCATCTTTTGACCATGTCTTTCTGCAAAGTTAACCGTTCAATCACTTAGCCTTCACAACTTGACACCTTTACCCATGGATGGAACATTCCTTTGAGTGTCACTTACTAGTTTTTGCCACCTTGCATTAAGCATAGGATTGTTCCTATCCCAGGAACTAGTGCATATGTTTACCGAAACTCGTTCTATCCATTGTAATATAGGCATTCTTTTATTCTTTTTTCAAGCTTTGAAATATGAAAAAGACAAAAAAAACTTGAAAAAGAGTGGGAACATGAAAATACTTCCATATTTGATGGCAGTTAGAGAGTCAGTTGTGTCACCCCTGAGAAAAGCACAAAAAAGCTGAGTCTTTTCTCCATTTGGGATGGTTTTAGTTTTTGGCTTAGGAGAAGCCATAACCTTGTTATCGAGTCAGTACTCCCTCGGTTGGTTATCTCTTCCAATCATATGGAGGGTTTGTTTATGCCTCTTACATGACAAAATTATACAGAGTTATCATTTGCTGGCATAGTCAAAATGAGTCGTGCTTTTTTTCAAGGGAAGTTAACCTGAGTCGGCCTTTCTACGGTGTCTCTTGATTCATTTTTTAAGTTGGCCATCCCAGTTTTTCCGAGTCTTGTTCTATCACATCAGCTATTTGTTCCTTTTCTCGTGCTGGTTTGAGAAGGTCTCCATTGACTTCTTACTGGCAGATTTTGTAGAAATTTGAATAATTTGCTAAATTATTCACCGAGATTATCCTGATTACACACTATTTAAGCTTCATGCATAATACATAACCTCTTCTACAATTGATCATCAATATGCGGAAATAGAAACAATCGCATGCACACATGTCAACACAATATGTAATGGGGAAAGCAATAGCTGAAAACCCCCATCTATCTGTATAATATAATGATAGAGAACATGTAACAATAAATAGCACAAAGCTCTCACAACTCTCAGCAATATCTCACATGCTACACACAAACTAGCACGGAAGATGAACAAGTCACAGGTTCAAATCTCCTCCACAAGTCTGCCTGCCTCTACTGCGCAATCCAAGATGAGAATGAATGAGATCCAAGTTCGAATCCCCTAGCTTGTACTGCGCAATCCTCATTGGCAATCTCCATCAATGTGTGTGCAAATCTCATGCACAATCATGGTCACAACTGATAGTCAATCACACCCTTTCACCCACCTCTAACACTGGTCTCCACTGAACTGTCCATGCATTGCAGTTAACTAATGTGTTATTTAGTTGATTTATGAGTTAATAATTAGTGAATTAATTAATAATTAATTCACACCACTCATCACTAGTGTATTTATCAGTTAGACTAAATATAACTAGTTCAACTAAGTTAAACCGAACACAACTCCACCAACTGTCTCATCAACTCCACCAAACTCTGCCACATGAGTTCTAACTAAAGTCAACCATGCAATAGCTCAACTAACCCTTAGGAAAAGTGTATTTCCTTCTGTCAGATGCATGTGCCACATCTAGGCATCAAATTGAAGTGCTCCAAGAGGAAAAGATAATGTTTATAGTCTAAATATTATTAAGGGTTAATAATATTTGACTGTTCTATTTTTATCCTAGCAGTCTAAAAATAGATTCCGCCCAATGTCTAAAAATAGAGGTCCATATATTTTTACCAACATGACCAATCATCCATAAATAGCATACTGCAACTCATAGACCATGATCCATATGTCTAAAAATAGACTTTGCGACAAAAATCACTTGTGTGGCCCCCACCTAGTTTAGGTGATCACTTTCCAACTAGGATCAGGAAATATGTTTCAGGATGCCTCCTTCACTATTGCTTGTTGCAATCTTAAACAGATTTGTCTCTTATCGACTTTGACATATTTCTCTTAGAGTAAACCTAGAGCCACACCCTGGGCCTATTTACATCATTAATAGGTGACCTTGTGCTCAGCATTTGATCAACATCATAGGTCATTGACTAAGTGGTTTCCCTTGTGTTCGGTTTCATCTTACATTATCACACCTGGGATTTGTGTAGTAGCTTGATTCCATTTGACCCTATCGGTGGATATATTGCCTCTTTGTCAGCTTTCATTATTGGTTGGTTCAGAGGTTTTTTTTCCTGCGCTAGCTACATTTTGTGCATGCCAGAAACGTACTTCGATTTGGTTACTTCACTTTGCTTCATCCGATTAATTCCAAATATTGGCCTGTGGGTTGCACTTATGCTGGACTGATGTGGGATGCCCTAATGCCTTCCCTCCAACAGATATTTTCCCATTGACTCCGAATCATTGCTCTGGGAATGAGGTCTAGAGTCCTTTTGTCAGTACCTTAGGGTTTTCAATCATTTGTGGCAGACTCCTTCACTATCAACAGTGATAATACATCAATGTCTCTTGATTGATATATTCTCTCAATTGTTCGACTTCAACTCATTTATTCGCACTTGTTATATTGTACTGGGCACCTTGACACTCATTATCATTATCGGTGGGTTGTCTTGCATTTGTTAATGGTAAACATCAATGACCAGTAATCAAACGATTTCTCATAGGGACAACCTCGGCTCATTTATTCCCATTGTGTAGAATCGTTCCATGGTGATCAATGAAGACCTCGAGTTTGCATCACCATGTTTTGGTTCACTTTTACAACTCCTTCAGTTTTCTTCCAGTGATACCATCCACCCCTATATGTTTCAATTTCATCACAAAAACATATTATATGTTGGCACCCAGGTTGGGTGTAGTACCATTTTTTCCACCACTTATGATTTGGTACTTAGATATTTAGTTACAACTTCAGTGATCAGATATCTATGCAGTATCATCGATCAATATTTTATATGTGATACTTGGACATGATTTTGACTTGTACTTCCGGGCAGTGATCAGATGATTCATTATGTACGTTACATTTAAGTTATACTTGTATACATATTGGATCCACTCCATACTTGATATGTAGACATGTTTGTATTTCACTGAGCATGGGTATGCCTGCCTCAGACATGAGCTATCTTTCTGATATCTATCAGTGGTTTATGGCAAGCTGAAATCTGGTGAAGTCCTCTCTAGTCCTCGCAAGGTACTTTCTATGCACATAATACATTTCGGCCATCATGTACCCCTTCTGACCTCATACATTAGGGGGCATCTATTACAACATAATTAATCACCTTTATTGTGTAACCAACTCCAAAAATAGAAGAAAAGAGATATCAACGCCTTAGAAATAAGCCACTTCAAGGGGGCAACCTCCAATACATTACATGAATGGAAAATTCTTGGATGATACAATTTACAAAACCTCCTTTCTATATATAGGAGTCCATGTGGCCAATGTAGTCCTAGTGGGCCACAATTTAATCCTAGCCGACCTAACAATAATAATTTAAGGGCACAATAATAGCAAAATGGGGGTTACACTAATAACAGTAAGGGACTATACTAGTAATATAGGGACCTAACATGCCCCTCTCCTTCAAAAAAAGTGTTGTCCTCAACGCTTGAGTAGCTCTGGGTGCTTCTGTATAAAATTCTCATCCTCCCATGTAGAATCTTCAGTGGGTAAGTTCTTCCACTTGATGAGATACTCTTAAATTGATCGATTCCGTAGCTGTCGAGTTCTTGTTTCCATGACCACTTCAGGTTCCAATATTATTTTTCCTTCCTCATCAAGTTCTGGCAATATTGTTTGAACTAGAAGATTTTCACCTATAACCTTCTTTAAGCATGAAACATGGAAAACTGGATGTACTCGCGAAGAAGCAGGAAGCTCCAATTTGTATGCTATAGTACCAATCTTTTGCAACACCTTGTAAGGACCATAGTACTTTGGCGATAATTTATTATCCTTCTTAGCTTGCTTGAGGGACATTTTTTTGTATGGTTGTAGCCATAAAAATACCCAATCTCCTACATCAAAACTTCTCTCGCTACGATGTTGATCTGCCTGTTGTTTCATTCGATTTTGTAACAAATTCAGGTTATCCTTTAAGAGTTGGAGAACTTCTTGCTGATGCTAGATGTGATCTTCCACTGCTTGAACCTTCGAATTTTCCCTTAAGGATGATGTGATCGATGGTGGATGATATCCATAAAGTGCCATAAATGGGGTCATTTTTGCTGCAGTATGGAAGGAAGTGTTATACCACCATTCAGCGAGAGGTAACCACTTGACCCATTGTGTTTGTTTATCAGATACAAAACAACGAAGATATCCTTCCAAACATTTATTTACTATCTCAGTTTGACCATCGTATTGAGGATGATAAGATGAACTATGAGCTAATTGAGTACCCAAACAAGAAAATAACTCCGTCCAAAAATTTCCAGTAAAAATGGGATCTTTGTCGCTCACAATAACCCTTGGGTTTCCATGTAGCTTTTGAATTGTGTCCATAAATGTAGTAGCAATTGTACTTGCTTTAAATGGACGAGATAATGCACAAAAGTGTGCATACTTGGTAAGTCTATCAACTACCACCATGATGACACTCTTTCCTTCGGACTTAGGTAAACCTGTGATAAAATCCATTGAAATCTCCTCCCAACGTTGACTTGGAATGGATAAAGGTTGTACAAGTCCTGTGGTCTTAATTGTTTCCACTTTATTCTGCTGGAAAACCAAACATTTCGCCACAAAATTTTGAATATCAGATTTAAGGCCATTCCAAAAAAATTCTTTCTTCACCCCGTGGTAAGTTTTTAAAAATCCTGAGTGTCCTCCTAAAGGAGAAGTGTGCAATTCAAAAAGAATCTTTTGTTTTAGTTGGGAATTCTTACAAAGATATAAGCGATCTTTGTACCATAAGGAATCATTTTTCCAACTAAATGTATCAGATGTACTAGGATCTTGCTGCAACTTTTTAATGAGTGTCCATACATCTTTTTCCTTCTTCCATTCATCTCTTGCTTCGGTTATCCAATCTGGTTGGATAATAGAAATGGCACAAAGCAATGTTTCCACCTCTTCATTTTTTCTTGAGAGTGCATCTGCAACAACATTAAGCTTTCCTTTTTTGTAGATTATTTCAAAGTCATAACCCAACATCTTTGTGACCCATTTTTTCTTCTCTTCTGAAGATAGTGTTTGTTCCAAAAAGTGTTTAAGACTATCATGATCATTTTTTACCTTGAAGTGTCTTCCCATTAGGTAAGTTCGCCATTTCTTTAGTGCATGCAGTATTGCTAACATTTCCTTCTCATAAATAGGTTTCTGTAAATACTTTCCTTTGGTTGGACGACTTTCAAAAGCAATGGGTCTTCCTTCCTGCATTAAAACAGCACCAATTCCATTTCCTGAGGCATCACATTCCACAATAAAGGTTTTTGTGAAGTCTGGCGTAGCTAAGACCGGTGCTAGGCACATTGCCTGTTTAAGATGTTCAAAGGCCTTAGTTGCTTCAGGAGTCCATGAAAATGCATCTTTCTTCAACAATGTTGTTAGAGGTGCTGCTATTCTCCCATAATTCTTAAAAAACTTGCGATAATACCCTGTTAACCCGAGAAATCCTTGCAACTTCTTTATGGTTGTGGGGACTTTCCATTCCTTAATGGCTTTAATTTTGTTAGGGTCTACTTTAACACCCTCGTGAGATACAATATGACCCAGATATTCCACCTCTTGTACTCCAAAGAAACATTTGGATTTTTTTGCATATAATTGTTTCTCCCGCAATAGTTTGAGCACCCTGTCAACATGTTCAACATGATCCTTCCAGGACCTGCTGTAGATTAGTATATCATCAAAAAATACTAGCACAAATTTTCTAAGGAAGGGTTTGAAAATGGAATTCATCAACCCTTGAAATGTAGAAGGTGCATTGGTAAGGTCAAAAGGCATGACCAAAAATTCATAATGACCCTCATGAGTTCGAAATGCTGTTTTTGGAATATCTTCAGTCTTCATTCTAA
Source organism: Pinus albicaulis (assembly GCA_034641835.2). Lineage (NCBI taxonomy): Eukaryota > Viridiplantae > Streptophyta > Pinopsida > Pinales > Pinaceae > Pinus > Pinus albicaulis. The sequence goes on from CM076578.1 coordinate 1,703,483,418, forward strand.
TTTGATGATATCCCGAACGAAGATCCAACTTGGTAAAATAAATTGCTCCATGTAATTCATCCAATAATTCATCAATCACAGAAATGGGAAATTTATCTTTAATGGTGAGCTTATTGAGCTCCCTATAATCTGGACACATTCACCATGATCCATCCTTCTTGTGTACCAATACTACAGGAGCAGAGAAAGAACTTTGACTAGGTTGAATTATACCCGCCTCTAACATTTCTGCAATCATACGTTCAATTTCGCTCTTTTGGACGTAAGGATATCTATAAGGTCCGATGTTTGGAGGAACACTTCCTGGAATCAAATGAATAGCATGATCATGATCACGAATAGGTGGGAGTCCTTTGGGAGTTTCAAACACCTTGGAATGATTGTCCAAGACTTGTTGGAGATCTGTAGAAATAGATGATTTTGATGTTGGAACTTCTAGTGAGCATAATTGTGCAATTACGCCTCGTTGTTATTTCTTTAGAAGCTTTGTCACGACATTAGAGCTTTTTATCTTTCCTAGCTTCCCTGCAATACCCCGTAATTCGACTTCCTTTCCTTCTGAAAAATATTTCAAGAAAAGTTCTTGAAAATTAAAAGCTACCGTCCCCAAAGATTGTAACCATTGTACTCCTAGTACAACATCAGCACATCCCATAGGAATGGAAAGCATTGGGCTAGTCAATTCATATTCCCCCATGGTTGTCTTGATATTATGGCATTTTCCAGAGCAATTTATAGTTCCTCAATTTGCAACCATCACTTTAAATTCTGGTGCTGGGTATAGGAAACAATTTAATTCCTTGGCTACCTTACAATGAATAAAATTATGGGTGCTACCTGAATCAATCAACACTAGTACCTTTTTCTTCTTGATATGCCCTTCTATCTTGAGAGTTTGAGGAGTGGTAATTCCTTCCAGTGCATTACACGATATGGTCGGATTCATTTCTTCCTCTTCTAGGGCTGGTTCCTGGTGTATATCCTCTTCTTGTTCATTTTCTTCTTCTTCTTCACAATCTATGTAAAAAAATTTCTTCTCAGCACACTTATGACCTTTAGTGTATTTGCTATCACAACTGTAGCAAAGCCCTTTTGCTCTTTTTTCTTCCAATTGTTGTGGTGTCAACCTTGTAGGTTGTGGAAATCTAGACGTAGCAACACTTCCTTCTTTATAGAATTGAGTGGTAGGCTTCCTTGCCGCCATTATTTTACATTCAACTTTTCTTGCCAACCTGAATGCCTTCTCCAATGAATCTGGTTCCAAAACACGAACTTCATGTTGGATGTTATCCTTTAAAGTGCCTATGAAGAGATCGATCATGTGTTCCTCTGGAATATCAGTTACCCTCATATTCAATTTTTGGAAGTCCTCAATGTGCTGCCCCACTAAACCCTTTTGTTTGAGATTTATCAATTGGCTAAAGAAGGTGTTGCTCTTTGTATCCTCATAATGTGCTATCATTTCCTCCGTAAAAATCGACCAAGTGACAATTTTTTTATGGGAGCAAAGCCATCGATACCATACAAATGTATTTTGTTCTAAATGTAAAGTTGCAATGCGTACCTTTTGTGTGTTTTGCACGTTATGGAGATCAAAATATCGCTCCATCTGTAGTATCCATGTTACAGGATCCTTTCCATCAAACTTCCTCATATCCATTTTTGGAATATGGTGGTTCTTCCCGCCAACATTAGAGTTTATGAAATCACGATTAACATTTATTTTTTTCTCATCATGAGGTTATTCTACTATATTTTCACTATTAGGAACATTTCTTGTATCAAATTTGTCAAATCTTCGATGTTTGATTTTAGATCATCCATCTTAGCTTCCATGCCAGCTTCCATGCCATCCATCTTAGCTTCCACGCCATCCATCTTAGCTTCCATGCCTTTCTTCAAACCGTCCATCTTCACTTCCACGCCTTTTTTCAAAACTTCCATTTCATTTTTTGTTGCTCTTTGCGAGAGTGAAATTTGTTGCACTTGCTCTTGTAATTTTGATAGATCATGTTGCAATTCTTCATCTTCATGAGTCATAGTAGAGCCTTCTGAAGGCTTAATAGGTGTTGAATTATTTTTATGGGGCATATTTTAAAACCCAATACTGTTATATATTATAAAATATGTCCTTGGAATCAATTCAAATTGATTCTTCAAACAAGACTTATGCAATTCGGAAAAAAAAAATACACACCTTTTTCTCACTTTTGAGGAGATCGATATTGAAATTGGATTATCTCTATAGTTGAAAATCTTAGATATCTGAAATTCAGCCCTGTAGTAGATCTCTGAAGCTTCTTTCAAATGCCACAGGTCTGACCTGATTTGGATTCTCCAAGACAAAGTTGTGTCAAATCTCCCACAATGACCTAATTCTGGACTGGTTCAGTAGAGCGAACTTGTACGACTTGCCACGTGTCACTGTTTTGTCCTTTGTCTCTGAAATTGATAGCGAAGAAACTACAGGCTGTGTACTTGTGACCAATTTTGACGGCACGCCAATCAAATCTTCAGAGAGAGAGTTATTGAACTTTTCCCACGATCACCTATTTGAGATGAAATTCAGGAGCCTGAAAAAGCACTACCTTCCACAGATCATATCTCCAAAAATATTGCGAACCAAGCTCTGAAATTTTTTGACGAATTTCCTCAGGATTTCAGCTTCGCACCATATGAATTTCAGACTCTGAACCTTCGTACAAAAAAATTTATAGTGCAAATTCCACGATGACCTGTTTATGAGCCTGAAAAAATACCTAACTTCCACAGATGATATCTCCTCAAATATTGCGAACCAAGATCTGAAATTTTTAGACAACCTTCCTCAAGCTTTCAGCTTCGCACCCTAAAAATTTCAGCTTCTGAAGCTTCGTAGAAAAAAATTTATAGTGAAAATGCCACGATGACCTGTTTGGAGCAGCGAAACCCTAGAATCCAAAGCTCTGATACCAAATGTTGTGTATCCAGCTCCAAAAATAGAAGAAAAGAGATATCAACGCCTTAGAAATGAGCCACTTCGAGGGGGCAACCTCCAATACATTACATAAATGAACAATTCTTAGATGATACAATTTACAAAACCTCCTTTCTATATATAGGAGTCCATGGGGCCATAATGTAATCCTAGTGGGCCACAATGTAATCCTAGCCGACCTAACAATAATAATTTAAGGGCACAATAATAACAAAATGGGGGTTACACTAATAATAGTAAGGGACTATAATAGTAATATAGGGACCTAACAACCTCTATATACTTGATGACTTATGCATTGGCCTTGGGAAACCTTTCCATTTAGACTTGGTCACATTTCTCAAAAAATAATATTTTAAAATCCATACACGACTCTGCCCAGTTTTTTCTGCGTGCACATGCGGGTCCATCCATAGTTGACCCGCGTATGCTATTTAAAATATAAAAATATATATATAAATCCCTATTAAAGAGGCGAGGTTTACAGTTTTTTCCTGTAACTTAACTACCCCAGCTCGTGGCCTAACTATTCCCCAACTAAAAAAAAATAATTTGAGGAAGTATAAATACACCTCAAAGGAATGGCCTAAGGGAGGAGAGAGAGACTATTATTGATATTATAACCTGTTATAGCCCTAATCAAGTATGATATTTCCCCTGTGCCTCCTGCACTTCCTAGGTTCAAGAAACCCTTGTTTCCTTGTGATGATCATCCTCATTCTATGTGACATCCTTTGTGCACCATTTATGGAAGAAGCTTTGTGAGGCTAGGATGGACGAATCCAGAGGACGATTTTTCTCAAGGCCGTGGAAGATCTCAGGTTATTTCTGTAGAGTTTCAACCACAAGACGAGGAAATATCTACACAGAATCTTATAACGGAAAGTAAACAATATCAAGAGCATAAAACATAAAACAGATAAACACAGAGATTTTCCCCTGGATCCCAAATCGGGACGACCAGCTTGATTTTTCATTATATTCCTTTTAGTGTTACAACACATATATATACATGCCGAAGCATACATAAACCCCAATCCATTAACCCCGGATTAGAACATAACCGTAGTTCCCTTGACCGGATCTACAAAATACCAGGGGCCGAAAACCATCGAACCCCAAAACCATGTGCAAAACCATGCACAAAACCATGGGCGGATCCGCCCATGAGTGGGTCCGCACAAAAAACTAATTTTGGCCGGGGCGCTGCCCCGGACCCCAACGGTGGGGACTGCTTCGCCCCTCGTGACCCCCCAGCTACGCCCGACGCAACATACAGCGTGTGGGGCTAATTGTGGAAAGAATATAACACATACCCAACATTCTCCCACTTGTTGTTTTCTTTCCACGGGGGGCCACAAGAGAGCTTAGTCATTTGCCCAATTCTTCAACACCCATTGTTTCTCTACACCAAGAGAACTTCTGAGTGCTCACAAACTTCGTCAATGCATCTGAAACATTCTTCAGAGTGTCCACCTTTACCAGCAACACCCTTTTAGCCTCAATCATATCTCTAACAAAGTGATATTGAACATCAATGTGCTTTGTCTTTGAATGATAAGTAGGGTTCTTAGCCAAGAAAATTGCACTTTGGCTATCACAGTCTATCCTTATAGCTTGTTGTACCAACCCCATATTTGAACACAATCTCTGCAACCAAACTGCTTCCTTGCTTGCATGAGTGGCTGCTATGTATTCTGCCTCTGTAGTTGAAAGAGCCACTACAGACTGTCTTTTACTCATCCAACTGACTGCGCCTCCAAATAGGCTAAAAACATACCCACTTGTAGATCTTCTTTGATCCATATCTCCGGCCCAGTCTGCATCAACAAAACCACGAATGTCCAACATTCTTTCCAATCCTGGTCTTCCCTGGTAGCACAAGCCATAATCACTAGTGCCACGTAAATATCCGAAAACCCGCTTCACTGCTGTCCAATGCTCCTTCCCTGGGTTTGACATAAACCTGCTCAATACTCCCACTGCATGTGCAATGTCTGGTCTAGTACAGACCATTGCATACATCAGGCTACCCACTGCACTTGCATATGGAACACGGGACATATCCTCCTCTTCTTCTTGTGTCTTGGGACACTGTTCAGCCGAAAACTTTGCACCTACAGGAATAGGAACACTCACTAGTTTACTATCCTGCATATTGAACCTCTGCAATATAGTCTCGACATACTTCCTCTGGTTTAACCAGAGCATCCTCTTTTCCCGATCTCTCTTAATTTCCATGCCCAAAATATAGTTTGCAGCACCAAGATCCTTCATGTCGAATTTGGAGAACAGTTGGGTCTTCAAATCTTTGATAATTTCTTTGTCATTTCCAATCAACAACATATCATCCACATACAAGACCAAATAAATAACACGGTCACCAATTAATTTAAAATAAACACAGTGATCCTCCTTGCTTCTGGTGAAGCCAAGTCCCCGTATACATGTATCAAATTTCTGATACCACATCCTTGGTGACTGTTTTAACCCATACAAAGACTTCTTCAACCTGCATACTAGTTCTTTCTTACCCTTCACCATAAAGCCTTCAGGTTGCTGTTGGAAATATGATGCAGAGTGTTGTCCTTGATGGCAACCCACTGAATGAAGATGAAGACATGCGACTGTTGACATGTGTTGTCCTTGATGGCAATCCACTTGATGAAGTTATTCCTGACGTAATGGACTTGGTAAATGATGTTTGTTAGCACTATGATGATGAGCGTTGTCCATGAATGGCAACCTAATTTGATGGTGAAGGATGGAATTGCATTTGGAGTAGCAGTTTGGAGAATATGTGGTTTATTTGAATCTAAATTATGTATCTGTGGTGAATACACAGAAGGAGGGAAAGGTTTTCAGCAGGAAGCACTTAAGGGTTAAAATAGTATGTCTCGGTATTAATGGATTCATTTATAGCATTTATGCACGCGTAATAGAATGTCAGTCGCGGGAGTGGGAAAAGCGCTGTAAGTGAAAAACCAAGGGTAACCACCATGGTATTGACCCACTGTATTGGGTAATGATCCGCCTAATTGACCCCGTCCAGGTAGTTTTGGGCTCATGGTATTGTTTTGGCCCATGGTATTGAAAAGGGGGCTCATGGTATTGAAAAAGGATAAACCTATATAAAGAGATGAAATTCATTATGCAAATCATGAGTGTGGGTGCAAGATGTCTGAGCTTGAATGAATACTTCTCTGTGAAGTATATCTGTATGGAAAAGGTAAAGGTTTGATGATAGATCTGAATCTATGATGCACCTATGAAGAAATGATGAAGCGGGATATCTAGATCTGAAATGTATCTGTATTTGCTAGATCTGTTTATGGAGTGATTAGATTTGTGATGAGGCGAACATCTGTCTGAAGTAAAGGGTTAAATCTGAACTGAATGTCTGATCTGAAGAAGTATGCTGCTCTATGATAGTTGAAGATCTATACGCTACTTCGCCGAAGAGGAAGCGCGTATATACGTGGCTTCGCTGAAGAGAAAGCGCGTATGCGCAATGAAATACATACAGAGGTATACGCCGGTTTGTGTGGATGGAAGTGCGTATATACGCGACATCAGTGAAGTGAAAGCGCGTATGCAAACTAGGGTTTGCTGAAGCAAGGGGTAAGGAAATATCCGATCCGTTCTACCGTGCTTCGCTATCCGAATCAGGTTGATAAGCATTTTTGGTATAATTTGTGCGTAAAAGTATGGAAAGGGTTCAAACTTTGAAAATATGATGAAATGTGGCCTCGCAAGTGTTGCTCTATTGAAGTTGTTGGATCCAAAGTTGTGAAAATCTGATGAAACGTGGTCCAAGAGGCCGAGGGTTGAAGCCTTCAAGCTTAGGGGTAGAAGCCCAGTGTGAGGCCAAAATCAGCCATCCCTTCCAGGTGAGGCTGGTAAACGAGAGTAGGGGGTCGTAGCTCCCTTCCAGGAGAGGCTGGTAAACGAGTAAGGGGGTTGGAGCTCCCTTCCAGGAGAGGCTGGTAAACGAGCGCAGGTGGGTGCCTGCGTGCTGGTAGGAGTCTGCACCAGCACATATGTTGTAAAATGTTTTCTCTATAATAAAATATTGAAGGCTGAGCAACTGCAGCGGTGGTTTTCTCCCGACTTGGGTTTCCACCTAAAATCCTGGTGTTCATGTGTGATGCTTATGTGTGATGGTTTATTCTGTTCTTACTGCACATTTTTATAGTCTGTTGAACATCTAATGAATAAATGATGGAATGATATGAGTGAAGGATTAATGACATAATTAGATCTCTGTGTATACGCGACTTTTATGAAGGATATCCGCGTGTATACGCTAGTTTTCTTCAACAAAGTAGCGTATGGGTTTTAGAGAATTGAAAAGTAAAAATTGTTGAGTATGCCCTAAATACTGATTCACCCCCCCCCCCTCTCAAAGATTTTTCCCAACAATTGCATAGAGGTGTCCCAGCAGGTTGATCGCTAAAGGAGATCCGTCAGAATGGGAAGTCAAGATGTTGAGGATGTCTATAAAGCCACCTCTATTCAATGGAAGTAACTATAGACATTATGAAGGTACGAACAAAAGCATATCCGCAAAGTCTCAAAAGTGATGTATGGGCAATCGTGCAAGAAGGTTATCAATACCCGACAAATATTCCTACTGATGCATCTGAAAGGAAGAAGTATGAAACCAATGCCAAAGCAGTAAATGTCTTGCTAGGAAGCATGTCTGAATCAGAATTTGCTAAAGTGATGCAGCTACATTCAGCAAAAAAAATATGGGACAAAATCATTCTAAGCTATGAAGGAGACACAAAGGTAAAAAGTGCAAAACTCCAAACTCTTAGAATTGAATATGAAAATTTGAAGATGCATAGTGATGAGAGTGTTGCCAGTTTCTTTCTTCGTCTGGATGATATTGTAAATCGAATGAGAAATTTGGGTGAAACCATAACTGATACTACTCTAGTGGAAAAAGAAAAAGTCTTAAGATCTTTGACTTCAAAATTTGACTCTAAAGTTTCAGCTATTGAATAAAGGCAAGATCTGCAAACTCTTTCTATTGTTCAATTGCATGGTATTCTAACTGCTTTTGAAATGAGACAAGGAGGTCCTTCCCAAATCAGAGAAGCTGCTTTTAAGGCATCTACAAAAGGAAAGGAAAAGGAAGTTGTCAAAGAATCCAGCTATATATCCGATGAAGAAGAAGCGAATTTTGTGAGAAAGCTCCAACTAGGTACTGGAAGATTCAAAGGTAAGCTTCCCTTCAAATGTTTTGAGTGTGGAAAAGTTGGTCATTATGCTGCTAAATGTCCTTATAAAGAAAAGCATGGTAAAGGGAAACAATTTGAAAAGAGAAAGAGTTATTATGCAAAAGAAGATGATGATGAAGTGTCCAGTGAAGATGAAGAAGATTCTGACCATGATCTGAAAGTGTTCATGGCAAAGAAGCAAAAGAAGAAGGTTACCCAAGGAAAGGAGATACCTCAGAAATCATGTATAGCAAAAATTGAAGAAGATGAAACAGATTCTGACGAAGCTCTACAAGTGCTCATGGCAAAGAAGAAAAAGAAGAAGGCTACTCGAAGCAAGGAAATATCTCAGAAAATAGAAGAAGATGAATCAGATAGTGATTGGGGTCATCCTTTGCATGATATTGGTGGTACAAACAATAATGAAGTTTGTGAAAGAAGTGTTTTGGAAATAGAGAAAGCTCTCAAGATCAAAGATGAAGAACAACAAAGAGCAATTGATAAGAAAGATTCTATCAACAAAGAGATGATCTCTCAAATGAAAGAACAAATAGAAATGCTGAATGGTCAGGTGGACAAGTATCAAAATCGTATTAAAGAACTAGAAGCAGAAATCAACGATCTAAATGCAGATCTCAAAAAATCAAGCAAGAAGAATGAAGGACTTGAAGCTGCAATCATCTTTCTACAAATAGATCTTGAAGCATCAAATAAGAAGAATGAAGAACCTCTGTCATTTGAAAAGGAAGGCCTTGAAGCAGAAATCATCTCTCTCAAAGAAGATCTAGAAAAATCAAATAAGAAGAATGAAGAGCTGGAACAAACATGTGAAGAAAACGAAAATTGGCTGAAAGAAGAGATTCTAAATCTGAAGGATCAAGTAGAAGATGGAAGAAGGAAAGAAGAAAGCATGACAAAGCAATGTCAAGCCTTGGAGGTTGAGGTAAATATTCTCAAAGGTAAATTAGAAGAAAAGGTTAAACTTTTGAGGTTTCATGATAGTACTAACAATTTGGACAATATTCTGAGTAATCAAAGGTCTCCTGCTATCAAACATGGTCTTGGTTTCCATGAAACTGTTAAAGGAGAATCTAGCTCACAAGGAAGTGCCAAAAATTCAGAAGATGTCAATGCAAAACCTGATGTGTTGAAAGAAACAAAAGATCAACCAAAAATCATGAATTCTCAAAGGAATTCATTCAAGAACGTTGAATGTTTTAAATGTCATAACTATGGTCATGTTGCAGCAAATTGCAGAAGCAGAACAATTCAGCCACAAATAAACAGGTACTCTAGTAGCTTCAAGGGATATTGTTTCTCATGTAACAAGTATGGACATAAAGCAGCTGATTGTAAAAGAAGGAAGATCAGAAATACTCATTATAATTCTTATTACTCTGGACACATGAGATGTTATTCTTGTAGCAAGTATGGACATGTAGAAAAGGAATGCAGGCTGAACAGATATGAGAAATTGGATAACTTCCAGCACACAAATAGAAAGTTTAAACAAGTCTGGAAAAAGATGGAGGGATGGAATAAGAATCAATCTAGAGAAGAAAAGGATACTTTTTTGGATGCTCTAGAAGACAATGATTTTCTTGAAGAAAACACTCAATTCAAGGACCGATCAGAAACGTAGGGAATTCTGACCCTACTGCAGTCATCCGCTTCTGAAGCTGACCTTTCTTATTGACTACAGGAATGATGTGAGATACATTATAAGATCTAGTAATGTATCATCACAAGGGGAGCAATACATGATGAATCTCATGGTTGATTTGATTATTCTGATTATGTTTACTTCTGACAGCGCATCTGATGTGGAAAAGATAGGTGCAGAAGGTACAAACTCGGGAGGAGATGAAGGTGTGAAATTTTCTATATTTCACCTTCCATACGCGGGTTATATGAAACAAAATCGCGTATACACGCGAGTTCCATCTGACACAGCCGCGTATTCATTGATGATGAGAAAATTTATCTGATAGCTGAAGATCTGGAGCAGAGGTCCAGGGGGAGGATCCGTCTGACTGCTGATGATTGCACTGTTAAGCATTATTCTGGTTATACTCATGATAATGAAATGATACATGGGTTCTTGTGTTGAAGATTATGGATGAAGCCTAGTTGCTTTATGATGAAGAGCATTCTTTATTGAGATGAAAGTCTTATAATTCAGAAATAAGGACAGATCTTGCAGAAACTGTTGCTAATAACTTACTGTTGAAGGTGTTTCAGATTGCACAAGTTAAGGAAGAGCACTGGTTTAGGGGGAGTAGCAGGTTGAATACTAATGATTGCATTGTTGGCAATAAGATTGCTTATTCTTTGATCTTTGTGATACTCATGCAGAGTTGGTTACTATGGTTGAGATCGTTTGCCTACATATGTTACCTCATGTTAAATCTTGAAGATCATGGTGATATTGGACCACACGGATGATTGCTTGACACATATTTGAAGATGATGTTCTGGTATGATAACCTCTCTTGAAAAGAGTGTATTAATGCTGCAAAGAGTTCGAAGGCTTGGTTACTATTGTGTTGATGCTACAACCGTTGGATGACGCTTGAAGACACAACTGCATTGTTCTATCTATCTGTAGTCCAGGGAAGCATTCAAAAATCTCAGAAAGAAGCTGAACACTGTCTTTGCCTCATAGAGAATCAGATCTAGTTGAAATTTAGAAGGTGGCTTGGGATACGCGGGTTTCCTGAAACACAGTCGCGTATATACGCGAGTTCCTGCACAGAAAACCGCGTATGTCTGTTTGCTGACAATTTTCTGCTTGGAGTCAGCTCTCTTCAGCACAGCTGCAGTGCTGTTTGGTATCTCTGATACTGTTTGGTATATCTGGTGGTGTTCTAGTTCTCATATTTATTTTCTCATGTTTTGATAAAGATGCCTTGATGATTTGTTGGTGAAAGTGTTCAGGATGCACAAACTAAGGGGGACCTTAGTCATATGGAAAGGATTCTTGAATGCACAGATTCAGGGGGAGCTTTAGCATTGCTGAGTATAATGCATTGTTGGCATTATGATGGTTCTGAAATATGTTCTCTTTCTTGAGGAATTTTTGGTATTGGTTATGAAAAGTCATATTTGTATTTCTGATGAAAAGGTCATGTGGAGACCCATGATGTAAAATTGTAATATTCAGTCATATAAGGACTTGTCAAATTTTGTAAACCCACTTGGTTGGGTAGCTGAGTCAAATTTGTAAACCCACTTGGTTGGGTAGTTGAGTCTCATGTATAAATCCACTTGGTTGGATATTTGATGTAAGTATGATTCTTTTGGTGATAGGAAGTTCATAGAGTCATGTACTTCATTGAAAAATATGTTTGAAGATTCAACATGAACTCAGGGGGAGCTTGGTCACTTCAGTATACATCAGATCTGCATAACGCTTCTTCTACATGAGGAGAAAAGGGGGTGAGTGTGTTGGTTTTGATCCGCCCGTTGCCCTTGATGTCAAAGGGGGAGAATGTGTTGGTTTTGATCCGCTGGATTTGATCCGCCCTTTGCCCTTGATGTCAAAGGGGGAGAGTGACATGGTGTTTGAATGAAGAGACAGAATGGTGTCAAATATTAGTGACATGGTGTTTGAATGAAGAGACAGAATGGTGTCAAATATTTGGGAGAGTGACATGGTGTCATTGTAGTCTTAATGTATCTATCTGTTGTGGTAACCAAACACCATCATGGTTGCCATCAAGTCCAAAGGGGGAGATTGTTGGAAATATGATGCAGAGTGTTGTCCTTGATGGCAACCCACTAAATGAAGATGAAGACATGCGACTGTTGACATGTATTGTCCTTGATGGCAATCCACTTGATGAAGTTATTCTTGACGTAATGGACTTGGTAAATGATGTTTGTTAGCACTATGATGATGAGTGTTGTCCATGAATGGCAACCCACTTGATGAAGATGATGGCAACTTACTTGATGAAGTTGTGCTTGATAGAATATGGTTTGATGAACTAAATCTGATGTATCTACAGTGTGAACAGAAGGAAATGAGGAAAGGAATTCAACATGTGCTAATTCTATGATGAAAAAGAGTATGTCTCTTGGTATACGCGGATCTGTCTAAGGGAAGTCACATATGCACGCGGAATAGAACGTTCCAAGTCGCGTATGGGCAAAAGCGCTCAAAAAGTGCAAAACCAAGGGTAACCACCATGGTATTGACCCATTGTATTGGGTAATGATCCGCCTAATTGACCCCGTCCAGGTAGTTTTGGGCTCATGGTATTGTTTTGACCCATGGTATTGAAAAAGGGGCTCATGGTATTGAAAAAGGATAAACCTATATAAAGAGATGAAATTCATTATGCAAATCATAAGTGTGGGAGCAAGATGTCTGAGCTTGAATGAATACTTCTTTGTGAAGTATATCTGTATGGAAAGGGTAAAGGTTTGATGATAGATCTGAATCTATGATGCACCTATGAAGAAATGATGAAGCGGGATATCTAGATCTGAAATGTATCTGTATTTGCTAGATCTGTTTATGGAGTGATTAGATCCGTGATGAGGCGAACATCTGTCTGAAGTAAAGGGTTAAATCTGAACTGAATGTCTGATCTGAAGAAGTATGCTGCTCTATGATGGTTGAAGATCTACGCTACTTCGCCGAAGAGGAAGCGCGTATATACGCGGCTTCGCTGAAGATAAAGCGCGTATGCGCAATGAAATACATACAGAGGTATACGCTGATTTGTGTGGACGGAAGCGCGTATATATGCGACATCAGTGAAGTGAAAGTGCGTATGAAAACTAGGGTTTGCTGAAGCAAAGGGTATGAAATATCTGATCTGTTCTGCTGTGTTTCTGCTATCTGATCTGTGTTGATAAGTATCTGTTGGTGATGTATGTTTGTGCTTAAAAGTATGGAAAGGGTTCAGTCTGGAAATATGATGAAACGGGGCCTACAAGTATTGTTCTATTGAAGTTGTTGGATCCAGTGTGAAAATTGATGAAACGTGGTCCAAGGTGGTGCTGAGGGTTGTAGCCTTCAGTCAGGGGGTTGTAGCTCCCTTCCAGGTGAGGATGGTAAACGAGATCGGGGGGTCGTAGCTCCCTTCTAGGTGAGGCTGGTAAACGAGATCGGGGGGTCGTAGCTCCCTTCCAGGAGAGGCCGGTAAACGAGTCAGGGGGTTGGAGCTCCCTTCCAGGAGAGGCTGGTAAACGAGCGCAGGTGGGTGCCTGCGTGCTGGTCAAGTCTGCGCCAGCACATATGTTGTAATATGTTTTCTCTATAATAAAATATTGAAGGCTGAGCAACTGCAGCGGTGGTTTTCTCCCGACTTGGGTTTCCACCTAAAAATCCCGGTGTTCATGTGTGATGCTTATGTGTGATGGTTTATTCTGTTCTTACTGCACATGTTTACTGTTTATAGAACATCTAATGAATGAATGATGGAATGATATAAGTGAATAACTAATGGCATAATTAGATCTCTGTGTATACGCGAGTTTTATGACGGATATCCGCGTGTATACGCTACTTGGCTTCAAGAAAGTAGCGTATGGGTTTTAAGGAATGAAAAAATAAAAGTTTTGAATATGCAAGAATACTCGATTCACCCCCCCCTCTCAAGATTTTTCCCAATGTTTGCTTCATGTAGATCTCTTCTTCTAGATCCCCGTGAAGAAATGTTGTCTTCACATCCATCCGTTCTATCTCAAAATCAAATGCAGCAGCAACAGATAAAAGTAATCTAATAGAAGTAACTTTGGCAACAGGAGAAAAAATATCACCAAAATCAATTCCCGGCACTTGGGAATAACCTTTCGCTACCAATCGAGCTTTGTATTTCTCCACCTTGCCTTCTACATTCATCTTCTTCTTAAACACCCATTTTCTCCCAATGGGCTTCCTTCCAGCCGGCAACTCCACCAGATCCCATGCATCGCTTTTGTGCAAGGATGCCATTTCATCAACCATGGCCTCCTTCCAGAGTTTTCCATCCTCTAAATCTACTGCCTCCCTGACAGTTCTGGGTTCATCATCAGTTATAGTTAAGGCAAAACTTGAACAAAAAGCAGATGGACTATACCTTTCTGGTTGCCTTCTTTCCCGAACTGATCTTCTCAAAGCTGGAGTTTGTGGCTCTTCATCTTCTGAGTCTTCTTCTGTTGTAGAGTCCGATTCATCCTCCTTTAGCTCAAACTCTATCTTTTCAGGTTCCTTTGATAGGACTTCATGTTTAACAACATCTTTCACTTCTCTAAACACCACATCTCGGCTGTACACAACCTTCCTTGTTTCTGGGTTCCAAAGCTTGTAACCCTTTAAACCATCCTTATACCCAATAAAGATGCACCTTTCAGATTTATTATCCAACTTGTTCCTTTTCTCCTTTGGAACATGTACATATGCATCACATCCAAATACCCTTATATGCGAAAGAGAGGGTTTCTTACCAGTCCATACCTCATGTGGAGTCTTATCCTCCAACGCTGATGAAGGTGATCTGTTAACTAAGTAACATGCAGTCTCCACTGCCTCTGCCCAGAATTCTTGTCCTAACCCGGTACCACTGAGCATGCTTCTTGCATTTTCCATCAGTGTTCTGTTCATTCTTTCTGTAACTCCGTTTTGCTGAGGTGTGTATGGAGTAGTCTTCTACCGTGCTATGCCACACTTCTTACAGAACTCTTCAAATTCCTTCTTGCAGAACTCCCCACCATTATCTGTCCTTAGTGCCTTTATCTTCTTCTCTATCTGGTTTTCCACCAGAGCCTTAAATTATTTAAATTTGTCAAAGACTTCAGATTTCTTCCTCAAGAAATATATCCATGTGTTCCTTGAGAAGTCATCTATGAATGAAACATAATACACAGATTTTCCTAGTGATGGACCTGACACAGATTTTCCAAACACATCACTGTGCACAAGTTCTAATATCTTGTTTGCCCTCTTAGCACCCGAAGGAAAACTCACCCGATTCTGCTTCCCATATACACAATGTTCACAGAAATCGAAATCCAGAGAACAATTAGACATACCTTCTACCATACCATCTCTATGCAGTATCCGAAGGCCCTTCTCTCCAATATGTCCAAGCCTTTGATGCCATAGCATGGTCTTTTCTCCGGAGACAACTAGGCTTTTCGTCCCACTTTCAGGAACCACAGAACTGTTACACCCATCAATAACAGTACTACCTTGTAGCTTGTACAGAGTTCCAGTCCGAACTCCCCGCATTAATACCAGTGCTCCCCGAACCATCTTGCGGGCATCTTTCTCGAACACTGTTTTTACACCTGCATCATCCATCTTGCTTACAGAAATCAGATTTCTGGCCAATGCAGGAATATGCAGAACACCAGGAAGTGCTCTAATCCTTCCACCTTGCAGCTTCAGCTTGACCTTTCCACGTCCGATGATTCTGGCCCTCCTATCATCCCCTAGGAAGACATCACCACCATCATATTTCTCATACTCGCAGAACCACTCCCTATGGGGAGTGAAGTGAAAGGATGCACCTGAGTCAATCAACCATGACTCATGATCTACATGTGTGTTTGAAGAAGAAGCCAAATACACATCCCCACCTTCATCTGAGGTGGTTTTTGCCTCTGCAGAAGGAGCTTCATCAGATCCCTTTCCTTTCTCAGGAGCTTTAGATCTGCATTCCTTTTTGTAGTGTCCTTCCTTTCCACATTTCCAGCACACCTTTACAAACTTTCCAGGAGATTTAGATCTCCTTCTAGATTTAGATCTCCCACTCGAAACCTTATTCTTGTTTCTGTTCTGGGACCTTCCTCGTACAGATAAGGCATCTCCATTCTGACCCTACATATTTCTCCGTCTCATTTCCTCTGACAGCAAGGCTGAGACAATGTCATCAAAATTCAAGGTAGTTGTATTGCTACCTATTGCAATAACCAGACTGTCCCATGAATCTGGTAGAGAACACAACAAGCTGATGCACTTATCTTCATATGAGATTTTAATATCAACAGATGACAGCTGACTTACCACAGTATTGAAGGCGTTCAGATGCTCTGTCACCGAGTCTCCATCCTTCATCCTCAGGTTATACAACTTTTTCCGCAGGAACAAATTATTCACCAGAGACTTAGATTGGTACAAAGTCCCTAGCTTTTCCCACAAGGTCTTCGCCATAGCTTCCCCAGATACATTCAACAATACTGAATCTGAGACACACAACCGTATTGTGCTTTTAGCCTTCCGATCTAGTTTCTTCCAGTCTTCATCTGGCATTCCTGTTGGCTTAGTACCTAGATCTACCGTGATCCACTGATCTTTATCCACCAGCAGATCCTCCATCTTGAGCTTCCACAACTCAAAACTACGACCATTAAATTTCTCGATCTCTATCTTTCCGCCGCTCGCCATCTTCTCTCACCGCAAGAATCGATCCCGCAGATCTCCCACTGAACAGGGTCTACCTCAGGCCCGAACTAAAAAACCCTCAGCAGCAAAGGCGTCCCCTTGAAGCCGAAACAACTTTGATACCAAATGTAGGTTTTAACCCTGAACAGAAATTATCTACACACGAATCTTATAACAGAAAATAAACAATAGCGAGAGCATAAAACATAAAACAGATAAACACAGAGATTTTCCCCTGGATCCCAAATTGGGACGACCAACTTGATTTTCATTATATTCCTTTTAGTGTTACAACACATATATATACATGCCGAAGCATACATAAACCCCAATCCATTAACCCTGGATTAGAACATAACCGTAGTTCCCTTGACCGGATCTACAAAATACCAGGGGCTGAAAACCATCGAACCCCAAAACCATGTGCAAAACCATGCACAAAACCATGGGCGGATCCGCTTATGAGTGGGTCCGCACAAAAACCAATTTTGGCCGGGGCGCTGCCCCGGACCCCAACGGTGGGGATTGCTTCGCCCCTCGTGACCCCCCAGCTACGCCCGACGCAACATACAGCGTGTGGGGCTAATCGTGGAAAGAATATAACACATACCCAACAATTTCTCCACTATTTGTTATACATGTTATGAATAAAAGAAGTACCATCCTGTTCCTGATGTTCATGTGTTATGTGTCTCTTATACATGCTTAATAATCTTGAATAGTTTATTTCATGTTGTCTTTATGAGATAATATATGCTAATATGCTGGCATCCAGGACATGTATGTTGTAAAACTAGTTTGTGTGCTTGTTCTTGACTGATTTTTAGATTCTGGAGCACGAGGAGTAGCAGAGGGTTTGCACCCTACAGGATCGACCTAAAATGAAGGAAAAGCGGTGTTGTCACTCCATAATTTGTAAGATTAGGAAGAAAAAATGATAGAGGACAACATCAAACCACTTTGGAGTCCAAGACCTAGCCTTCCTAGACTCAGAGAGGGCTCTCTCTATTTTTATGATTTAACTTGACAATTCTAAATGATGATATTAGGCTAGTTATAAAGATTATGAGGGTTGTTTGTTTGATTTATTGTGTGGTTGGAAAAAGAGAGCTATAGAGGCTAATCCATTGGGCTATGGAGTCATAAAAGGCTAAATTGTGCATCAAATTTTCAAGGGCATTCATAGGGCAAGCTAACTATGCAGACTAGATCTTACTAGCAATGTGAATATGAGATGGGAGAAGGAGATTAAGGTTCAACATAAATGAAGAGCAAACCGTCTCTGAATTTTGCATTCAGGTCTCAGAGGAAAAAATTAAGATAACAAAGACAAACAAAATTAAGGTGCTCTCTCAGCAAATATTAATCTAAATTTTATGTTTTGAAATTAGATAAATTAATGCACAACATGAAAAGACAGAGGAAAAAATTAACATAGATGAAATAACATCACCATTAACATAGCTCAATAATCCTATGAACAGTCTCTTATTATTGATGCCCAGCTCAAACAGTTACACTGCTCCAATAGTTCTTACAATGCAAGTTCTAGAAGGGTCCAAGTCTTCCAACTTCTAACCCCTAATACTACCAAGGCATGCAATATTTATCTAAAGACTATGTCAATTGCTCTATATTATTTGACAACCTTTCATTGATTACAATTTAACATGAAATGGAAAAGTGTGGCCATGCAAGGCCTGACCAAAAATCTCTGAAAAAGACATCGCCTGTAGAATTAATTTTGGGAAACTCTTCGTAGATCCAAACGCTTCAATGGCTCCTCAGAAGATCAAAAAATAAGCTTGGACGTGACTGTGATGGTCACGAAGAGGCAAACAATGGTGGCTCTGACATATGGCTCTTTTTTCAGCAAACCAGCATTGGGTAATCAAATCTGTGCAATGTTGGCCAATTTCCATTGATTGGTGATGATGATGATGTGTTCTACTGCCTTTTTTGCCTCTACTGGTATACCATAATAGTTCTGCGTGTTCGCCTTTTTCCCGACTCGACTTGCCATGCTTTCACGCCTTGTCGGGGCTTATTTACCCTAGAAGTCCTTTATGACGTTATAACATAACAAGTTTGGTAAAACTCTTTTCCCGACTTGACCCTCGGTGTCTTTTTCTACCCTAGCCTTTTTGTCGCATTTAACCTTATTTCTTCATAAAATGAGATTCAAACCTCATATTCTTGACTTGGCCCTTTTTACACAAAACATCGTAAAAAAATCATTTACCCGAACCTTAAAATGTTTAGATTTCAGTTATGAATCTGCATCGCATCGATGCCAGTATTGTACTTCTCATGTTTAACAGTTTAAGTTATGAAGAATGTAATCAGCGATGCGATGCGAAATGGGAGGTGACATGGAGGGAAGGTGGGACCAGCCCACAGCTCACAAATCACAACTCTTAACACTTAAATAAGGAAGGTTAACTCTAAAGGATGTGAAGTGCACTGATTGGAGGATGGTGTGGCAAGATGGAGCCCACTACATCGGCAGAGTTTATAAATCGGTGAAAGGTTTCTGTGGTAAGTATACGAGGTTTCATATTATATGATACATATTGCAAGCAAAAAAAAGTGGGGGGCAAAGCTACTATGGTGGGGATAGTCGTATCACAATTTAAACAAAATACGTTGCGGGCACTTCCGACAGTAAGTTAAAATATTTGTGATGCGATACGGTGGTTAAACAGGTAAAGTAGAAAAATGAAGCAAAAAGGCAGAAAGGTAAGGTTTGATTATTTTTAAGGGAAATGAAATGAAAAAAGGGTTTGTAATTCGATGATGTGATTCAATATCTACCATTGATCGAAGCTCAGATCCACGGTCGTTACTCCTCCTTTGTTGTGGTTTGTCGATTTTGTTTCTTTGGACGTGCCCATTAGTCTCTTGGTTTTTTCGTGGAATAATTTGACTCGTTCACTACTTGACCCACTTTAGCGTTCATGACTAGACCCAAAGTGCACAACTTGACCCTTTCACGTTCACGACTCTGCCGAGCACATTCACGACTCTGCCGAGCACATTCACGACTCTGCCTTTGCTTGCTTTTTTTTTGTTAACTACTTCTCTGCTGGCTTTATCTTCGCTAATGGTTTAATTCTCCTTGCCTCTCTGTTGCCTTTTTTCCTTTGCTTCTTGGTTTGGAAAAGATTTTGAATATTGACATCTATGTACAGTATGAAAAATTTTCAAAGTAAAAGTACACAGTCAGCTTGTGATACTGTAAATTATAGCGTTCTAACAAACGGGTAAGGTCCAAAATCTTCATTTTCTAGTTTAAAGCTTAAAAGCTAGTAATTATAGTCCTTCTTGTGATGACATGCCATCTGCTCTGTTAGGTCCCTCAACCCAGGCCTTCGAGTAGCCTTTCCCATAACAACAAGGTACATGCATGACATATGTTAGTATAAGGGGTTTACTTGAATCTCTCTATAAAGTAACTATACCAATCCCTATAGCGCTATACCTCTCGTCATCATCCATCTCGATGTGCATACGGAGATACTTCTCCTCCAAGTTCCTGAAGAATTATTTGTTTCCAGTCATGTGGAATGAGGCTCCACTATCAAAGTACCACACAGATCCCATCACCGATGACACCATTCATGCGATGAGGGTGAAGTCCAACTCAAATTTTCAAGCCAATGCTTCACCTTCTACTCCTCCTGAGGCCTTCTTGTTGTTCTTTTTTTGTGGAAAATTTGTGGCATTGTGTCCATGCTCATGACAGTTGAAATTTTTTACCTTTGACAAGTCTCTCTTCTTTCCTTCCTTGCCGATATGAGATTTGGAATGGGTGCCTTCCCTTTTCCTTTCTTTGCCTTGCCAAAAAAGGCAAAGTTCTCCCCATCATTAGTGTTTTATGAGGATCCATCTCTGGTGGTCCCCCAAATTTCTTCTTGTGCCAAATCAGACCATAGTCACTCCCAATATGGCATATTATCCCTCCAATTGAAAGAGTATTGGTAGCTTTGCTAGCTTTTGGGAAGGCCTAGAAGAGCTAGGCTCGCCAAATCATCCAAGGAAACAAAGATCCCAATGCTTCCAAGCTCATCTTGACATTGAGTTAAATTGATCAGGTATTTTTGGATCGTGTTGCCCATCTCCATTTCGATCTTCCTGAGCTTGTCTTTCATTTCCATCTTCTTGTGGTCATTGTTATTTTGATAAGGCATTAGGGGAATTTTGACGTCTAAAATGGGCCTCCTAATAAAAATGTACAAAATAAAATAAAATTTATAATAACCAATAGGATTCAAGATGATGATGTCAACCATGGGAGATGATTCACCATTTTTTAATTAAAAGGGTAAAAATATTAAAAAATACAAAAAATAATAAAACTACTTTTTCAACTCGCATTTTCAAATTATCTCCCAAATTTTTTAATTAAATTTTTAATGGGAGTACTCGTTGGATGAAAAATTTGATTCCTCATCCAAAGAGTACCCATGTTGCATACTTTTGATGGACCCTGCTGCACAAAAAATAAGAAATACATGAAAAACATGATTGCAATCATGTTTTTCATGTATTTCTCATTTTTTTGTGAAATAGGGTCCATCGAAAGTATGCAAAATGGGTACTCCTTTGGTGAGGAATTAAATTTTTCATCCAACAGGTACTCCTGCTCGAAATTTGATCAAAAACTTTGGGAGACAAGTTGAAAATAAGAGTTGAAAAAGTAGTTTTTCCTTTTTTCCTTCTAAAATTTGATGATGTAATCAAATCTTATTTTATTGTTTCCACTATTATTTTATAATTTCCTTATGAGGCCCATTTTAGACCTCAAAAATCCCCCAATGATATGTCAAGGCTTTCCACATCACATATAGAGTCACCTTCCCATGGAGGCTCAAGACAATATGGATTCGAACTCCCTCTAACAAGATCCTCCTCGCCTTTGCTACATTATTATTCCATGCATCAAGAAGTTGAGCATTTGTTGCTGCAGACTATAGGGCATTAGTATCTATGAAAGTCTCCAGTTTTTTTCCCTCAAACATTGCCTCCATCTTGTCCTTCTATGCAATATAATTCAAATTTCCCTCGAGTGCATATTCAAGTATCAAGCCATTGAAAGAAATATTCATTTGTTATTAGATACCAAAGAATAAATCTGAAAATTCAAAATTGATCAAAACAAATTTTTTTATTCAATTCTTATTGTGATTCATGGTGCTCTGATACCATGTAGAAAATATAACAACGAGATTCAATATGATCTTATAATGTACTAAAACAAGATATTGAATCCTTCTACAATTTTCTGAAACAAAGCACGATCACACAATCACATAAAAAACTAAGGGAAAGAAATAATAAATAACACAAAAAAATATGTATATGGGGAAAGAACACTACCTAAAACCCTGCCTGTATATTGTATAAAGTCAAGGATCATGAAACAATACAATGATTTCTCTCACAAGATAACTCCTGCACTTTGCCAACTGTCTCACACTGATCTAGGAAAAATCAGACAAATTATTAGCCAATTCTCTGCCTCTATGCATCCTGCCTTGATCATGCATTTATTGAGGAATTACATCCCTATTAAATAGGAAAATCCCTTTCCTTGATTGCTCAATCCTTCCCAGGCCTCCAACTCAATCTATAACTGACATGTACAATTTTTTAATTATACAATTGATAGCTATATTCCCTTTAACCTTTGTCTCAACTACGTCTTCCTCAGAACTGACATGAAAAAAATATTTATATTGAATTATTAGTTAACTGGTTGATCACTCATTGTGAATTAAATCAGATTTAATTCACTGGACCTATAGCTCACCACTCAATTAGAACTAGTTAAACTGATTTTAACTCAATTAATTGAGTTAACTAATTACAATTCATGCATAAATGTAACTGAACCTCCTTAAATAATGGAATCAATCTACATGCATATGATTAGACGCTCAATTCAAATTTCCTAAGCTAACCTAGTCATTCTGACTTAGTTAACTAATACAAGTTTTCATGAGATGAAATTACAATTTCTCTTCCAATTTTATTAAGGGAAAATTAATTCAGAAGCTCTACTTTGGGGTTCCATTTCAACATCTTTGAGATGAGGGAGTTCAAGAAAATTGTTGGTGGCATGCATGAAAACATCACACAAAGTGAATAGAGGTGTCGACCTTGGAGTCTTAGGGGGAGATGGAATTGTTTGGGGTGCCTTGTCTTTTGTTTCTTTTTCTAGGCTTTTCCCCCCTCTCCAAATGATTTCACAATAGGCGTAGGTGCCTTCTGAGGTTGCCGTGGAACTGAAGGAAAAGAAGGGGAAGGCACAAGAGGTTGTTCTGGGGTCAAATCTCTCTAAGTTTGAAGTTGATTAGGTCGAGTGTTTGTGGGGGGATCAATGTACCAAACTCAGATCCCCATATTAATGTTGGGTAAAATCAACGTAGCCATGAAAGGAATAGAAACAATTCCTATTCAGGGGAATAAGAAAGGTATTTGTCCTGAAGGATAATGGCTTGGAGGAACTGATTCTTGATGGTTAAGGCCTGGAGGAATGGTTCCTGGTTAGAATCGACTAGGAGAGACATCAACAGAAGGAAGTAATCCTTGAGGAATTATACCTATACGTTGGGTTGAGTTGGGAACAACAGGTTCCAAAGGCATTGGATGTTGGATGGGCATACGAGACTACTTGTGAGTAGCCCATGATGTTTGTAGCATGCAAACATTGGACAAGTTGGGCTCAGAAGGGGTATGTGGTGGACCATAGTAGGTACCAAGCAAAGCTAACTATCTATAGATTCTAGGTGAAAAATTGGTGAGGGACGAGACAGTCATATTGTCAATCACAGATGAAATGTTGGACGTAGGAGAAGTATTCTCCATAGTATCATAGTATGTTAGCTGATCGGTGGTGTTGATATTTCCTTTATGGGTGTTAGTCATCTATAATTTTGACTTTATCCAAAGATGACTAAGTTGACAGTCCCAGATTTCTAGAAACAATATTTGCAGAAACATTGTGAGTTATAGAAATCTCACAGCCTTCATTATCCTAAGTCTATCAGTTTCTCATAAAAAATTCACTCAAAGTCTCAAAATAACCCTGCTTGTTCAAAAGAAGACTATTCCAAAACCTCTTTCCTTTCATTTTCACCTTCACAAATTCTCTCTAAAAAACCCTCATTTCATTCATTTTCTCTTTCACAACAAGTGCTCTTTCTCCCCCTTAAAAAGCCCGTTTTTCCTTTTTCCTTATCCTTCATTTCCTAAAAAATCCCCCTTAAACCTTGTAAATCCCCTTTACAAAGTTTAAAACCCCTTTTTCTTCTATCAGAACCTCAAAAAGGCTCAAAAACCCACTTTTCAGCCTATTTTCTGAATGTTTCATAAAAAGGCCTTAACGCTTTTCGGCTTAGGTCCTGACCCCTTTTTCCACCATAAAACTACACCTTGCGACTAAGTGCTAAGCCCATCAGCCATAGCACTTCAACGTTTTTGTTTCCACTTCCCAAACCTCTTTTTACCCCGCCGATGCACTTTCCCGAGTTAAATCTCCACCGTTGATCTCATTTCCGATCCAACAGTATTCAATCACGTCACGCCATTACATTGCTTCTTCGCACTTCGAATTTTCTCGTTTTTTGCCAACCCTTTTCTCCGCTAATGGTTCCCCGCCGATGGATTCTCGACCGTCGATCTCTCCCAGATCAGACGGCCATTAGCACATCGTACTTCGCTTCTCTTCATCAACCAACAGCCTCCACTCCTTCTCGCCAATATATTCTGGACTGTTGATCTGGTTCCCTTAGATCCAATGGTCTGCGTTATCTCGCATTATCACTTTTCCTCCGCCCCATGAATTCTTTTTGTGCGGCCCCGATTCAATCTGGACCGTCGATCTCTCCCAGATTGGAGGACACAGGATCACTGTGGGGGCACCTATCCAAGGTGGTTCGTAATCCCCAGTCCCCCAACATACCATCTCCACCGTTGATCTTCTCCTGATCCAATGGCCAGTATTTCCCTATTCACTATGGAGGCACCCCGCCGACGAGATCCTATCGTACCCCCGGTCCCCCCACAATCGATCTCAGTCATCTATCTTCTCCAGATTCGACGGCTACCAGCTAATGACATTGTTGGTCCCACTGCTCACTGATCCGTGATACGTTCTCACCTTGGTTTAATCTCCATGGTAGATCTTTCCGATCCAACAACGATCATCACCCCTCCCACCATTCGTCTTCTCGACCATTTTCTACCCCTGCGCCCCTTGCAAAAAGGTTTCTTCGTTTGTATTTGCCCTCCATATATGTCATATCCCCATTGAATCTGAGCCATTGATATTTCTCGATCAACGATCCTCCCATCACCTACCGCTTTTCCTCCACCAAACATTACCCCACGTCACCTGGCCCCACCATATGTTTCCTCCACCCATATTATCTCCCTTCACACTCATCCACAACCTTAGATCTTCACCCTGAAGATCTAATGACTGTCGCATCGTTTCACGCTCTATTTCACCAAATCTCCCGAATGAGCATCTCGAGCGTGAAATGGGCGGTTTTCAAGGGCATACGTGTTAGCCAT
This sequence comes from Pinus albicaulis, assembly GCA_034641835.2. Classification (NCBI taxonomy): domain Eukaryota; kingdom Viridiplantae; phylum Streptophyta; class Pinopsida; order Pinales; family Pinaceae; genus Pinus; species Pinus albicaulis. The sequence goes on from CM076578.1 coordinate 1,703,508,577, forward strand.
TAACATGTATTGCATTCCCCCTGCTCATTACCACTTACCGCCCGAGCCCTATGCGAAAACCATCCTCGGTTTTCCAATACTACCTTTTCAAACATTTGCGCCATAATTAAATTTGAACCCTGGTTCATATCCGCCATGATCAAACCCTTCCCCGCTACATTCACCTTGCCTCCTCACTTCTCCACCACCTCCACCAAGCCTTTGAAGCAGTTTAAACCCACAACACAGGATTTTATGATGTTTTTAATGATTATTTGTAGGTTTTAATGGTGGATTAATGTGCAGGCTCTCCCACAGTCAAGAAAAGTAACAAAGAGCTGAGGATGACGATCCTCGAAGGCTCAAAACAATGCAAAAAGGGGATAAGAAAGGGTTTATTCCAAGTTGAAGAGAATTTGTCATGAGCATTGACCATTTATTCAAAACCCTCCAGTGTAGAAAGCCACCTGTACATACAGAAGAAGAGAAGAAAACAATGAAGACTGAAGAACGGGTATTAAAGGATAAAACACAATTAAAAGACAAATGAGCAGAAGTTTAAAGTAATCCCAAAAAGAGATAAAAACAACATAAAGGATTATAAAGGAAAAAGGAAGAATCAGGCCTAAACACAGTTTAAATGATTAAATTAAGGAAAGTCAGGATAAAAGGCCTCAAATACATCAACAGGAGGCAGTTGTTTCTCCAAAAGATCTAGTTTCCACCTATAGCCTACCTTCTGTCTCAAAGGGAAATTTGACAGTTATTACACCATATAAAAGATATTTTAAACTGTCAGGACAATTATTGTAAAGATAAGAATAAGCCGTGAAAGTCAATCTTTTCTCCTATCTTTATATCATGAGTTAAGACAGAGTTATTGAAATAGAGAAGTAGTTGAACATATTCCTACCTTATGCCTTGCATGGTTTTCAAGGTTAGGAATGCATTTACTCTGCAATTAATAACCCTTGAACCCTAGATTAGTTCCACCTCCTCATTTTCAGCCTTAAATACTTTATTGGAACTCATTGTAAAGGGGGCATTTGATGACTTTTTGAAGTAATACATAGTTCTGCTGAAGTTGAAAGAAATTTGATGTTCTGGAATCTGTGGATGTTTTGACCTATTTGTTGATGGATAAAGCTCTATCATTGGATCCCTGAGCTTGGTTTTTGGTGAATTATTCTAATATGTTAATGTGTTTTCCTGTTTTCCATTCTGTTTAATTATTTCGTACTACAGTAGAGTAAAAAGTTTAGGCTAAGAAATGTTTCCTAGAAGCACCTTAGACCTATTTACTCTTCACTATTTTATGTTTTCCTCTACTAAGATATTGTAAAGAATTCTTAATTTCTCTCTAGAACCCTTATGCTTGTTTATTTCAGAAATAGTTCAATATAGTTGGCCTCAAGAATGATTTATGGTTTTCCCTGCTTACTTGCTGCTACTTAAAAATTGTTTATGAAGTCTCCCTTCAAAGTACCATTGTCCAAAGTTTTCCAAAGAGGTATGTTTTGATCATACCCTTTGTACTTGCTCAAATAATTGTTTTTAAGGTCTTTATAGCTGTAATCAAAGATGTTTAGGATTTCCCTCTTCTATGAATGCAGTTATTTGTGAATCTTGAATTTTTCCTTATCCTTGAAAGTGAAATATTTGGATGAAATAGAGCATTCCTCGACTCCTGGATTTCCTTTGAAAATTCTGTCTTAGAATTATTATTTGCTGAAGTGTGGTTTCTAGAATTTATGGTTAGCCCTATCTATGGAGTGCCTCTTCATGTTCTGATAATGTTTTAAGTCCCTTTGTTGAGAAGTACATATAATTAAGGATTCTTAATTGCCCTTAGTTTTGCTTCTCCTTCTAAATCCTTAATGTCCATTTCATTTTATCCACCAAACCCAAGATCCACTGGCCAAGTTAGATTTTCCCTTTGATATCCCATATCCATTGATTGAGCTTGTTATAACTTCTTCTTGACTCCATTTCCCAATGGCTCTGACATTTCCCCTTTATATCTATGTTTCCTGGATCATTCATGTCCAACCAACCAAACCCAAACAATCAAACAAACTCATGCTTAATAACTAGCCTAAAATTAACCTTTTATAAGCAAACAAGTCATATCTTTGCAAAAAATTGAGAGATCCCTCTCTGAGACTAGGAGGGCTAGATCCTAGAGCTCTAAATACTGGTTTATATGTTTCCTTGTCATTTGGTTTGCCAATCAGCCAAATCATAGGACCCCAAAATTTTGGCGATCATGGTGAGACCTCTTAATACATAATAGCCTAGAAAACTATTGTAAACTCACTAAGTCCTTCAATAACCATAAAAACTCAGAAAACCCCAAACAATTTTAGATTTGTTTCATAATAAACATTGGTGGTGGACCATAGAATATTTTACCTCCAAAAGAGATAAAAATTTCCACTTGGAAACTCCACTAGCCTCCAGTATGCCTATTCCTTCACTAGTCCTTGAAAAATCCTTTGGGAATGCACTGAGCAAACCAAATCATGTTGATGGTGGAAAAAAGAGTTCAAATCTTCCACCTGGCGGCTCCACAACCTCAAAAAAACCTAATGACTCCACTGGAAGAAGACTTTGAACTGGTTGAAAAGATACAATGACCTCTTTTTAAAAACATGGATCCAAGTATAGACAGAGAAGCTAAACTAGATACATTATTAGACATAATGGAAAAAATGATGTACATACTTGATAAAATATTGGATAGGCATGAGGCTGATACATATATTAATTATCCAGAACAACCCATGCTTTCTCCTAATCAAACATAAACTCAACCACTACAAGACATATACAACAAGCAGAATATGTATGATGAGTGGGATTACAGAGAAAACAATGAAGAAGGTTTGCAAGAAATTCCTGAAAACATACCTTTATCTTGTATTGCACTGTTAAGAGAACTTTATGACCAAAATGCAAATGAAAAAAGTGAGCAGTGCTTTGAGGAAACATTAAACCTCCTAGGAAACACATAACTTGAAATAGAAGAAAAAGTAACACATATGGGGACTCCCCCTCTATGTTATAACTCATTTCAGATTTTAAAAGGAGAGTGGCATCCTGACAATATAACAGAAACAAATCATGAACCTCAAACTGACCATAAAAAAGATCAAGAAGAGTTGTTTGAGAGTGGAAAAGATCAGGAAATAGAAGAGAATCCTCAAAGATTCCCTGCAAGCACAAGTAAAGATCCCCTAAGAGAGGCTCAAGAAGATATCCAGCCTCAAAATCAGTCAACACAAGAGAAAGAGGACTGCTGTACTTCTACCCAAAGCAAAAGGAAAATTCCTTCTCTTTTGACAGAAGAAGAAATTGATCAGATATTAAATAAACAACTAGCCCTCAGAAATCCATTTGAACAAAACACTTCTGCTCATCCACCTACTGAACCTTGTTGTCTTGAACCAGAAAATAAACTTGTAGATTAGCTTAAAGAAAAACAAATTGATAACCCAATATGCTTGATTGGTGAGATTGTTTATACTAATGATTTTCCAATTTTTGATCAGTCTGATGAGGATGATGAGCTTCAAGCAGAAACTAATCATGCAGGGAAACTAACAGTTGATTGGTGTCATGAAATTCACTATCATTAGCTTGAAAGCAGCAATCGACCAATCCAATCCATCAGAAATAGCTTTCACATAATTGGGAGTCAGAAATCCATCAATTGTGATGATGAGGTTGAGAAGAAAGAGGAGTTTCTTGAGCAGGACGAATATAAGGAACCTTCTCCTGAGAAGGTTGAGGTAATAAAAGATACCCCTGCTCAAGAATATGATGATCTCTTCACAGAGTATAGTCCACTAAATCAGAGCATACCAGGACTGCAAGAGGACAACACTGCAATATATGATGAGTCCTCCAGTTCAGATAATAATAAATATGAGGAATATTTTCTTCCTCAAAAGAATATTAATCTTGATCCAGTGGAGGAAAAGGTAATCCTAGTTAAAACCTATCTTCAAAATATTCATAACTAGGCTTTATTTCAAGATCCCTATGCTCATTTCTTGAAGATATTTGAACAAGGGAAATGGGAGTGGCCTTGTTTGTCCAGCATGCTCAAGGAAATGTGCAAATACCAATCATGGAACCATTTAATTGATTGGCTATATTGGAAAATGGATTTCATCAACTAAATATATAAATTTTCCAAGTAGAATAGATTAGGATAGAAGAAAAATGGTTCAAACATTCTCAAAATCTAAACCGAGAATCAAAAGAAAAGATGTCTCTAACATGATAAAAACTTGAGCCAAAGAAATAAATAAAGGCTGGTTCTAATATGCTAGAAAATTGAACCAAAAAAAGAAGACGAGGATGGCTTAAAAAGATCTAAATCAGAGCTAAAAAAGAATAGAAGGATGTTTATAATTTTCGGATCTTAAGCCTTCACAATTTTGTTTTATTTTTCTACAAATAAATTCTATGTGCAGCTTGTACATACAACCATAGACACCATAACAAATCAAATAGCTTAATCCTAGTTTGTCTGTATTTAAATCTCTATTTTAGAAAATAATGAATAAGATCTGTCATACAACTTAATCCTGATAGATAGTAGCTTAGGTAGAGAATTTTTGAGCTCAACTGTTTAAAATGAACTCATGGAATTTATAAGGTTAGATTTAGATTATTTTCCTTCTTTCAATAAAATAATAAGATGTCAAAAGAGTTTGCTAGTTCAAATGCACTCAAAAGAAGAAAATATGCTAGGACAAGCAGAATTGGGTAGGTAGTGATGTTGTTTAAAAGAATGTCATAAGCTGTCGATTGCTGAAATATCATCAAGTCCAAGAAACAAAGAAATTTTTCCCAATGGATAAGGCACTGGTCTGCTAAAAGCTCGAAGATTGATAATCTAAGGTTCTGGACACCTAGAAAGAAAATTGTCCTCCCTAAGTGGAGCCACTGTTAGTCATCTATAATTTTGACTTTATCCAAAGATGACTAAGTTGACAGTCCCAGATTTCTAGAAACAATATTTTCAGAAACATTGTGAGTTCTAGAAATATCACAACCTTCATTATCCTAAGTCTATCAGTTTCTCATAAATACTTCACTCAAAGCCTCAAAATAACCCTGCTGGTTCAAAAGAAGACTGTTCCAAAAGCTCTTTCCTTTCATTTTCACCTTCACAAATTCTCTCTAAAAAACCCTCATTTCATTCATTTTATCTTTCACAACAAGTGTTCTTTCTCCCCCTTAAAAAGCCCTTTTTTCTTTTTCTTTATCCTTCATTTCCTAAAAAATCCCCCTTAAACCTTGTAAATCCATTTTACAAAGTTTAAAACCCCTTTTTCCTTTATTGGAACCTCAAAAAGGCTCAAAAACCCACTTTTCGGCCTATTTTCTGAATTTTTCATAAAAAGGCCTTAAGCGCTTTTTGGCTTAGGCCCTGACCCCTTTTTCCACCATAAAACTATGCATGGCGACTAAGTGCTAAGCCCATCAGCCATCACACTTTGGCGTTTTTTGTTTCCACTTCCTAAACCTCTTTTTCCCCTGCTAATGTGCTTTTCCAAGTTAAATCTCAACCGTCGATCTCATTTCTGATCCAACGGTCTTCAATCGCGTCGCGCCATCGAATTGCTTCTTCGCACTTCGGTGTTTCCCATTTTCCGCCAACCCTTTTCTCTGCCGATGGTTCCCTGCCAATGGATTCCCAACTGTCGATCTCTCCCAGATCAGATGGCCATCGGCACATCGCACTTCGCTTCTCTCCATCGACCAATGGCCTCCGCTCCTTCCTACCGATATATTTTGGACCGTTGATATGGTTCCCTTAGATCCAACGGTCTGTGTTGTCTCGCATTATCACTTTTCCTCCTTCCCATGCATTATTTTTGTGTGGCCCTGATTCAATCTGGACCATCGATCTCTCCCAGATCAGACGACACAGGATCATTGTAGGGGCACCCATCCAAGGTGGTCCGTACTCCCCAGTCCCCCCGCAGACCATCTCCATTGTGTATCTTCTCCCGATCCAACGACTAGCATTTCCCCATTCACTGTGGAGGCACCCCGCCAACGAGATCCTTCCGTACCCCTGATCCCCCTACAATCGATCTTATTTGTCGATCTTCTCCAGATCTAACGGCTACCAGCTAATGACGTTGTTGGTCCCACCACCCACTGATCCGCACTATGTTCTCCCCTTGGTTTAATCTCCACCGTAGATCTTGCTGATCTAACGACGATCATCACCCCTCCCACCATTCATCTTCTCGACCATTTTCTAACCCCGCGCCCCTTACAAAAAGGCATTTTCCTTTGTATTTCCCCTCCATATATGTCAAATCCCGCATCGAATCTGAGCCATTGATCTTTCCCGATCAACGATCCTCACATCACCTCTTACTTTTCCTCCATCGAACATTACCCCACGTCACCCGGCCCCACCATATGTTTCCTCTGCCCATCTTATCTCCCTTCGTTCTCATCCACAACCTTAGATCTTCGGCCCGAAGATCTAACAATTGTTGCTTCGTTTCGCGCTCCATTTCACCAAATCTCCTGAACGAGCATCTCGAGCGCGAAATGGGTGGTTTTCAGGGGTATACATGTCACCATTAACATGTATCACGTTCCCCCTACTCATTACCACTTACCGCTCAAGCTCTATGCGAAAACCATCCTCGGTTTTCCAATACTGCCTTTTTAAATCTTCGTGCCATAATTAAATTTGAACCCTGGTTCATCTCCGCCATGATCAAACCCTTCCCTGCTGCATTCACCTTGCCTCCTCACTTCTCCACCACCTCTGCCAAGCCTCTGAAGTAGTTTAAACCCACAACGTAGGTTTTTATGATGTTTTTAATGATTATTTGTAGGTTTTAATGGCGAATTAATGTGCAGGCTCTCCCACAGTCAAGAAAAGTGACAAAGAGCTGAGGATGACGATCCTCGAAGGCTCGAAACAATGCAAAAAGGGGATAAGAAAGGGTTTATTCCAAGTTTAAGGTGATGTGTTATGAGCATCGACCATTTATTCAAAACCCTCTAGCGCATAAAGCCACCTGTACATACAGAAGAAGAGAAGAAAACAATGAAGACTGAAGAACAGAGATTAAAGGATAAAACACAGTTAAAAGATATATGAGAAGAAGTTTAAAGTAATCCCAAAAAGAGATAAAGACAAAATAAAGGATTATAAAGGCAAAAGGTAGAATCAGGCCTAAACACAGTTTAAATGATTAAATTAAGGAAAGTCAGGATAAAAGGCCTTGAACACATCAACAGGAGGTAGTTATTTCTCCAAAAGATCTAGTTTCCACCTATAGCCTACCTTCTGTCTCAAAGGAAAATTTGATAGTTATTACACCGTATAAAAGATATTTTAAACTGTTAGAAAGTTATTTTAAAGATAAGAATAAGCTGTGAAATTCAATCTTTTCTCCTATCTTTATATCATGAGTTAAGACAGAGTTATTGAAACAGAGAAGTAGTTGAAGATATTCCTACCTTTTGCCTTGCATGGTTTTCAAGGTTACGAATGCATTTACTCTGCAATTAATAACCCTTGAACCCTAGATCAGTTCCACCTCCTCATTTGCAGCATAAATACTGCATTGGAACTCATTGTAAAGAGGGAATTTTATGACTCTTTGAAGTAATACATAGTTCTCCTGAAGTTGAAAGAAATTTGATGTTCTGGAACCTGTGGATGTTTTGACCTGTTTGTTGATGGAGAAAGCTCTGTCATTGGATCCCTGAGCTTGGCTGTTGGTGAAGTATTCTAATCTGTTAATGTGTTTTCCTGTTTTCCATTTTGTTTCATTATTTCTTACTACAGTAGGGTAAAAATTTTAGGCTAAGAAATTTCTCCTAGAAGCACCTTAGACTTGTTTACTCTTCACTGTTTTATGTTTTCCTCTGCTAAGATATTCTAGAGAATTCTTAATTTTTCTCTAGAAATCTTATGCTTGTTTATTTTAGAAATAGTTCAATACATTTGGCCTCAAGAATGATTTATGGTTTTCCCTGCTTACTTGCTACTACTTAAAAAACTGTTTCTGAAGTCTCCCTTCAATGTACCATTGTCCAAAGTTTTCCAAAGAGGTATATTTTGATCATACCCTTTGTACTTGCTCAAATAATTAGGTATTTATAGCTGTAATCAAAGATGTTTAGGAGTTCCCTCTTCTATGAATGTAGTTATTTGTGAATCTTGAATGTTTTCTTATCCTTTAAAGTGAAATATTTGGATTAAATAGAGCGTTCCTCGACTCCTAGATTTCCTTTGAAAATTTTGTCTTGGAATTATTATTTGCTGATGTGTGGTTTCTAGAATTTATGGTTAGCCCTTTCTATGGAGTGCCTCTTCATGTTTTGATAATGTTTTAAGTCCCTTTGTTGAGAAGTACATATAATTAAGGATTCTTATTTTCCCTTAGTTTTTATTCTCCTTCTAAATCCTTATTGTCCATTTCATTTTATCCACCAAACCCAAGATCCACTGGCCAAGTTAGATTTTCCCTTTGATATCCCATATCCATTGATTGAGCTTGTTATAACTTCTTCTTGACTCCATTTCCCAATGGCTCTGACATTTCCCCTTTCTATCTATGTTTCCTAGATCATTCATGTCCAACCAACCAAACCCAAACAATAAAACAAACTCATGCTTAATAACTAGCCTAAAATCAACCTTTTACAAGCAAACAAGTCATATCTTTGCAAAAAATTGAGAGATCCCTCTCTAAGACTAGGAGGGCTAGATCCTAGAGCTCTAAATATTGGTTTATATGTTGCCTTGTCATTTGGTTTTCCAATCAGCCAAATCACAAGACCCCAAAAATGGGGAATGCACATCTTATGGAAAATCACAGATGCTACAGATGACATGGAATAGGTGTAACTACAACCCAGAAGGATGTTATAATCCAATGGGGCATCTATAACTTTAATGTCAATGGAAACAGTCTTGCCATATGTTATCACAAAATCTGACCTTGATAGACTGTTGATCAAGCAGACTCTGAGTAACTCTTTCAAACCAATCTTTTGGTTGAGGCTTAGCCTCCTCAACTTGAGAGGGCTCTCTCAACAGGTTTAAGATTTTTGATTAAGGATTAGATGGCTAACTCTAGAAATAAAATTGATAAAAGTGTATAACTGGTTTAATTTCTGATTAACAAACATCTATTGGGCTATGGAGTCAAGATATGTTTCAACAAAACATCAACATCAACTCAACATGGAAGTCAGGGCACTTAGAGTTTTAGGTTTATAAACAAAATAGTAACACAGTGAATAAAACATAGTCTACAAACATGTGAAGAAATTTAGAGCATTTTCCAATGAATTCTAAGTAACACATGTTCATACCACTATAAATAGGTAGATGAGGAAAGCCATAGAGAGATCAAACACCAAAAAACTCTTTGTGAATCCTGAGTAGTAAAGCCAATCTGTATTAAGCTGAAAATACACAGTCTGCTACAATAACACAGTTTGCTTGCTAATGAAAAATTGCCAACCTTGAGAAATTCAACCTCATGTCTCTTATAGAGTAATCATTACAATCTTGGATTCCCCTATCCATCTTGAGGAGAATTCGAATTTCTAAGTTTGACACCTATCTACTCTAAAACATACTCTTAATTACAATTTATAGTTAACTGTCTCTTTAGGAGTCCTAATACAAATAGGATTGAAACTCCTTATTATGTCTAAAATAATCTTATCTAAGACTTAAATATTCTCTTTGACAGCTTCTTCTCCGTATCTTCGACCTTGATGGTGCCTTTAACCTTGTTATGAAATCCTGCTGACTCATGCCTTATCTGTCCTGAAAACCAAGGAACATGTTTTCTGCAATTAAGCCTTTATCTTCATTGATGATCTTCGAACCTTTTTGCTGGAAATATTGACTATTTCATATAGGTTACATGTGCTATCATTTCCTTGTAACCTTACCCTTCCACCTGTACAGAAGTAAACCTTTGACAAAGTATAAAAAGATGTGATGTGGCTGTGCTACGAATATAACAACTGTTTTCGTAGCGCAGAATCTGTATCATTGAAAAACATTTCTTTAACACCCTCTTTCTTCTGATTTAAAACCTAAGATTTCGTCTGTGACGATTTTCCATCCACTAGCAGCAACCAACTATTTTTACTCCCAAAATATATATGAAAAACGCCCAAAAACTCACCTACAGCAGTTTCGTAGCGCGCTACGAAACTGCTGTGTGTGCTCTTTTTACACAGTTTTTTCAAAATTTTGAGTCTTAAGGATATTTGCACTTATTCAATGATGTCCATATACTTTAACAAGTAAAAAATTTGGCTTTAAAATGTCTTCAAAAAGTAATTCCCTTTTTAATAACAAAACTGCTTTAAGGATTTGTTACTTGTTGCTCTGTTTTATCTCTACTGTAACTTACCTTCAAACTTTGTCAATTGAATTTCTAGGTCTTCAATCTGCCTCTTCAGCCTCCTGTTAGTAGCCCTTAAATTAAAATTTATCATTATCACAAATCTAGCCTCTTTTATTGTAGGAAGAGTCCAGGTAAAATACTGAGCTTCACTGTTGACTGTTTTAGGTTTTGAAACTCTTTCAAGCTCCCACAGAGCCTTTATTCTATTGAAATTTGTTTTCTCAACAGCATGTCTTCTTGCTTTCCTCTTGAGCTTAGCAATTTAAAAATTAGCTAATCTCAACTTCTCTTCAATTTCTTCCTGACTACTCTTTTCTGTTTGAGTATAAAAACCTTTGTTTTTGTCAGCGTCAGGCATTGGTGATGATAGATCTATATGTTCTTCATAAACATTGGAAACTTTCCCTATTTTCTCTAACTCCGTATCTAGCTCTTGCAACTTTTTTTATTGCCTCATTAAAGGCTTTCTGGGCTTGAATACAAACTCTGAAATCTCATCATCAAAATCCAGCTTTTTAAAAGATTTCATCTTCTTAAATTTCCCTTCATCCAATTTTATGAAGTCTGCCTGAATCGAAGGAGATTATTCAATATCAATAGCCTGTAAAATATCATTCAAATCACCCTTTAAATGTAGAATTTCTTCTGAAACCACTGTTTTACCCTTTTCCTTTGCTATTTGACTTCTAGTCAATATTTTCTAGACCGATTTGTTGGTTGATTGTTCCTGTAATGTTTCCTTAACTTTAGTTGTCTTCTTTTGTGCAGGTTGAGGAGTATCTCGAATGATAATTGATGTTTTAATTTCTGGCTCTTTCACTTGCTTTATGGGTTTCAAATTGACAAATCTGTTTGATCTTGTCTCTGCAGGATCACTAGTTTCTGATGGTGATTTTTCTTTGGCCTTATGGCTAATACCTATTTCTTGTGTTTATATCCCAAATCCACACAAAAACAAAAATGTAGACCATTCTCTATTTATCCTCTGGAGTTCATGTAAAACTATCAATTTAACTATACCATGATGGAAAAGTGAAGTTTCACATCCTTGAGTTTTCATTTTCACTTCATCTGCCATATTAGCTAAACTTCGAAACAAGAAGAAAGGAAAATCCAAAGAAATCATTCCAGTAAAATGCAACAGGAGTTTGAAATGATAATAATACACTTTATGGTATCTTCCCTTACATGTGAAATACCTTTGAATGTTGAATAGCAGGTTGGCATAGGTGTTCTTGATGTAACTTCTTGGCACTGATTTAGTTAAGTCTGTCCCTGCAAACTCTGGCTTCAGAAATATTTTACAAGGTTCCATATCAAACTTGAAATTTTTGAACCATCTTTCTTCTCCTCTTGGAATCTCTATCACTAATGATATGATCTCAAGAGAAATTGGCAAGTTTAAAACTCCAACTTTTGTATTTGAACCAGTGAAATGAAGAGCAAACCCTTTTGTCACTTGATTATGACCTCCCTGTAATTTTTCATAGAATTTCCAACATCTTGTCTTCTTGAAGGCCTCCTCAACTTATTTTTCCTTGGTTAGAGCCTCTATGCTTTCAGGCTCCATCCTTAAATAGTGGCCTGACCTATGGTTCTTTCTTTCTTCTGTCATCTTTCCCTTGAAATTCCTGTGTGTTTCTTGAAAACTCATAATATCAGACTTGCTTGATTATGGATTCAACCTCACTTGATAACTGAGAGAAGCTTTGATTTATACTTACCAAGAGCTTACCATTCAAAAAAAGGGCATGCATGAGGTGTTTCTTGCATAAGAAAATAAAACTAGGAACCAACCCTTTTCGAATTTGAAAATGAATAACATGACTAACCTCTAACGAATGTCATGATGGTTATGAATGATGGCATGTATGAGCAAGGACTCCTAACTGACACCTAATCATGAAATATTAATGGAATTTTGATGGATTTGATAACCTGACAAGACATGCTATGAATCCTTGATTTCGTAGCGCACCTAATGTAATTTCAGGGTTTTGCGCTACAAAAAGAGTAGCGTTTTCATAGTGCAAAAGTAATTTTTAACACTCTCTGCACTAAGAAAACATGGTTTCGTGGCTTAATCAATTTTTTTTTTAAATGGTTAAAAGCTTTACTTTCTAAACATGATAGGAGACACTCAAGGTATGAGATAAGGTTGTTGGACTTTATTTTGTAATGAAAATGAGACTCTAACCTTATCACTTAACCCCTAAAAACTAAAAATGACTTAACACCTATCTAAGACCATGACTAAAACAAGGTAAAATGTCCAAGTTTTAGAAAAAATAATTATGGTGATAACACCATAAATAGTTATAGGATAGTTGCAGTATAATCCAAAGGGTTGAGATGGATGACCGTCCCATGCATAGAGAGTGATGGTGGATGGGGAGAGGTCATGTGAACCAAGTTATTTCCAAACACTAGCAACCATCACACAAGTGGAGGCGGCTTCGTTGATGATACACTATTGAAAAGTGGTGTTTCTTATTGAGACAGGTATTTGAAAAGAAATAGATGAATGAAGTGGGGGATGTTCCAATTGATCAATTTCAAAGACGATCATACAATCATCTGAAGGATCCATGACACCCAAAGCATTGAGTAGAGCTTTCCGTTGGGATGGGCATGACTAGAGAAATTCCAAGGTTGACATGACAACAAGAGACTGTGCCAAGTCATATACTATGCCATAGGTATGGGAGGCTTTAGCTAAAGCAATAATTCAACTTAATGGACCTTTGGGTATCTTGGTAATAACATCTTCCTTAGGATGAGGGATCTGTAAGGTACCATATAATGATGGAATAGACTCAGTGGAAGATTTTGGTTGGGACACAGTCACAGACTTATCAGGTGGCTTGTCATACTAGCGTGATCGAGTCTGAAGGTTGAATTTCTCTCTGTTTCCCCTCATTAGAATAAATTATGAAAATATGATAATCACGAGGAGAAATTGTGGAGGTTGGGGAGGTTCTTGAAATTTTTTAGGTTGAGAAAATATGTGTCCTTGGTGAGGAAATGGGTTGGTAAGAACAACCAACTAAGATGAGGTAGGAGCCGAAGGAAGCGGAGCCATGAGATGTTTTCCTCTAGAGGCAGTTTCTTGGGTTTTCCATACTTGGCACATCTGAGGTAAAATGGGACAATCATGATTATAATGGCCATATATGCCACAACATGCACATGGCTTATTCATATGAAGGACCTTATTCTACTTGGGTTGTCTGCCCTATTGTTGGATTGCAGGATTAGGATAATTTACCTGAGGTGGATTAGGTGGAAGACCATGGTTACCCTCATTACCTTGGGATTGTAAGTTTATGTTACCTTTCTCTTGTTCTGCTTCTTGGTGTTGGGGGGATTTTTCATGCTCTGTTGAGAATACACTTGACCTTAAGGAGGAAATGGCTACTATGGTAGAGGTTGAGGAGGCATGGGAGGCTGAGGCATTGGTGTAGGAGGGGCTTGAGTGCTAGGTGGTGCATAAGGAACATATGGAGGAGGGGAAGCATTTGGATAAACAGGTTGAGCAAGGGCTGGCCCTCGCATCTACTGATGCAGTTAGATATATGTATTTGGTGTGCTTTGACCTGAATAAGGGTTGTCTGGTGGAGGGGGATAATTGTAAGAGGTAGTGGCTCTCCCCTAGAATTGACCATAACTCATATGAGGTAGGGCATATGGTTGAGGTGAGGGTGTGAAATAGATCCAATGATACCATTGACAACATGAGATTCCCCTGGTGCATTAACAATACCGAGCTAAGGTAGATCGAGGAGAACAATATAAACATAACCTGATTGAGCATAGATCAAGTCAATTTGTAAAGGTACTTGGAGTGCATCTTCCTTTGTATAAGGGAATTTTGACATGAAATATCTACCTATTGGGGCCAAAAGCGATCTAAGCAACCAATCCAAATAGACATGGTCTTCAAATTCCAGGGCCCTACACATGCTCCTCCTGCGCCATTCTTATACATGGTTAGATAAGCATGTGGCAAAATTTTGACGGAATGAAGTCAAGAGTTCGGTACCAGCGTCATAATGAAGAGGTAACTAGAAATATGATATAAAATATTTGGAAAGAGTCACAAAATGGGAATGAGTAGCATGAGGTTGGTCAACATACCACTTGGCAGCAACTCTAGTAAGCGTGCAATGAAATAAACGAAGACGGATGGAGTCTTCAGTGATGGAATTAGAGGAACACCACATGTTAAATGAGTGAGTAGGATTAGTGGGATCTTCTCAAGGATTTCCTTCAAACTTGGGTATGTCTGAAGGAAGTTTAGTAGGCATAACTAGCCAATTTGGATTATGGAGAAGAGGATTGTTTATTTGTTGATTAGAATCTAGGAGATTCAAACCAGCTATAAAGGGTAGCAATGGAGTAGGAGTGACCATATCGGTTGAGATTCCATTGGTGGTATTATGCAGGTTAGGACCTGAGTTACCACCTTGGTTTCCCACACTTACATTGGTGGCTTACATGGTGACGGTACAAGGTTAAGAAGACGTAGAATCAAAGGAAGAACTAGATGAATCGGTAGAATCTGAGTTAGAAGGACTCGATGAAGGACTGGGAGGATTAACTCTAACTTGAAGGGGAGGAGTGATACATCTTAACAAGAATTGAGGGTGAATTCCTTGAATTTTCCATGACAAGCACCTAGGGGGCACAATGATGTCAAGACAAAGATGACACTAAATGACTAAATAATGATATGAAAAAGAGTAACAAACAACAAGAAAACACCTAGTGTAGTGGTGCCAAGTGTAAAATAACTTTATAATGATGTTACTCTAATACAAGCATGCTACTCTAATACAATAAAACACGTCCTATCAAATAAAATTACCTCTAAACTATAGGTGATCTAATTCCTCAAACAATCCTAAATCTATTGATTTATATGGCCTTCCAAAGAACTTCTTACATGATGAAATCTCATCTCTGCAAGTATAGTTTTCCATAGAAAGGTGGGGTAAAGAACCAAATACTTCCCACAAATAGTAATCTAAGGTGTTTTCCTAAGATTGGTCACTACGGTTACCTTCGTCCCACGGGGGTGGTCGAGTCTTTATCTTCTTGGTGATCAGTCAATGCAATAAATTCCCTACCATGGGTTTTATAGCCTTGAGGAGAACCACTTGCACGATGACCTAGCCTAACCACCTCTAAATCAAGTTTTTGACGCACTTTGGCTTTGGACCGTGGGATGGTAAAGGATTTTAAGCTCCCTACAACTTCAACTTCTATGTCTCAATGCAAATATTTGATGGTTGTTATTGGAAGCCTATCCCACCAATCCTACACCTAACTACACAGATCTCTTGGCCCTGATGCCCAAGTGGGATTAATCTATGTGTGTTATATTATTAAATGTGGCATGTTTCAATTCTTGGATTCACATTGTTAACCAAGCTCATGTTTTCTTAGGGTGTGTAAATGTGTGTGAAAATTTGTGTTTAGTGAATGAGTTAATTGAGAATTTTTTATGATGCGATATGATACTGAAATAAAATGTTGAAATATTGTAAATAATCTTGTAAAATGACAGTAAAATAAATATCCAATCAAGCACGAACACCACCCGAAGAAGGATCTTAAACAACTAAACAAGGAGAGTCAAACAAGCTACTCAAAAACACAAAAAATGCCTATAAGGTATATTGTTAAAGGGAATGGGATCTAAAGGAACTAAGCTGATAAAATGGTAGAGACAAACAACAAAAATCAGAGGTGAAATATGCTACAAAGTGTGGTTGTGGTTTTGGTGCACAAGTGTACCAATCCACTGGTGCTTAGGAGGAGTGGTCGTTGCCTCTAAGCTTTGGTCACAGGCAGAAAAAAAAATGGTTAGCAGGTTAGTGGACATGATATAAAATATTGAACACACTAAATCATGGTATAATATGCATATATAGAGAGAAAACACAACTAAACTAAACATAAACAAAAAATCTCATAAATAGTCAAACATAACAATAATACTAACGGCGGAATCAAAGTCCCCTCTTATTGCTTGTTGTTAGGAAGAAAGATAGTATGTTTACACTCTTACCAAAGGGCCCTTAGAACTATGGAGTTCTAAGACCTAGTGCAAGGATTTTTTTAACTTTTAGCTACTGTCGCAAGGTTTCTCTCTCTATTCCAAAGGATTGAAGTTTTTGGATTGCCAACAACTGAATCCTCTCTCTACTTCTGCTTTGGATTCCACACTACTAGATTTCTCATGGGTAATTTGGCCAACATAACAACGTACTCTCCCTTTTCTCATCTCTTGGTTGGCCTTTTATAGATGAATTCAAATTCTACTTCCCTCTCTTGGTACATTGGTGGATGGTGACCCAAGAGAGAGGGTCGATTCCTTTGTGTGCTCCCTTGAGGTCCCCAGGTAGCTTAGGCGGTTGTCCTTGGGCAGCCTCAAGTGTGGGATCATCTCCTAGAGTCTGCCAAGTGGTCCCAGAAAGTGACTTCTGTGACTCCCAGGGCTACATGGATTTTCAAGGGAAAGTCACGCAACGGCACATTTATAGAAGAAAAATACATGCAAAGGCACATTTTGCCTGAGTATCCAGTGCGCAATTTGATTTCTCCTCTTGACCTTAGAGATTTTCAAAAAAATTTGGATCCTCTAATGTGCCTCATCCCTATAAATCCTTATGCTTGACATTAAATAATGTCATCTTTGCTTGTCCTTTTTTCCAGTGATAACAGTTTCCCCCTAATGTGTGAGGTCTAGGAAGAACTGTATAGCTGAAATACATTATAGCTTCTTTTCTATGTATTGTGTAGAGAGAGAGAGACCCGCATATAGTTGAAGGTTGGAATTTCCTTATAGCAGGTAGAAGAGTGACCATGTTTTTTGGGAACCCTGTAATAAATAGTATGATACAATAAATACAATTTTTTTACGAGGTAGGCATGTCCCATGCTCGTGATGCTTTGGCTAGCTAAACAAATCTATTTGAAAGAAAAAGGTTCTTTCTGTCACTAATATGGTAGTGATCTACTGATTTGGTTGATGACGAGATTTTTTGACACCCTCAGGGGCATTTTTTCTTTGACAATAGGTGGAATGTGGTGCCCACATGCGTAATCTTAGTATGAAAAATAAATTCTCATTGTATGCATAGATGTATGACTGGGACCTTCTTGTGTAAGTATTGTTGAAAGAGATGCTTATAATGGTACTGGCCTTGGAAGAATTTGAGCAAAGTGCAATGATTGTAAAGTACGATACCATCTTGACATGAAAGCTTGTGTCGTAGTCAAATGTCAGGAGGATCGATGACATATGTGGGCAATGATGATCCCCATAGTGCCACCTGATAATTCCCATATTGTGGTGAGGAGCCATCCAAGGTACTACTTCCTTTTTGGAGGATGTGAGTTGAAGTCGAAAAAAAGGAAGCCTCAACTGAATGAGAGAGTTGATGATGCAAGGGAACAGGTTCTCAGATTTTATAGGTTTAACGTAGGCATGATGGAGAGGGGTGACTGAAAACTGATGATGGGAACTTAGTGGCCCAAGGTCAGAGCATAAAAAAGTAGCTTGGCGACAATCATAACTATTTATGATGAGGGAATCCCTAGAGTCGGTAGGACTTCCAGGGTGGGTATATGTTGGTTATGAATCTTGTTGTGGCTTTGCATGAAATGTGTGATGCTCCGACCAAGGGTGACTAGGGACTGCTGCCATGGGAGAAAAATGTATGGATGAGTGGGGGACTTGTTCTCCGTTTGAGGTCTTTGTACACTTACCAAAATAATGAAACAATGGGATTGGATTGTACACAATATAGAGATGGGTGCCCCAAAACATGAAAATTATCGCTCACCGATGATGTGAGGATGGTGTTTTTGTTGAGGGTGGGGGCCCCATTGGTTGGTCTCTTGTGTGGTGGTGATGAATCGGATGGAAAATATCGTAGATGGGCTATGATGATGGAGGTATGGTAGGCCAAATGCAAGACGCGGTGGTGCGTATTCGATCTGCTTGCAAAAAATGGTAGTCCAGGAAAGGGGTTTTATTTTGATATGGTAAAACTTGACTTGATGCATGGTGGATGGATGGGCATGAAATGTTTCCCAGACTGAAGTGGTATGGAAATGGCATGGTCATTTTTCTGATGTGCGGTCTACTTTGAGTGATGGATGCCATGGAGAGGGGGAGGCTCTACCGACCAAAAAGGATGTTTATCATGTGCAAGGTAGGGAGATGATAAAAATGGTTGGGTGTTTGGAACCTATAGTTAATTTCTTATGGAGAAATGATGCTAGGATATGCAAAGTTTTTTTGGGACTCTATCATGCTAAGGGTAGAATGATACCTGCTCTGGAACCTTCAATAGATGGGATGATGGATGGTTTTTACAATACCTGCAACAAAATACCCTAATTGAAAGCATATTCTCATTCGAATATTATTGACAACATGTGTTGAATGAACAAAAGATGAGGGCATACCTGTTGGTACTAAAAAAAAAAATTCAAAGGTGTGAATGTGTAGAGCCTCCTTTGGGCATTACAAGGTGTTGATCATTGTGTTGCTTTCTATTTTGCAATTGGGTCCTGTGAGCTCTCATTATGGTCCTCCAAACAATATGAAAAGGGTGAAATATAGGCCAATATGGCTCATTTCAACTCATTTGCGACATTTGAGTGTTTGAGAGTTTGCGAGGTCAAAGGCTTATGCAGAGCTGTTCTTGCCACTTGAAGCTTGGGGAGGTGTTCACATTTCATAGTATGGTGAAAATGTGAGCAGATCCAATAATAGTAGTGTGTGATTTTCTCCTGGTTAGAGAGGTGCCTCTGAGGGAGGGAGGAGACTATGCGAAATATGTTCATGAGGTGCTTCAGTTCTTTGCACTGGTTGAGCTGGTGGCCGATTCTGTCGCATAGTCTACATGCTAGCCTAATATGGACATGGATTGTGCTAGGTCGATGTGCCTTTCTAAATTTCCCGATGTGTCGGTGTGGAAATGGGTAAGATTCATGTGGGAAATATTCCTTCCATTATGGTTTTTGAGCTTTGGATTGATGATATCCTGGCATTGCATCTCTAATAAATGTATAATGTCAATTAGTGGGTGTACTTGTGGGATATACATAAAATGCTTCTCATGGTAGTTTCCCTGACATACTAAGAAAAAATACTTACATAGGTGTTTCTGTCCTGTTCGTTGGGAAATGTGATTGGGTACCAATAGTGTAGTGCTTCTAGGTCTAGGCAAGTGGCGACCACATGGTTGTGTTTGTTACATAACTCACATGTTGGTATTATCCGTTCAGGCCAGTTGGGGGTGACTAAGGGTTCCCCGACTGGCCGATTTTTAGCTGACAGGAAGAGGATGGATCTAATCGTCACATCCTTTTGTGTCGTCGAGCTATCCATGGATTCCGTATTAGAGTCTTCTTCAAGGGAGAGGCATCCTATGGTCGTGTGTAAACTAGTTAGCGCTAAGCAAACCGAGGGATGTAATGGAATTGTTCTAAAGTGTGGTTGCGAGAAATTATAAGACATGAAAATTGTGTTGCTCACAAGCCAACATAATACACTCATTCAACTGCATACCATCTTTGAAACAGTTCCAGGGCTTCACATTCTGCGATGAAATGGTCACGTTCATCATAGAGTGCACAATGCTCGATAGGGGGAGGGGGGATGAATGAGAGCCTTTCTAGTGACTATCGTGCTTCCTGCAGGTATAAAATGACGTGATGTTCTTCCCCAGTTGGCTGGATGGGGGGATCCTCTTGATAGGATTTCTCGATGGCATGTAAGGCGTCCATGTATTGTGGAATTTATGGGAAATGATGAGTGTAATTCCCATAATGGCCACAAATAGTGCATGCATGGTTGGTACTTAATTCTTTGCCTTGATTTTTGGTGTTTGGTTCCTTTTTACGAGAAATTGTTACCGTGATATTTATCGCAAAGCTAAGGAGCAGTTTTACCTCGTCTAGCTCTGGGCATATGTGGGTAGGGTGGCCTACTATGTTGCATATGGCACAAGGTTGTAATTCCCATTTCATGGTGGGATTTTCTACCTTCTTCCCTTTTTTATTGGTTTTCTTGGTCATAAGCATAATTTTTGCGATGGAATTTTCCTTTGATGGGATGGTTGCAACAATATCCTTAACATATGGGGCCTCCTTAGGACTGAGCAGGATTAACCCTGTAGAGGTGATGTTTGTGACTCTCATCATGGTAGGTGGGACTAGGTACGAAATTGGAATTGTAAATGATAATCTTGGCAAAACCACTATGGCCAAGACTTGTTGTGACACAAAACTAGATGGGGGGTAGAGGAAAGGAGTTTGGGAGGCAGTTTAGGCTAGAGAGGCTGCCGTGGACGATGTATGGGTGTCATTACTGCTCATCTTGGTCTCCTTACTAGCTTTGGTGCTTGATGTATACATCATACACACCAAAGCCTCTGCGATATCAGATGATGATCCTGGTATAACAAGGGAATCTTCTAGAAATGACCTGAGGATAGACGATGGTTTGAATTGTTTGGGGCCATATTCTTGGTACCGTTCAAGTGTCTTAGCAAATTTGTCTACATAGGGTAGAACGAGATTGGATTTTTTTAGGATCGCTTGTCGTGGTATGTCAATTGGTTGACAGTAATGACGCGATCCTCATGGGGGGACATCATGGATCAAAAGACGGAGGAGGTTATGGCTAAAATGGCGTACATATAGATCCGCCCAAGGAGTATAATGTAATATAGTTGAGCATCCAAGACTTCAATGTATATAAAGACCGTCTTTCCATCCAAGCAGACCAAGACATTTTGGTAGAGACTGACGAGAGAAAATGGGCGCCTGTCGTATGCTCTAAGTGTGATGTCTGATGGATTTAGTTTGGGAGACCCTAACTTCTGCCAGACATTATTTTACATGATGCATGTGGATGCACCCTTGTCAATGATACAACAGTGAATGGCGATGTTTTGGACTAACATCAGTATCTCGAAGGCGACCATCGAAGGAATCCTAGGGGTGGATTTATCTAAATCAAAAGCCATTAGGAGCGAATCGGGACGGTCGATGGCACCTAACGCGGAAAGTAAGGCTTTCCTTTTCTTTGGGAATGATTGTAATACCTCCAAAGATGACATGGAGGTGGGATATTAGGCTAAATTGTCCACAATGCTATAGGTATGGACCACTTTGGAATGGGCTCACCTAGTTGGTCCCTTACCTATATTTGGAAAAGGTTCAATAGGTATCTTCGATATAGTCAATGGTGCTGTTTGTGCACTCATGCTAGCCCCTGACGAATTGGTGTTTGGTGGGGTATCATATTTTGGTTCTGTGTCTGAAAATACATTTCTTCACTAGTCATGTAGATTTCGTGGTTGTTTTTTCTAGAATCGTCGGGAGCTGTTTGTTGTCGTTGGGTGCTAACTGTCCCTTGGTGGGGGAAGGGCTCCAGCATGTCAACTGTCTATTGTGAGGATACCCCTTGTCCTCGGTTACCCTAAAGCTTCTTTAGCTCAGGGAGATCAAGACAATGGTGAGTGTAATTTCCATATTCACCACCGATTGGGCAAGAGTGGTTCGTCCGAAGATTCGCCTTCTTGTTCTGCCCTTGGGAATTATTTGTATCCTGGGTTTGATTTTGGTCGGAGTTGCCTCTAGCCTGAGATTGTGGAGGGTGTTGTTGATTATTTCTCCTCTGTCCATGATTTCCCTTTTGTTTATTTTTTTATTTTTTCCTTGCCACATTGGGAGGATAGCTTAGATTCTCCTGATACGGGTGCGGTTGTGCTTGGGAAGGTTACACAAAGTTCACATGTGCATTATTTTGCATGGGTGGGTTTTGTGCTGGGAACTAGGAGTATTGGGGTCCCTTTCCCTGGTTGTGAATGTCTGCTAGGGGGGAGCTCTTCCATCAGCATTTGTAACTACATAGTGGGTCCCCTGAGCTGGAGGGTATGGACCTCCTTGCTGATGATGGTACGACTGCACCCTATTGGTAATATTCTGCAAAGGTGCATGATGAATTTGGAAGTCGGGTTGCTTGATGTTCTGGCTAGGATCATGCACGTAACTGGGGTAATGACTACTACTACCTAGATGATTATGGGTCAGTTACCCAATCAATCTGTCTGTACTGTTCGACACGCATATAAATTATTTATAAGTTTGTAGGCATGGGGCATTAGGTAGGATGTTGTGAATGTATAATGACTGCGTGTAAATTAGCTCGAGCTACTAGGATTTACTGATGGAATCCTCTTCATACGTAGGTTTTTGGGTCCCTACATCTTTTGAAATCTCTGTAGTGAAAGTTTTCAGGAATAGGTCCAGCAGAACTCGATTGTCGAGTTTGGTTTTGCTCAAACTACAACGTCCCCACCATTCATAGAGATGGTTTGAGATATGGACGGCTAGTGTCTATCTAAAATGTGTTAGTAATTCCATCCCAGAATCATGGTGGATGGATAGTTAAAAATATGTGAGGAATGTGGTAGCGAGGGCACTAAAGGTTCCATGTGTAGCAGAAGGTTGCTCCACATACCATTTCGCAGCTGGTCTGGTTAGGGTGCACTAAAATAGTCTCGGTCGAATAGTATCATCAATGATGTTGTTTGTCGAACACCATAGGTCGAAAGTCATTATGTGATTTCCTGGGTCTTCCACTTGCTTCCTATCGAACATTGGAATGTCCGAGGGGAGCTTCGTGGGCATGGGGGGCCATGTTGGGTTGTGTGCAATAGGTTCATTTGTTAACTTGGTTAGATCGAGTAAGTTCAACGATGCTAAGAATAGTGACTATGGGTTGAGAGCCATTGCAGACTGTGAATACACATTGTTCTGGTTAGATATGGGGTTTGTCTATGACGTACTGTAATATTCCTAAATTATCTTGTAGCTAATTGGAATATTAAAGTTTTTTTTTCACTTAGATAGGTGAATAAGTGGGTATGGATACCCATAAATCTCTTTATGATGAATAAAACCACTTCTCATGTGAAATTGGATCATCATTCTAGCTTAATAAATCACCCTAAGGTGTGAAAAACTACTAGAGCATGTGGACTAGATCAATGTTGACCAGATCAACAACGTTGTTATGTAGATCATGGAGGATTAATAGAGGACAACATAGTCATTTAGGAGGAGTCCATGCATGAGAGTAGCTCCATTATTGAGTGGGACCCAGGGTGAGGAAGCTCACCAAGCATAAAAGGAAGAGCATGGAAACATTAGAAGCCATGGATTTGTATTATTGATTTTTATCTTTCTAGATCTAGATGTGATATTTATGTGCATGCTTTTGTTGTTTAGTAGGGTTTGTTGTGCTGCTTAGAACAAGGGTGTTTCCGAGTGGAAATCCCACTCTCATCCTTGCGGTAATTAGAGTGCCTACTGAGGAGAGGTTATATTGAGCTACATTACCACTATATGGGATTTAGCCAAGCTTTAGTCTACTATACATTGCAGTTATGTTTAGAGCTCAGTTGTGTTGCAGGGGTGTAGCAGTGGAGGAGAGAGATATTCAATTTCTGAGCTATTTTTCCATTGGAGGGATCATCCTTTCATCTGGAAGCTTGTGAGGAAGTTCTCAGGGTTTCATTTCATATTTTGGCACTAGGCCAAGTAGCTATCATTAGCTACAATGTAGTTTCCCTCAAGAACTACGTTATTTTAGGGAACAGTTGTAGGAGCGGGTTTATTTCCCTAGTTGGAGGAGTTGTGTTTCCTGTGAGGAGATAAACCCTTCATTTAGGATATATATTGGGGGAGGGTCATCCATTTCATATTTTAGATCATCCCCATCCTATCAGTGATTCAACTGCAAAGATTGTTCAGCCCTAGAGCCAAATCTGATATTTTTGTATAGTGTGTATTTCTGGAAACCTTTTATGGGTTGTCGTGGAAATCTGTTTTGGATCATGGATCTCTAGTCTTATCACTTTGGAGCATTGGATTAGCAGCAATATATTTTCTTATTTTCCAGCTGCTATTCTCTCATAGAAAACACAATTTCTGCATTCCTATATTTCATGTATTAACAACATTTCAGATTTAGGTGTATTCTTTCATGGGAGGCTTTTTTTCCCAACTTAGGTGATATTTTCCTCAAGAATTTGTACCTATTTTTCTATTATAATCATAATGGAATGGCTCTATTGTTGTCTCATGTATTGATTCAGTGATATTTCTGCATATTTCCAGTTTTATGAGCTATATTCCTGCTTTTCCCATTTGGGAATATTATAGTGGTATCAGAGCATAATCTTGGCTCAGCCTATGTATTTCAGCCATTATGTCATCTAAGGAGGCTTCTCATAGGAAGGAGAAGATTTGTAGAAGAGATGAAGGAAAAAATTCATTATCAGGAGGGAAGGAGTTCTCAAAACTTCTTCTTCAAACTATGCAGGGCATTAAGAGAGACATCAAAGAGATGAGAATGGAGAGATGTAGATATTCTCCAAGAGGGCTTGTACATGAATAAAGCTCCAGATTTTCACATTATGGGTGTGAGAATTCAGATGCACCATCAGATCTACAACATGGTATACCATGCCTACATTCTTGGCAAGAACAGAAGAGGAATGAGACACACCAAAGGAGGAGACTCTTGGTGAATATATCCAAGAATATGAATCTCAGTCTAGAATATTCAAGGATAATATAAAATTCCAAGGGTTTTGTCAACTCAAAGAAGATAGAAGACCCAGTAACCATAATAGAAGAAGAGGGTGCATGCAACACACTTTGGGTGGATTATTTCTACCTACTTTTGATGGGTCACCCAAGAGCACAACCAAGGCTTGGGTAAAGAAAATAGACACATATTTTCAGCTGCATCAAGTTTCAGAAGAGGAATCCATTAGAGTTGCAGTGTTGCATCTTTAAGGTAAGGCTCATGCCTAGTGGTTTTATGAATCTTCTTCATTGAATAATGCAAATATATCTACTTATGCAAAGTTCACCAGGGGGTTAGTGAAAAGATTTGATCAAATATATTCTAAAACTTCTTTGGGGGAGCTATCCAAACCCAAGAAATCATAACCTTTACATGAGTTGGAAGGATCCATGAAGCCAACTCCATTTTAGAACATTGTTGAGGGGGTTAAAGATCTGAAACATATTTTACAAGGGAAAATGCCCCACTTCAGCAAAAACCTTCTTCTCAAGAAGAAGACGTGAGGATTCCTCCTTCAAGAGTAGATCAAGCCAAAGGATCTCTTAATGATGAGGTATTCTCCAATGATGAGGAGAAGGAAGAGGAAGAGCTAGAATGAACCTCCAGCGATGTAAAAGGAGGAGATTGTTGAAGCCTCGAAAATCGCTGCTACAACATTGGGGGATAACCACCCGGTCCGGACCTTAATGCAACTCCTTTTCCGTTTATAATAGTGGCTCCGACTGGTTTAACTAGGTCCAGTTACCTTTTCCCTATCGCTATTGGTTTATGATGTATCATTAACTACCAATAGACAGGGATATCAGATCAATTCTTCTTGCTGATCAGGCAAGAGAATGACCCTTAAGCTGATTTGAGTTCAGCCAAACCACAACTAAGATTTTGCCTCTTTGAGAAGAGAACTTGAAAGAATGTAAATTTAATCTAATTGCAAACTTATTCTATAATGCAAGAAAAAAGAAACTAATCTAAATCCTATCTCAATTAGGTAGATGAAAATCTAACCCAACTAAGAGCAAGATGATTAAATAATGAGAATTAAAATATGTCTGGTTTTAAATTAATGCTAAGCTAATGAAGAAATTCAATTAGCTCACATTTGTGAGTACCAAAACACATTCTATTGAGACCATTTGACTGAAATAATAAATCAACAACACTCTGGAAGAAATTCACAAAAATTGATATCGATTATCATATCAGCCAAACTAATAATTAAACGATAACATGTGGAAGAAATTCACAACACAGTACCATTTAATAAATCAGTGTTATAAGACAGCTTTCTGAGTAATGGTTACTCAGAAATCAGAGTTTAATTCATAAGAGCAGAGATACTTAACAATTTGAGACAAATTATCCATATTAACAGAAATGCCAAAACATGAATAAAATGAAACAACAATTTTATTAAAATAAAAATGAAAGTGGTATTTGATACAGAAATGCCAAAAATACTAGTTAATTGAGTCTGCTTCTCTGATCCTGGTCTCTAACAGTACTTTACATTACTTGAATTTCTGCTTTCAAGACTAGAGCTGCAGAAATGCAAAATCTGCCCATCATGCATAATTCAAGATATAAAGAATAAACCCTCATTAATGTTCAGATCTGAAACTTTCTCTCCTCCCAATCTACAACTCTAAATTCCTATAACAGAAATGCTTTTAGAAATCTGGAATTGCAGAGGAGAGCAGCCCCCATTTTACATTTTGCCATCTGCAATTTATAATCCTCCCAAAAGTATTTTTAGAAGAGAGTTTGTTGAAGAAAAATCTGCCCAATCCAACTTTAATTGCTCAAAAATTCCAATCTTTAATTGTTGGAGTCTTCTCATTGATTGAAATCTTTTTCCTCAATATCCCTTCTATTGTTTTTTCCTGCAAAAAGAAATTAAAATGAATTAAGATGCAATAATAAAATCCAAATATTATTTCTAACATTAAAACAAATCCAATCAAATTCTATTTAAATAAATAAAAAGGAAATTTGAGCTTCTTATTGATACTCATAATGATCTTAATTAACCAAGGATAATATTGATGCATGAATCTGCAATTAGAAGAGGTTGGGCAAATGAAAATGAAGAAAACAAAACTCAGAAAATTGATTTTATTTTTAGAAATTTGGAGCTTGATCTTCTGCCCGATTTTTGACCCAATAAATCATCAAATCTGTTAGTGAAACCTCCTCATAAATGTTCTCCTTGATTTTATCTTTCTAATGAGCCATCCTGGGCCTCATTTGGTCAAGTATAACTCAATCTATGAGCTTCCAAAGTTGATGAGTCAAATCTGGCATAAATCTGGAAATTCTGTTTGCTGGGCTAAAAATCAGAATTTTTAATTAGAAATTTAGTCCTAAATTAGATTCTAATTATCTAATAATTAATTCTAAATTAATTATTAACTAACTAACAATTAATTCAGTTACAAAATTAAATTAATATACAAATGATTTGAAAAAAATTAATTTAAATACGATTAATATTATAGTTCAAATTGTATTAAAATTATAATAAACATTATTATTATAATATAATTATTATAATATAAAAAATATAAAAATTAATTTACAAACCATTGGAATTAATCTAAACCCAATGGATCTGAAATTGCAAAATTGTGATCTGCGATATCGCGATATTGCGATTCCGCGACTGATTCAATCATGATCTCATGACTTGATTCTCAAATCATGATTCTAAGGATGACCAACTGCGATCTGCGATCTGCGATGGATCTGGGAAAAAAATAAAAATTTTTTTTTTAATATTAAGTTTTTCTAAACTACAGCTACTCTGAAAATAAATAAAAAGAATAAAAATAGCAGTTTTAACCCAGACTTAGATAAATGATGGGACTTCAAAGGAGTACCATTTTTAAACCAGTTGACCAAATGAGGCGAAACAAGCGTCAATGGGAGGCTTATAAAAAATTAATTCTAACAAAGCAATCAAAACAAGAATTCAAAGAAAATGAAAAATTAACAATCGCGTAGGATAATCAAATAAAATAAAAATCTGAAAAGGCGTTTAGTCAAAAATTTATAGAAAGGGTCCCCATTATTTGAAGTGAAAAAGTAAAAAATGGGGGGGTTGTGTTTTACCACAACAATGGCGACACACGGGAGAAGAACCAGTTATCTCTATTTGATATGAATGATATTTTCCTAAAATTTAAGTAAAAATAATTAAAGAAAAGAGAATTATACTTAAAATGCTTGACTAGGTTCATTAGTCTGAATAAAAGAAAGAATCATCTAACTATAATTTTTCTTAAAATTCCTCATAGATTAAAATATTTCAAAACTCTATATCAGTCCTTAATTAGTTGTAGAGATAAAGCAGGGGTCACTTTACAGCTTAGCTTTTAAAATATACTCATTTGTCACAGGTAGAGCCACTGCTGCCAGCAAACATCTATAGTCTCGACAGGGTTACCTTTTAATCACCAATGATTCAAAATCCCATCTCTTTAAGAATTATTGACCTAGAGATAAATCCATTTATATATGTTTATTTTTATTTTTATTTTTTTATTTATTTATTTATTTATTTATTTTTTATAAATCTTAAAAGCCATTGTCCTGGTTTGGTAGCCAGATAGTTGACAATGCCATTCACTGGTTATAATTGGACTGAACAAGCTGGCTCGTGATGAGACCCCTTGTCTTATAATTGTTTGCAATCATAAGCCATTACCCTGGTTTGTTTGGCAGTGTTGGTAATGTCAGCCTATTTTTCCCCTATGATCATGGTAAGTAGGCTCATGATGAGACCTCTTATCTTTTAAGTTTAAATATATCTCTGGATTATACTCTAGAAAATAAGACTCTTTGGGACAGGGAGAATCATTTACTCAAGAGTTAAGAATGACAATTTCACAGTTAAAAGGTGCTTTGCTGTAAAGTGTCTTTACTTGGTTAAAAATAACTTTTCTTGACTGATAATAGAACTTTGAAAGATCTTAATAAAATATTGAAATCTCAAAATGATTACAATTTTGATAAAAAAGAAATTTCTCCAGATTTTATGATACTTTGTCAACTTCTCTAAATCGGTAATCTCTTCCTTAAGTATGTCTACCTTTATAATAAGAAAATCAAACTTTTAGTAAGATATTTAAGAAAAAGCTAATAGATGACTATTAACAATTTTTCTCCATGTATGCTGACCATAGTTAGGTAACAAGAAGGCCTTCCATATAAATCATGGCAAAGTCACCAAAATCAAAACTGAAAACCAAACGAAAAAGAATTCTTATGCTAAAATGAGAAAGAAATTAGCAAAAATAAAAATGAAGAAAATTAAAAAATGGAAAGGAAAATCCAAATTTCAGAAGATAAACTCAAACAAGAATGTTTATACCAATGTCTCAACAATATGAAGAAAGAAAATAATCGTGTAATCAATCCTTCTTATGTCGAGATTTAGAAAATTCATACCTTGCAGGGTTGTAAGTGTTTTAGGCTTTTTGGATAGCAGTGACGATAAAATTCAGCCACAATGAAAACTTTCTGTCTGATTTCAATCTTTTTTGTTTCCAAGCATCATCTTAATCATTTTCTAATAAAAAGTAATGCTTAAAGAAACAGATTAAAGGTTCAGAAACTTCCTAGCGCAGTTGTTTCAATGAGGATTATCGCTGCTTCTTGAAATTAAGCCAGGAGAAGAGTATGGACTTCGAAAATATGATCCGACAGAAGATTAGAAGCTTTTATGAAGAGCTACAAAACAGATTCATGTATCAGAAAAAAAAAAAACTGAAACTAAAGTAACGAAATGGAAATTAATGAAAGTGGGTACATGAATCTTACCATTGGATGATTGCTTCTGATCTTACCTGAAAGGTATCAGTTTCTCCAAACTAGCTAACTTCTTATTTTAATTAACATTAAAAACATGAAGAAGTCAAACTAACCAAAATCTTATAACCCAAAATCATTATTTATTTTATTTACACTAAAGTAAGCAGTAAAATGTAAAAATGGAATGCTTAGTGCTCAAGGGAATTGAAATTAAAAGAAATGCATCAAAAATGAAAATGTGAATTTGCAGTAACGAATGTTTCTCAAAATATTATAAGTTTCATATAAACTCCATGATTTTATAAATTGTCCAGAATCAAGACCAAATCCAAAATAATAAATTAAAATATGAAAATAGAGATGTCTTGAATTACTTTTTTTTTTAAATTATGGAATTATATATTTAAAACTAAAATATATGAGAAATCAGAATGATTTGAATACGCCGCAAATTTATCATCAGCTGCTTTCTTACCATAGTGATTACCCAAGCTTGCTTTTTAAATAACACATCGCCGTATTGGATGATTCGCATCACATGTTTCTTCACCATGCTTCGAGTTTAATTTTCAAAACTTCACCTTTGTTGCTATGCCATATATCGATTAAATGTTAATGGCTCAGAGGTATGCATTGAAAGCTATCACATCAGAGATTGCAATGGCAAATTTCCGATATGAAAACATGTGATGAGAACATGTACAATGAAATGAAGCGATCACATCATTAAAGATATATTATATTGGGGATTGGGGAATATTGACACTGTGCTTCCCTTATTGCACATCGCACATCGCACATCGCAAATTCTGAATTGTGATGTGAGTATAATTAAAAATGCGATGAAGCGATTGCGATATCGGAAATTTCTAATTGGCGATGTTAATCAGCGATTGGTAAATGTTTTGGTACCCGATGTAATACAATATGATTCTTGCGATGCCGATATGCGATGAAGAGTGGACCCGATAGATTTATGATGAAAATTTAATAACATATCGGATCTGAGAAGTCGACCCTTTTAAAGTTATGCTCCTACCATAATTTGCGATTGAATGGACGCGATATTTTATAAACTTGATTTGAATTTCATATCGGGTCCATAATTATGTGGTCGTCGCAATATTGGTAAAGGCAATTCATGATAATGGAAGTATACTTCAACTACAAACCTCGGATATGCAAAATGCGATATGGCATATGAGTGAAGTAATACATCAGAGATATTTTATGAACAATTTGTTATCAAAACTGCTAAGAGCCACTTCCGATGAAACATTTCGCTACAAATGGTTGTGAAGTGGATAATGTGATATCGGAATGAAATGATTGAAAAAGATGAGCAGGCTAGGAATATTGCAAACATTTTCACTGAAGTATCAACAATATGAAAATCACGTTGAATCCTATAATATTGCTTGAAATTTCAATTAAGTTTTCTGATGGTTGAAAGCAAAGTTAAAAATGCTCAAATTCTCAAAATAAAATTTCCCTGAGCCTGTTGCAAATTTGAAATGGGTTTGCTGCTTACTTAAAGTTTTGAAAACAAATGAAAACCTACAATTAAAACAGAAAAATTATCAAAAATAAACTAAAGAAAATATAAACTAATGATAGATGAAAATGAACTTGTAAATGCATACCTGGAAGGAAATTGTCTGTAGATTTTACCTCATGAATCTTCAAATTCTTCCTTCGATTTATCAAAATTATGACTTTGTTCAAAATCATCTCATTATTTATTCTAAATCGGAGTGAGCAATCAGCCTAAATAAAATCTGCTTGTTCATGTTCATGAAATATAAAATTTACCAGAAATAAATATGAAAATAGTTTTCCCTTTTGAATTGAAACAACAATTTATTACCTCTGCTCATTCTGAATTGACTTGAGAAAAATCTATATTGTTATAGTGACTATTAAATAATGCCTTTAGTAAATAAATATGATGCGTATTACAACATCAGATAATAAACTAAAGGTCTGAATGGGATTAAAGCCACTAATTGTGGAAAAATGTCAAAACAGATTTGAATGTGTGCACACAACAAAATGTACATCCTAAAGGTCAGCTTAACAAATTTCGAGGAAGATATTATGAACTTCATATGAATACCACGAAAGGTTAGACTGACTAATAATGATTGATTCAGAATTAAGCTTATCATAGACAGTCATACATTTCATGGGATAATGAGATCATGAAGCTTTTATATCCTCAAAACCTCTATCATATAAATTTCAAAAGAAAATATTAGAAGGAATCCAGAAATTAAGAAAAGTGGCTTTGAGGCGATTGATGCCAAGTGCAACCTTAATTGAATTTAATCAAGAGATTATTCAAAATAGACAGAGTAGAGGTATTGTTGTAAGAAATTAAAAAAAGGAAAGCAAGAATTAATATTTTCTGATTGGTAGAAAATGTTTTCATTGAACATGTATGAAAATCGCTGATTGCTTTGTTTTATTTTTAATCTACAGAACTTTTAAAAATAATTTAACTATATAAAACAAACAAACTAAATTAATTCTACTCCTATTCTAACCATATACTTGAAAAATGACTAGGTATAGTCATATTTCCAATGTAACCATTCTCTCATTTTTATTCTTGCATATATGTACAATTCAAATGTTAGTAATAAAAATACAAATCTAATTAAACTAAGAAAATTAAACCTGAAATCAGAATGTACAACTATTGTTAGAAGCTTATCTAAAATCTCCTTCTCATGAAATTTTCTTTCCAATTGAATACCAATTGGATCATAGAAATCTGGATGGATTTCTATTAAGGATTGGGAACTGTTCAAAGGAAGAGATAACAGGCTAGATTGTGGATATGAGCTTTTAGATTCAAAAGCCTGGAAGAAAATGTTAGTGTTATGTGTAAATGTTAAGTTATTGACAATATTCCATGAAGGAAAACTTTCCAAATATTTTTCAAATGAATTAATGAAAAATGGATGGAAATCTTTCAAATGAAATAGAAAATTATTAATTAAATTGGATTGCTGGAAGATTTCTAAAAATACATTCTCTTTTTGATACTGCCTTTGGGAAGATAGAAGCTTTTGATATTTATGATTATAATATGAAACTTCAATTTCCCAATATTGCAATGCATCAATTGAATGTTTGATAGTAAAGTGCTCAATATGCCAGCGTAATGTATCAAAATTTTGAAAAATAAAATGAGAAAACAAATCTAAATTTGAAAGAAAAAACAAAATGAAATCTCTATTGGTACAACTAATGTTACAGCACAATCGGGATCGTTTTGAAATAATTTCTTTTTCACAAGGATTGGCCAGAATTATGGAATTTGAATTTCGAATTCCAACTTGTAAATTAGAAAAATATTTATGATTATGAACATGAATGAAAGTTTGATCATGATATGAATCATAAATTGGAATATTTTTTCGAATAGTGAAATCATGAAGATGATTATCTGCTTTAGAGTGAGGATTAGTTGGAATAATTTCTAAATTGAAATGTTCCTCATTTTCAGATGTTATTTGAATTTTCTCATGAGGATTTTCTTTAGAAGAATAGAAATCAACATCCTCAATGTGAGAGTAATTATCATAAATGACTTCACAAAATTCTCTAGAATTCCCTTCAATCTTATCCAATATATGCAAACATGGAGGAACAAGAATTTCATGTTCATTAATGGCAAAAGAATGATCATTAATTGCTTCTCTATCTTGATAAAAATTTAATGGTAATTCATTTAAATCAGCCTCTGTATTTTCTGAAATATCATTAACATCAAGAGGGGAAAAATTACCATCATTAAAAATATCAGGATAAAGGGAAAAATGTGAATCTGAAATAATGCATTTAAAAATGTCCTTGTTTGGGAAGTCTTGTGCATTAAGCCCATTGTAAATTTCAGATTCTAAATCATTCCTTTGTGTGCTCATGCTTTCTTGAAGAAGATTGCTTTGCTGCTCTGATTTCAGCATTTGTTCATCATGAAAAGATTCAGAAATTTGTACAACAGTTTGCATGCTATTATTTACTTTGATTGTTGTTTGCACTTGCTGATTTGCAATCTGATTTTCTAAATTTAATGCAGAGAAACTTTCAGATTCTAATGCAGGTCTTTCTCCAAAATTGCTGTTGTTGTTTTCTTGCATTTGATTAGAAATATTTTCCAAGCTTTGTGAAACCTCTTCATCACAATTTATTTGCATACCCAAATTGGATTTCTCATTTATATTGGAAGGGGATGGAACAAAGCTTGAACTAATTTCATATGGATCGGGAATAGGAAGAAGAGAATAATTATGTTCAAACCAATCTAGTGATTCTTCTTTCATAGGTTGATCTTTGACATCAAATTTTAAACAATTTAAATGAAGTCGAATATTAAAATCTCTAACAGACTCATTTTCATTTCGTAGATATTCAATTTCATCACATACCTGATCATAATCATAGTGGTCAAATTTAAAAATGAAACTTGTAACAAATTGATCCCAGCTGTGAATTGAGGCAACCGGAAGAGTTCTACACCAGTTTCTGGCTTCTGCCGCAAATGTGAGAGTAAAAATTCTGCATAAAATGCCTTCATCAATTCCTTTAAAATCATAATTTGAAACATTTTGAATAAATTGAAGGACATGATTAAAAGCAGAAGAATTTTTCTTACCATTAAACTTTACCTGAGACAAGAGTCTTACCACTTCGGGTGGAGTATTGGAAGATGCACGTCCATGGATACAACTCCAAATTGGAAGTGTAAAATGAGCCATCATGATTAAATAAAATGTTAAAATTAAAAAGACTCCAATAGACAACAAGTTTCAGGCCCTCCTTCTAGCGCCAAAAATGTTGAAGCCTCGAAAATCGCTGCTACAACATTGGGGGATAACCACCCAGTCCGGACCTTAATGCAGCTCCTTTTCCATTTATAATAGTGGCTCCGACTGGTTCAACTAGGTCCAGTTACCTTTTCCCTATCGCTATTGGTTTATGATGTATCATTAACTACCAATAGACAGGGATATCAGATCAATTCTTCTTGCTGATCAGGCAAGAGAATGACCCTTAAGTTGATTTGAGTTCAGCCAAACCACAACTAAGATTTTGCCTCTTTGAGAAGAGGACTTGAAAGAATGTAAATTTAATCTAATTGCAAACTTATTCTATAATGCAAGCAAAAAGAAACTAATCTAAATCCTATCTCAATTAGGTAGATGAAAATCTAACCCAACTAAAAGCAAGATGATTAAATAATGAGAATTAAAATATGTCTGGTTTTAAATTAATGCTAAGCTAATGAAGAAATTCAATTAGCTCACATTTGTGAGTACCAAAACACATTCTATTGAGACCATTTGACTAAAATAATAATCAACAACACTCCGGAAGAAATTCACAAAACTGATATCGATTATCATATCAGTCAAACTAATAATTAAACAATAACATGTGGAAGAAATTCACAACACATTACTATTTAATAAATCAGTGTTATAAGACAGATTTCTGAGTAATGGTTACTCAGAAATCAAAGTTTAATTCATAAGAGCAGAGATACTTAACAATTTGAGACAAATTATCCATATCAACAGAAATGACAAAACATGAATAAAATGAAACAACAATTTTATTAAAATAAAAATGAAACTGGTATTTGATACAGAAATGCCAAAAATACCAGTTAATTGAATCTGCTTATCTGATCTTGGTCTCTAACAGTACTTTACATTACTTGAATTTCTGCTTTCAAGACTAGAGCTGCAGAAATGCAAACTCTGCCCATCATGCATAATTCAAGATATAAAGAATAAACCCTCATTAATGTTCAGATCTGAAGTTTTCTCTCCTCCCCATCTACAACTCTAAATTTCTATAACAGAAATGCTTTTAGAAGTCTGGAATTGCAGAGGAGAGCAGCCCCGTTTACATTTTGTTATTTGCAATTTATAATCCTCCCAAAAGTATTTTTAGAAGAGAGTTTGTTGAAGAAAAATCTGCCCAATCCAACTTTAATTGCTCAAAAATTCCAATCTTTAATTGCTGGAGTCTTCTCATTGATTGAAATCTTTTTCCTCAATATCCCTTCTATTGTTTTTTCCTGCAAAAAGAAATTAAAATGAATTAAAATGCAACAATAAAATCCAAATATTATTTCTAACATTTAAAACAAATCCAATCAAATTATATTTAAATAAATAAAAAGAAAATTTGAGCTTCTTATTGATACTCATAACGATCTTAATTAACCAAGGATAATATTGATGCATGAATATGCAATTAGAAGAGGCTGGGCAGATGAAAATGAAGAAAACAAAACTTAGAAAATTGATTTTATTTTTAGAAATTCGGAGCTTGATCTTCTGCCTGATTTTTGACCCAATAAATCATCAAATCTGTTAGTGAAACCTCCTCAGAAATGTTCTCCTTGATTTTATCTTTCCAATGAGCTATCCTGGGCCTCATTTGGTCAAGTATAACTCAATCTATGAGCTTCCAAAGTTGATGAGTCAAATCTGGCATAAATCTGGAAATTCTGTTTGCTGGGCTAAAAATCAGAATTTTTAATTAGAAATTTAATCCTAAATTAGATTCTAATTGTCTAATAATTAATTCTAAATTAATTATTAATTAAATAACAATTAATTCAGTTACAAAATTAAATTAATATACAAATGATTTGAAAAAGTTAATTTAAATACGATTAATATTATAGTTCAAATTATATTAAAATTATAATAAACATTATAATTATAATATAATTATTATAATATAAAAGATATAAAAATTAATTCACAAACCATTGGAATCAATCTAAACCCAATGGATCCGAAATTGCAAAATTGCAATCTTGCGATATTGCGATATTGCGATCTGCAACGGATCCGAAATTGCAAAATTGTGATCTTGTGATATTGCGATATTGCGATCTGCGACGAATCTGAAATCTGCAATCTGCGACGGATTCTGAAATCTGCGATCTGCGATCTGCGACGGATTCTGAAATCTGCGATCTGCGATCTGCGACGAATCTGAAATCTGCGATTTGCGATCTGCGACGGATCCGGGGAAAAAAAATAAAATAAAATTTTTTTTAGTAATATATATTTTTTGAAACTACAGCTACTCTGAAAATAAATAAAAAGAATAAAAATAGCATTTTTAACCCAAACTTAGATAAATGATGAGACTTCAAAGGAGTACCATTTTAAAACCAGTTGACCAAATGAGGCGAAACAAGCGTCAATGGGAGGCTTATAAAAAATCAATTCTAACAAAGCAATCAAAACAAGAATTCAAAGAAAATGAAAAATTAACAATCGCGTAGGATAATGAAATAAAATAAAAATCTGAAAAGGCGTTTAGTCAAAAATTTATAGAAAGGGTCCCCATTATTTGAAGTGAAAAAGTCAAAAATGGGGGGTTTGTGTTTTACCACAACAATGGAGACACACGAGAGAAGAACCAGTTATCTCTGTTTGATATGAATGAGATTTTCCTAAAATTCAAGTAAAAATAATTAAAGAAGAGAGAATTATACTTAAAATGCTTGACTAGGTTCATTAGTCTGAATAAAAGAAAGAATCATCTAACTGTAATTTTTCTTAAAATTCCTCATAAATTAAAATATTTCAAAACTCTATATCAGTCCTTAATTAGTTGTAGAGATAAAGCAGGGGTCACTTTACAGCTTAGCTTTTAAAATATACTCATTTGTCATAGGTAGAGCCACTGTTGCTAGCAAACATCTATAGTCTCGACAGGGTTACCTTTTAACCACCAATGATTCAGAATCCCATCTCTTTAAGAATTATTGACCTAGAGATAAATCCATTTATATATGTTTATTTTTTTTTATTTTAAAATTTTATTTTATATTTTTTTTTTATATTTTTTTTTTATAAATCTTAAAAGCCATTGTCCTAGTTTGGTAGCCAGATAGTTGACAATGCCATTCACTGGTTATAATTGGACTGAACAAGCTGGCTCGTGATGAGACCCCTTGTCTTATAATTGTTTGCAATCATAAGCCATTACCCTGGTTTGTTTAGCTGTGTTGGTAATGTCAGCCTATTTTTTCCCTATGATCATGGTAAGCAGGCTCATGATGAGACCTCTTATCTTTTAAGTTTAAATATATCTCTGGATTATACTCTAGAAAAATAAGACTCTTTGGGACAGAGAGAATCATTGACTCCTTAAGAGTTAAGAACGACAATTTTAGAGTTAAAAGGTGCTTTGCTGTGAAGTGTCTTTACTTGGTTAAAAATAACTTTTCTTGATTGATAATAGAACTTTGAAAGATCTTAATAAAATATTGAAATCTCAAAATGATTACAATTTTGATGAAAAATAAATTTCTCCAGATTTTATGATACTTTGTCAACTTCTCTAAATCGGTAATCTCTTCCTTAAGTATGTCTACCTTTATAATAAGAAAATCAAACTTTTAGTAAGATATTTAAGAAAAAGCTAATAGATGACTATTAACAATTTTTCTCCATGTATGTTGACCATAGTTAGGTAACAAGAAGGCCTTCCATATAAATCATGGCAAAGTCACCAAAATCAAAACTGAAAACCAAACGAAAAAGAATTCTTATGCTAAAATGAGAAAGAAATTAGCAAAAATAAAAATGAAGAAAATTAAAAAATGGAAAGGAAAATCCAAATTTCACAAGATAAACTCAAACAAGAATGTTTATACCAATGTCTCAACAATATGAAGAAAGAAAATAATCGTGTAATCAATCCTTCTTATGTTGAGATTTAGAAAATTCATACCTTGCAGGGTTGTAAGTGTTTTAGGCTTTTTAGATAGTAGTGACAATAAAATTCAGCCACAATTAAAACTTTATGTCTGATTTAAATATTTTTTGTTTCCAAGCATCATCTTAATCATTTTCTAATAAAAAGGAATGCTTAAAGAAAAAGCTAAAGGTTCTGAAACTTCCTGGTGTAGCTATTTCAATGAGGATTATCGCTGCTTCTTGAAATTAAACCAAGAGAAGAGTATGGACTTCGAAAATATGATCTGGCGGAGGATTGGAAGCTTTTATGAAGAGTTGCAAAACATATTTATATATTAGAAAATCAAAACTGAAACTAAAGTAATGAAATGGAAATAAATGAAAGTGGGTACATGAATCTTACCATTGGATGATTGCTTCTGATCTTACCTGAAAGGTATCAGTTTCTCCAAACTAGCTAACTTCTTATTTTGATTAACATTAAAAACATGAAGAAGTCAAACTAACCAAAATATTATAACCCAAAATCATTATTTATTTTATTTACACTAAAGCAAACAGTAAAATGTAAAAATGGAATGCTTAGTGCTCAAGGGAATTGAAATTAAAAGAAATGCATCAAAAATAAAAATGTGAATTTGCAGTAACGAATGTTTCTCAAAATATTATAAGTTTCATATAAACTCCATGATTTTATAAATTGTCCAGAATCAAGACCAAATCCAAAATAATAAATTAAAATATGAAAATAGAGATGTCTTGAATTACTTTTTTTTTTAATTATGGAATTATATATTTAAAACTAAAATATATGAGAAATCGGAATGATTTGAATACGCCGCAAATTTATCATCAGCTGCTTTCTTACCATAGTGATTACCCAAGCTTGCTTTTAAAATAACACATCGCCATATTGGATGATTCGCATCACATGTTTCTTCACCATGCTTCGAGTTTAATTTTCAAAACTTCACCTTTTTTGCTATGCCATATATCGATTAAATGTTAATGGCTCAGAGGTATGCATTGAAAGCTATCACATCAGAGATTGCAATGGAAAATTGCCGATATGAAAACATGTGATGAGAACATGTGCAATGAAATGAAGCAATCACATCATTAAAGATATATTATATTGGGGATTGGGGAATATTGACACTGTGCTTCCCTTATTGCACATCGCACATCGCACATCGCAGATTCTGAATTGTAATGTGAGTATAATTAATAATGCGATGAAGCGATTGCGATATCGGAAATTTCTAATTGGCGATGCTAATCAGCGATTGGTAAATGTTTTGGTACCCGATGTAATACAATATGATTCTTGCGATGCTGATATGCGATGAAGAGTGGACCCGATAGCTTTATGATGAAAATTTAATAACATATCGGATCTGAGAAGTAGACCCTTTTAAAGTTATGCTCCTACCATTATTTGCGATTGAATGGACGCGATATTTTATAAACTTGATTTGAATTTCATATCGGGTCCATAATTATGTGGTCATCGCAATATTGGTAAAGGCAATTCAATCGCCATGCTATAATGGGGGAGCTATCCAAACCCAAGAAATCATAACCTTTACATGAGTTGGAAGGATCCAGGAAGCCAACTCCATTTTAGAACATTGTTGAGGGGGTTAAAGATCTGCAACATATTTTACAAGGGAAAATGCCCCACTTCAGCAAAAACCTTCTTCTCAAGAAGAAGACGTGAGGATTCCTCCTTCAAGAGTAGATCAAGCCAAAGGATCTCTTAATGATGAGGTATTCTCCATTGATGAGGAGGAGGAAGAGGAAGATCTAGAATGAACCTCCAGCGATGTAAAAGGAGATCTACCACCATTTGGAGATGGAAATGAAGCAATTTCTTCAACTAGGGGATCTCTTGTATCTTTTCAATAAGTTCCAAAGGATCTTACATATGAAGATCAGGATCAACATGTGTCTATGTTGATAGGAAATGAGAAAAAACAATGGGGGAAGTGTGTTCCAAAATTGAATACAGTCTTGGGGACATACACTATGATAGATCATTAACTTGTGATCAAGAATTTTGACACTAATGAGATGTTGAGTGTACATGGGTTGATTGCATTTGAAGAAGACACCTTAGACTGTGAGATCTTGTAGGAGGTAGGAGAAGATGAGAAGGGGGGCCAACGTCAAGTGATTGGGAACATACACACCCATCCTTTTCAGGAGTTTTTTGCACAAAAGTAGGAGGATGATTTGCGCAGTGAGAGCAGGGAAAAATCAATCCACTCACATATACAACCTGCTCTAGGCCTTGATGTTTCATTACATGGAGGCATTCGACCAAGGAGACCCCTTGATTGGAAGATGATAAAATATTTCTCTCGACATGGTGCACCATTGATAGACTTGGCTAAGGAAGAAGCCTTGGGAGGATCTAGCACAACACAGAGAACCTTTTAATGGGTTCCAAGGAGGGGTGAGAAATTTTCTGATATGGAAATTTCCATCTCCCACTTAGTTATTTGCACTGAAGGATGATGATTCATAAATCTATGATGGCATGAGCATGGTGTCAAAGGGCTACTCCATAGCCTTGGAGAAGTAAATGATACTCCCACACATGAGGAATATTTTTTAATATGACAAGAGGATATTGAAACCCTTGCATGCACTGGCCAAACTAGGGAAGTTTTGGCTGATAAATACCTTCCAAGAGGAGGTTGACCTCCATGTACTTCAGTATTTTCTTGGGAAAGATCAATTGTAAAGGAGGCAGCAAAATTGGGGTAGAAGTACTCCAACAT
The DNA here is from genome assembly GCA_034641835.2 of Pinus albicaulis. Lineage (NCBI taxonomy): Eukaryota > Viridiplantae > Streptophyta > Pinopsida > Pinales > Pinaceae > Pinus > Pinus albicaulis. The sequence continues at coordinate 1,703,550,011 of CM076578.1, forward strand.
GTGGCTTTGGCATTAAGCATGTCAAAGAGGAGAGCTATGATGAGACAGGTGCTTCATTTCATATTTCTACAATGATGTCAGTGTTGGGATGGATGGATCCATATTGTGAGTCCCAACTATTGGTGGAAAATTCCAATAACCTCTTCACATTTAAGGTTCTTGATGGTCAAGTAATATATGGGAGGTATAGAGTGGTTGATGGAGTTATTTATTTCCATGATCAAGTCTACTTAACTAAAGACTCCAAGCTCAAGGAGTGGATTCTACATGCAGCATATGAGGCACTCTTTTTAGGGCATGAGGATTCCATTGAGTCCTATCTCACCATCATGGAGGGATTATATTGGGAGGATCTCAAAGAAGATGTGCTCCAACATATTAGGAGGTATGTAGCTTGTTTGATGAATGAGTAGGAGACGAACCACCTTGCAAGCTTGTTTCAGTCACTTTCCCTTTTGATGAAAAGATGGGAAGGTTCATATAAGGACCTCTTCATCAACTTGTTTACAATATATGGTAAAGATTATGTTTTGATTCTTATTGATCAACTAAAAATGTATGTACATTCCTTTATCATACATTTGTAGCACATTGCTCCACAAGAGAGCAAACCTCTCTTTGGATTTCATGGTCATTTGGGGACTACATCCAGTGATGGGATTGGCCACTTTCTAGAAGACTTTAGGAAAGACTTGTTTTGCTTGGTTCATATCCAGCCAACACTTAATGTCCTATACCAATTTCAAAATTTTGAGAAGCTTATGGCAGTAAGCAAGTGGTTGGATGGCCAGTTATCATATCATGTTTTGAGACAGCTAGAAGTAGAAAAACGTTGGTCTCACTTGAGGGACTATTGTCACCATCCAATATGTCATGTGACACTTATTCCATGTTTCCTTTGCAGCCCATATGGTGATGACACTCTATTCACTATATGTGGGATGGATTGGGAAAAAGAGATTCCTAGAACCAAAGAGTGGGATCATGAGATTCCAAGTACATTTTAGCTTCTTAATGACCATATTATTGCAGCCCAAGATCAGTAGCTCCAAATTTATCATAAATGGAGAGAGAGACAATGTGATTTGAATAACTTGATCTCTCATTTTCAGCCATACAACCCCTATACATTGTAGAAACAGGGGATTGGTGATTATTTATATGAGCTACCAAGGATGGCTCACTTTGTTTGGATGATAGCATGGAGATTGGAGTTTCTCATGGTGTTTGAAGCACCCAACATTTACCATCTCTCATGCCTTGAGGAGGCCAATGGACAACATATAAAGTTTTCCATATATCTCCCACTTCTTCATGATGAAAGCTATTTGGTTTATCTACCAAAGGCTAACTTGTATACTTGGGAGGAAACATATCCATTGGAGGTTTTGAAGTATCCTTACAGTTGCTTGAGGACAAGCAACATTTTGGAGGGGAGGACTGTAATATTCCTAAATTAGCTTGCAACTAATTGGAATATTAAATTTTTGTTTTGTCACTTATATAGGTGAATAAGTGGGTAGGGAGACCCATAAATCTCTTTATGAAGAATAAAACCACTTCTCATGTGAAAGTGGATCATCATTTTAGCTTAATAAAGCACCCTAAGGTGTGAACAAGGGCTAGAGCATGTGGACTAGGTCAATGTTGACCAGATCAACAAAGTTGTTATGGAGATCATGGAGAATTAATGGAGGACAACACAGTCATTTAGGAGGAGTGTATGCATGAGAGTAGCTCCATTATTGAGTGGGACATAGGGTGAGGAAGCTCACCAAGCATAAAAGGAAGAGGATGGCAACATTAGAAGTCATGGATTTGTATTATTGATTTTTATATTTTTAGATCTATATTTTTCATGTGACATTTATGTTCATGCTTTTGATGTTTAGTAGGGTTTGTTGTGCCGCTTAGGAAAAAGGTGTTTCCACGCACAAATCCTACCCTCATCATCAGGGGACTTAGAGTGCCTACTCAGGAGAGGTTATCTTGAGCTGCATTACCACTATCTGGAATTTGGCCAAGCTTCAGTCTACTATACAATGCAGATCTATTTAGAGTTGGGTTGTGTTGCAGGGGTGTAGCAGTGGAGGAGAGAGATCTCCAATTTCTGAGCTAGTTTTCCATTGGAGGGATCATCATTTCATCCAAAATCTTGTGACAAAGTTCTCAAGGTTTCATTTCATATTTTGGCATCAGGCCAAGTAGCTATCATTAGCTATAAAACAGTTTCCCTCAAGGACTACGTTATTTTAGGGAGCAGCTGCAGCAGTGGGTTTGATCCAGGGAAAAATCTTGATACCCTTAGCTAAGACATTTTACTTCGGCTGATAATTAGAATTGCATTTAATTAAGACGTTAAAGAACTTAAATGAACAACTGTAGCTGTAAATAAGAGGAACATAAATGAACAAGATCGACAAACATAAGAATACGTCGTTTGATGACGGAGTTTGTCCAGGAGGGACTACATCTCCGGGCCTCGGTGTCAAGATGGTGTAGGCCGCTGCATTATGTGTTGTGAGAAGAAGATGTACATGGATGTGCTTTCCTATGACATACAAGGAAAAATCACCCTCACGCAGGAGTGGCTTGACTTCTTTAAGAGATATTCCACTGCAGAACTCTCATACATAAAGAAATACTCCTATCAGCATGACCATAGCTAACATGTAGCAAATAAGAGTATCTCGCCAATCCTAGAAAACAAGGGATCTCAACAATACACATAGAAAATAAGAGCATCCCGCCAATGTGGCATAAAAGGGACTCATACATGACACAAATCCATAGCTGAAAAGTACATCAATAACAACACAAAGCAAGATCCCACGAATCATGTATCAACTGGGATATGCAAGACATAATACATCTCAACAAGAAATAAATAAAGAAGTACATGGAATCCACATCATATACCTCATGCTGCCCTTTTCTGAAGGCTGAGTAGCTTTGTGGCTGAATCTGAAAACACCATCAATCTTGTGGCGTCGAAAAAGGTGAAAACGACTGCTCACATGTGCAAATCTAACACCTTCATAATCCACTTCCAAAAGTGGCTGAAAAATAAAAAACTCAGATGCAGAAACTGAGCACGTCATCAGACTCGTGGCGTTGAGTAGTGCTGAAACGACATAAAATTTGTCCCATTTGGACAAAAATTTCGCCCTCCTGAAAATTTGAGCTCAATCAAGGTTCCGCCTGCCTCTTTTCTGGCTCATGGTTCCACTTGAACTGCAATAAAAAAATAATAACTCTGGAAATCCATGCACGCTCCTCGGATTTCGTGCCCATGCTTGGCTGCAAAATAGCATTAAAACTCAGAAAATTCGCGCTCCATATTCATTATCCTTGGCCTCGGGCGCACTTGTAAAAAAACGAGTTTATATACTTTTCATGGGCGGAATTACCAACAAAGAGGTTGTTGGTCGAATGGTAAAAATGGTGATTTGTTAAAGGGAGGTCAGGGGATCAAATCCTGACTCCTCCATTAAAAGGCTGAAAAGCTATTTTAAAACCTGCATTTTCCTTCTTTTAAAATATATGCCATTTGACTTGAGACATGTGGGGGGTCGAGTTCACTTGTGTGGCTCGCCCCCAAAACTCCCGCCGGCTGCTGCTTGAGGGTTGAAGTTTTAAATGGGTTCGAGTGGTGTGGTTACACCCCCGCCCACCATTTGTATACACGTTGCCACTTATTACGTGGGGACCGCGAAATATGGAGCCGCTGCGTGGGTGGATGGGTAGACTCGCCGGTGGTGGGTTCGACTCCCACCGGCTCTGATATATATAACATATATTAATATGGTTGTCGAGGTGCATGGGGTCCGGCGGGGGTCATGGCCCACCGGCCCACTTTTTTAATATATATTTTTTTTAATATAACAAAATGTGCCTTTTTTAAAATTCAGTTTTAGACCGTAGAAGGCAATTTAAATAGGCCACAAATTTTCTCGGAATCTGGCCTGAGCTTGCCGAAATCTGGTGGCCGGAAAAATTCGAATTTGCGCCTTCCTTAAGGCTATCCAGTCACCAAGTCAACCTGGAACTTTGACCGCTTATAACTTCTTCATACGGACTCGAAATTGAGTGTCGTCTGCGTCGTTGGAATCAGAAAGACGATATCTACAACATGAACTTGGTTCGAGAGATTTTCGAAAACTTTGATTTTTGAGCCCTCTGTGCTGAGCCACTTGTACTTGTACCTAATTATTCCACCTGGATTAATCCTCCCGACTGAGGAGATTTTGGTCCTCCAAAAGCATCAAGCTTTACCTATCATCAACTGTCTGCAAATGTCATTGAAATGCACATCCCCACATGACTCCTTCACCTGGCGCACTTCGGAATCAAGATACAAAGCCATCATGTACAACTTTGGAAATGAAAATGTCTAAAAGGTACATCCCTTGAAGATTCCTTCACCTCATGTAATTCAGAATCAAGATGCAAAGCCAACACCTACAACTGCGGAAATGAAAATGTCTGAAAAAGTACATCCCTTGAAGATTCCTTCACCTCATGTACTTCGGAATCAAGATGCAAAGCCAACACCTACAACTGCAGAAATGCAAATGTCTGAAAAGGCACATCCCTTGAAGACTCCTTCACCTCATGTACTTCGGAATCGAGATGCAAAGCCAACACTTGCAACTACTGAAATGCAAATGTCTAAAAAGGCGCATCCCTTAAAGACTCCTTCACTTTTGTCCTTCGGAATCAGAATGCCAACACTTGCCTAAAGCTGCAACGAACATTACATTCTCAATGTGACCAAAAATGACCCAGATATTTCCATACTTGCCACGAGTTTATAACATGCACTCGGTGGTCAAGTTTATAGCAAAATGGAAATCATACCTCAACAAAATTACAAGACCAGACCTCATCGTCACATTTCCAAGTGATGGAAAAACTCCTCATCACTTTTACATGAAATAAATGCATCAGACGACTCATAGCACATGACCAAAAACATAATCGTCACGTCTCGAAGTGATGGTAACATATCATCACTTTTACATGAAAGAGATCTAACACATGACTCATAAAACAAGGCCAAAACAATATCATGGTCGCTTAAACGAGTGATGGAAACACATCATCACTTTCATAATAAAAATGCGACAAATGACTTACAAGCATGGCCATGACAAGCTTAACATCTCTAGAAAAAAACAATCTAGAAGGACCACTTCTCATTTATTAAAACGAGTGGATCATTTCCCTGTGGCGAACTTTCTTTTCGATCAACTCTTTCAACTGGTGTATGCATGGGCTCTTTGGCTTTACAGCGCTGCTCTGGATGAAGTTTGCAACATGTGGCTCTTTGGTGGCCACTTCAGTCGCAATGGGTACAAAATTTCTTTTTCCTCCAAACCTGCTTAACTGATTTCCTTTCATGTTGGGGAGAAGGCTTTTCGTGCCTCTTCCTCCTTTGTGCTGCCATCCTCTTCCAGCACTCAGAAATCACATGGTTATTTAAACCACAAAAATAACAAGCTTTACGATGCCATATTTTACAACCCTGGTTATCAACATTCTTATAGTAAAAATGCACTCTGGAATAATGAGACTTAGTATACCTTCTGGGGTGGTCTATGGTGCCATCATGATGATGGGAGCTCGCCTCGGTTCCTTCACTGCAATGAGCACTACCGTGGAACGATGGCGAAGTGTCCCTATCATTCCTCTTCCTTGGAGATTTCATCAGTATCTGTTTTCCCTTGATGTCCTTCGAACATCCTTCGCCAGTGTACCCCAAGCCTGCATAACAAGGTCGTTTCACAACCTCCAATGGTTTGGTTATGCCTTGGCCACGAATGCCAAGTACTCCTCCTCTATACCCCATTTTAGTGAGGAGCCTCATGCCAGTACCTATGATGGGTATCTCCACACTTCCAACTCAAATTATATCATGTGAAGAAACTGAAGAAAAATCAACACTATTTACCTTAGGTGTTGATTGTGAAACAGATGAAGAAAGTTGTTATAAGCCCTCGTTGCACTTCAATTCCGTAATTTCCTATGACACAGTTTGCAGCTAAAGCTGCAACTGCCATGTCTCCTCCTTCTCTTTCTGTAGGAATGCTTTTAAGGCATCATGATCTCTCTGAAGAGTTTCATTGTTGTGTTTCAAATCTTCCCACACCTCTGTCGTGGCTTGCAACTGAAGCTGCAACTGTTGCTTCTCCTCCTTCTCTTCATGTAGGAATGCCTTCAAGGCATCATGATCTGCTTGCAGAATTTAATTTTTGCACTTCCAATATTCCCATGCTTCTTTTGTGGCTTGCAACTGAAGCTGCAACTGTTGTTTGTCCTCCTTCTCTTTGTGTAGGAGGGTCTTCAATTCTTTGTTCTCTACTGCTTGTTTTTCGTAAGCCTCGTACAATATGTCTGCTTTCTCCGACACCCTAAGCATGGTTTCGTACATGTCCTTGAAATTCTCCATGGCTCAAATTAGCAAACGTTCAATGTTCACGCCTGCAATCCAATCAACAAGAATACCTGCTATGATACCACTTGATCCAGGGTAAAATCTTGATACCCTTAGCCAAGACCTTTTACTTCGGCTGATAATTAGAATTGCATTTAATTAAGACGTTAAAGAACTTAAATGAAAAACTGTCGCTGTAAATAAGAGGAACATAAATGAACAAGATCAAAAAACATAAGAACACGTCATTTGATGATGGAGTTCGTCCAGGAGGGACTACATCTCCGGGCCTCAGTGTCAAGATGGTGTAGGCCGCTGCATTATGTGTTGTGAGAAGAAGATGTACATGGATGTGCTTTCCTATGACATACAAGGAAAAATCGCCCTCACGCAGGAGTGGATTGACTTCTTTAAGAGATATTCCACTCCAGAACTCTCATACATAAAGAAAGACTCCTACCAGTATGACCATAGCTGACATGTAGCAAATAAGAGTATCCCGCCAATCCTAGAAAACAAGGGATCTCAACAATAGACATAGCAAATAAGAGCATCCCGCCAATGTGGCATAAAAGGGACTCATACATGACACAAATCCATAGCTGAAAAGTACATCAATAACAACACAAAGCAAGATCACACGACTCATGTATCAACCGGGATCTACAAGGCATAATGCATCTCAACAAGAAATAAATAAAGAAGTACATGGAATCCACATCATATACCTCATGCTACCCTTTTCTGAAGGTTGAGCATCTCTGCTGCTGAATCTGAAAACACCATCAATATTGTGGCGTCGAAAAAGGTGAAAACAACTGCTCACATGTGAAAATCTAACACCTTCATAATCCACTTCCAAAAGTGGCTGAAAAATCGAAAACTCAGATGTAGAAACTGAGCACGCCATCAGACTCATGGCGCTGAGTAGTGCTGAAAAGACATAAAATTTGTCCCATTTGGACAAAGTCAAAATTTTTCCCTCCTGAAAATTTGAGCTCAATCAAGGTTCCGCCTGCCTCTTTTCTGGCTCATGGTTCCACTTGACCTGCCATAAAATAATAATAACTCTGGAAATCCATGCACGCTCCTCAGATTCCGTGCCCATGCTTGGCTGCAAAATAGCATTAAAAATCAGAAAATTCGCGCTCCATCTTCATTCTCCTTGGCCTTGGGTGCACTTGTAAAAAAATGAGTTTATATACTTTTCATGGGTGGAATTACCAACAAAGAGGTTGTTGGTCGAATGGTAAAAATGGTGATTTGTTAAAGGGAGGTCGGGGGATCAAATCCCGACCCCTCCATTAAAAGGCCGAAAAGCTGTTTTAAAATATGCATTTTCCTTCTTTTAAAATCTATGCCATTTGACTTGAGACATGTGGGGGGTCGGGTCCACTTGGGTGGCCTACCCCCAAAACTCCCGCCGGTTGCTGCTTGAGGGTTGAAGTTTTAAATGGGTTCAGGTGGTGTGGTTACACCCCCGCCCACCATTTGTATACATGTTGCCACTCATTACGTGGGGACCGCGGAATATGGAGCTACCGCATGGGCGGATCGGCAGACTCGCCGGTAGTGGGTTCGACTCCCACCGGCTCCGATATATATAACATATATTAATATGGTTGTCGAGGTGCATGGGGTCCGGCAGGGGTCATGGCCCGCCAACCCACTTTTTTAATATATTTTTGTTTTAATATAACAAAATGTGCCTTTTTTAAAATTCGGTTTTAGACCGTAGGAGGCAATTTAAATAGGCCACAAATTTTCCCAGAATCTTGCCTGAGCTTTCCGGAATTTGGTGGCCGGAAAAAGTCGAATTTGCGCCTTCCTTAAGGCTATCTAGTCACCAAGTCAACCTGGAACTTTGATCGCTTATAACTTCGAGATATTTTTGAACACTTTGATTTTTGAGCCCTCTGTGCTGAGCCACTTGTACTTGTACCTGATTATTCCACCTGGATTAGGGTTTATTACCCTAGTTGGAGGATTTGTGTTTCCTGTGAGGGGATCAACCCTTCATTTGGGAGATCTATTGTGGGAGGGTCATCATTGCATATTTTAGATCAGCCACCTCCTATCATTGATTCATTTGCAAATATTATTTAGCCCTAGGGCCAAATCTGCTATTTTTGTATAGTGTGTATTTCCGAAAACCTTTTCTGGGTTGTCCTAGAAATATGTTTTGGAGAATGGATCTATAGTCTTAGAAATTTTCGAGCATTGGATCAACAACAATATATTTTCTTATTTTCCAGCTTCTATTCTCTCATAGACAACGTAGTTTCCGCATTCCTATATTTCATGTATTAACATCATTTCAGATTTAGGTGTATTCTTTCATGGGATGCTTGTTTGCCCAACTTGAGTGATCTTTTACTCAATACTTTGCACCTATTTTTCTGTTATAATCATAATGGAATAGATCTATGGTTGTCTCATGGATTGATTTAGTGATATTTCTACATGTTTCTAGTTTTATGAGCTATATTCCTACTTTTCCCATTTGGGAATATTACACGTACCCAGCTATGATTTCACTTCGCTTTCTGAATGGGTAGCACTCCTCTGCCCCTAGGGGTTGTGGGATGAGTGGTATGTGGTGACCCTTGGTGCTTCCATTAGTGTGGTGTTGGGTGACCCTTGGGGGTTCCCAACTAAATATGCCCCAATAAAGGATGAACCAATAAGGGCGGTGGGGTTTCGTCTTTGATGCCTAAATGGTGAAAGACCTGGAACTCCTCTCGATAATGCGGGGAGGCCCAAAAGATGTCTAGATCGACGAGTTCTCGTTGTGTCCATTATGGTGTCGACTAGGTATGGTTTTGGAAAAAATATGCAGTTCTATGAGAGGTGAAGTATCAAAGAAAAAATGGTGACCACATACATAAAACAAAGAGAAAACAAAAGTTACTTTTCCTTTAAATTATTTCTATGTGATCAATCAATCAAAAAAAGGTTTTGTTTTTTTTGCACATGATACCCAGAATCCTAGAGACCTAAAACGTCCTCACACTCTCAATTGTAACTAGGCCTTGCGAAGATATCTTATGGTGGGTACTGGGGCTAACATATTGAAAGAGCTAGCGACACCTTCAACATCAGAAGAATTGACCAAGGTAATGGTTAGAGGATCTAGTGTTGCCTGCACCATCACCTATAGGAAAGGATTCCCTAGATTTTTCCACTAAGTACTATTGTCCCACATGAGAATTCGAGTCTTGAGATTCTTGGTAAATCATCTACCAGTACCGAGCATTAGATGTTTCAGGTAGCCCCAAATAATACTGCATGCACTGGGCCTAAGCTTAACCCCCTTTGAATCAGGTATCTGTGGCACTCGGGTTTTCTTTTTCCGTGGGTGGATAGATGGATTTTAAAGCTCCCTATTCAGTCAAATTATATGTCTCAAGATTTAAACTGACCGCAACGGCTTATTGGATTCCTACCACCATGGTCCTAGCCTGAACTATAATTTTTCTTATGGCCCTTGTGGGGAAACTTAGTGAGTTTAGTTAGGTTAGTTTTAAGGAGTCTTTACTTCACTTATGGTATTGAAGTGTGTGAGAAAAAAGTGAAAAATATCACATTTTTAATATGTGGATATGCATTGATCCTTTACACATCCCCTATTAATCTATGTTTTATTGTTCCTTGCTATAAGAAAATCATGTGCGGATAGTGGGACGCTTACAACTTTGCCTAATTAATCAAAATGATTAACTAAAGGGAGATGGAAAATTATCAGAAGAGAGCTTTCATATGCTTGCCTAGGGTCAAAAAAAGGTGCAAAGGCAACATATATTACTTTCTTCTCTTAAGATAATTAATTCCTGGTCCCAACTCCTAGTGCAAAAATTTTAACTAAAATTAATGATCTAACTAGGGAAAATGAAAAAATAGCTAAGCATTTGTGAATTAGGGACACTTAATCCAACTAATTATCTATGTGATTTTGGTTTCTATTTTCACAAAAATAATTTATTTCAGATTGCAAGTAAATTCCCCCCTAATTAAACTATGTGGTTTTTCGTGAAGATAAAATTTTTTAAAATTTAAAACTAGCAACTAGCAATACGAAAACACAACCAAAAGCAAGTTTTAAACAGTCGTGGGAAAACACACATAGTGTTGCAATTTTTTATCTCAGTTTCCAGCCACTTTACTATTGGGAAATTGAGGAAAGTAGTAGATAATTTTGGTCTTTGTTTTTTGCACAGAAAAACTTCACACAGGTGCGCGACTAGTGCATAGGTCAGAGTTGAACTCGCGCAACTCTCCGTGTCTGTCTAAGTAAATAGCGCGCGATTTTCCTGAAAATGGAATTTATGAAACTTTTGAACTTCAGACTTTCACTATGGGTGAATGAGAAGAGAAGAAAATAAGGGGATTTGTCCCAGCAACACTCCAGAGCAAAGAGGAGGCCCCTGCAAGAAGCACAACCACTTAACTAAAAAATTAAATCTAATGGAGTCGTCAATCCTATGGTTGTATTTTTGGTGCAAAAGTGTACCAATCCACTGGTGCTTAGGAGTATTGGTTGATGTCTCTAAGCTTTGTTCACAGGCAGAAAAATAAAATGGTTAGCAGGTTAGTGGACATGCTATAAAATATTGAACACACTTTTCATGGTATAGAATGCATATATAGAGAGAAAAAACAACTAAACTAAACATAAACATAGAAGCTCATAAAGAGTCAAACATAACAATAATAGTAATGGTGGAATAAAATTCCCCTATTATTTCTTATTGTTAGGAATAAATATACTACGTTTACAGTATTGCCAAAGGGCCCTTAGAACTATGGAGTTATATGACCCAATGCAAGCACGGTTTTACCTTTTAGCTGTTGTCTCAAGGTCTCTCTCTCTACTCCAAAGGATTGAAGTTTTTAGATGCCCAACAACCAAATCCTCTCTCTACTTCTACTATGGATTACACATTGCTAGACTTCTCACGGGAAATTTGGCTAGCATAACAATGTGCTCTCCCTTTTCTCATCTCTTTTCGTCCTTTTATAGATGAATTCAAAATCTCCTTCCCTCTCTTGGTCCATTGGTGGATGGTAACCCAAGAGAGATGGTTGATTCCTTTGTGTGCTCCCTTGAGGTCCCAAGGTGGCTTAGGCAGTTGTCCTTGGGTGGCCTCAAGTGTGGGATCATCTCCTGGAGTGTGCCAAGTGGTCCCAGAAAGTGACTTCCACGACTCCTAGTATCGCGGGGATTTTCGAGGGAATGCCGCGGAAAGGCATGCTTATCGAAGAAAAATTCACACAAAGGTGCATTTTTCCTGAGTATTTGGTGCTCAATTTGATTTCTCCTCTTGACCTTAGAGATTTTTAAAAAATTTCAGATCCTCTAATGTGCCTTAGCCCTATAAATCCTTGTGCTTGACATTAAATAATGTCATCTTTGCTTGTCCAATTTTTCCATTGATAACACAAAGGATAGGAAAGAAGCTCAAAAACTTAGGACACCTAAGGGGATCCTAAGGGGGAAGGAAAGAGAAAATTCAAAATGGAGTTAAAATGGTAAAAGAAACTATCCTAAATTTCTTTAATAAATTGGATCAAACCTTATAAACTAGTGGCTAAAAATGTCGAAACCCTAAACTCCTCACTCAACCAATCTCTTCCTAAAAATGTGGAGGTTCACTACAAAACCTAGGGGACTTTTTCTTCCTTAAAGAGACAAAATAAGAGTATATAGGCGTAAGGGAGGCTGAAAGAGAGGGGACAAAACCCTTTCCAATACATAGACAACACTCTCAGCAATGCTAGAAAAAATATGAAAAAAAAATTGAAAATTTTTCAAAACACATGTATTGACCTGAAACAAGTGGAAAGTACAATTTTTTTTGTGCCAAACAATGCATTTAGAGCTCAGAGAGTATATCTGGGACTGAAAAGTGTGCTTTTCTCCTTGGAATCTGAGTCATCAAATCTCACATATATGTTTTTGTCTCCTAGTCAGCTGATACTTGTGACTTGCGGAAAAAATCTGAAAGCCACCAGAATCCAAAAATTTGACAAAAATAAATTGAGAAAAATCGATATATAGAAATGAGAGGCTAAAAATAGCTGCAAAAAACCTGAAATCATTGAAGCAAAAGTCACCCAGGAAACTGAATTTTTACACCAGTGGATTTATCATTTGTTAGTACGAAATTACTTGGAAGGTGTACCAAAAATATCTTACTTAAGTCATAGGTGGCTAGTGACCCTAACAACAATTGTGGCTGCTTATACTTCAGATTTGAAACAAAAATGTGAGAAAAAACCTATAGAAAAGTAGATGTATGCGATCTAAAACAACAAACAACAAAAATGAATTCGATGTAATAACCCAATTATGGAAAATCTTTGAAAAAATGAATCTTTTACTAATAGCACTTGGCGAAGGATATTTACAGATGGTCATAAACCCCCCTCCATGGGATGGGTATTTTGATGTCCCTGTTGCTTCAATATTCATATCTTCCTCTCTAAATGTGTGAAAACCCAAAAAATATGTAGAACTCTAGTGGGAGCTCAAAAGTATGAGGCGATAATGGTGATAGTAATAATAATCATGGCGAGAAATGAATGAAAAACCCACTTGTTTATAGAAAAGTATTGGGTTGACATCAAAAATGGAGAATAATAAAATATTAATGACCAAAATCTAGACTAACTGTTAGGAATACTTTATTATATTTTTGTAGAGGGAAAAGATATTCAAAATGGTTAAATATCTTTATTTAGAAATAATTAAAAATTAAAATGATTTATTAATTATTTTGCGAATAATAAGAAAAGTGTGAAAATGAAATAATTATTTAACAATTATTCCAAGAATGGATTTAAGGAAAAATAAATAAATAGTGATTTATTTAATTATTCCTAGGTGATTTAGTCAAATGCAACAAAGAATAATTATCAAACCATGATGTAATAATCATTCCTATAGAAAATTAAATAAATAATGGCTTAGTTGATTATTCTCATGGGTTTTAATTAGAAATAACTTAATAAAAGTGGTTTATTAAATTATTTCCTATAGTGAAAGTGGTTTTACTATGGTAAAATTAAACTTATAAGGTGTATTTCGATCCACCTAGTTAGAAATGGCTAGGTGATCATTTTTTGGTGATAACACCTACTCTAGTATTTGATACAATTATTTATTCACTTCATCTATTCTAAAAATAGTTTGCATATACAACTAAATATTTATTAATGGGGATTTAGGAAACAATTGTATGTGGTTCTCCAATTCACTCTTAGGTGTGGCATCTCATTAGGTTCCTGAAACATTATTTTATATGTGTATAATACCTCTAATGTTTATTTCTATTCTTTGCCACATCCAACCAATGATGCCTTCACCCTTACTAACTCCTTCCCTAGTCAAGTGTCTCTTAAGTGAAGTAACACATACTTCATACTATAATTGATAAAATTTTGGATTGGTTGGTAATGTTTCCCATTCTTGATCCTGCAATATTAGTTTTCTCTCCATGAAAATCACCTCCCTTATATACATGTAGGGTCTTTCAAACATTAGACCACACACATCAAGGGTTACCCTATCTAACTTCACTTTATAAATAAAATATGCATCTTATATACTAGTACTTGATTTTAGAATATTTAGTAACCTTAATCATTTCATCTTTAATCAAACATACCAAGAGATATAGGCTTGAATGAGCATGAGCCTCCAATCCAAGCTTGTTGAATCAATCATTTTCTATGATATTATCATGTGATCCATAATTAAATAGAGCTTCTACCTTGGTATTTTTGACCTAGATCTTGATTTAGAAGAGTTTTTTCATCTCCTTCTCTTCCTTCTGATGAAGGATACTCAAATTCACCTCCTTCTTTACTACATTAAAATGTAGATAATATTTTCATGCACATCTAATATAACCTCCACCTAGTTGCCTAAATCCTTTCCTAGAAAATTCTTCTTCTTGGATTCCTTCTGATTGTTCTTTGGATTCGCCATTAGATGTAGCTTCCAACACTTATGTTCAGCGTGAACATCAATATTTGTAGGAATTTACAAGGTAAGTTCCTTATATAAAACAATAAATCTCACCACTCACAAACAGATCACAGATCAATACACCAGTATTTGACATGGTTAAAACCCTCAAACAGGGAAACAGTCCAAGGCCTAAGCCAGCACGATCACTTCTGGAAATTTATTAATGAAAAGAAAGAAAATTTACATAGGCTTATCTCATAAACGGTCACCAGAAAAATGACCCTCCATGCTCTTTAAATGGAGATCATGGACCAATCGAGTGTTAAGCCACAGATCAAGTGTTGATAATACTGAAGAGAGAATGAACCGTCAGATCACTACATATCATGACCGTCTGATTATAATTACCAAAGTACATACTAAAGAAAGACACTTTACCCAACTTTACGCTAGACCAAGTTATACTTAACTATTTCCTATGTGTCAAAATATCCTAACATCCCCCCTTAAGAACAACTTGGGATAGGATTGAAGGATTTACAAAGGTGACTCAATAGGATAAGGAAGGAGTCATTAGAGCCTATCCCCCCTTAATGATAACTTTCATGAACTCCAAGCATAGATCGAAGTTTGGTAAAATTCACTTCTGTGAGAGCCTTTGCAAAGATATCAACAACTTGAACGTTGGTTGAACAATAGTGCACTTCAAGAACATGATCATGAATGAGATTTCTGATGAAGTGTATGTGTAGCTCAATGTTTTTTATGTGTTGATGTTGAATGATATCTTTGCATAGTTGAATGGCACTCTCATTATCACACCAAAGTGTATTTGGATGCTTCTGATGAAAACCAAATTCAGACAGGATCTGACGAAGCCATAGGGCTTCCTTTCTGGCTACAACAACACCATGATACTCTTCTTCTATCGAAGAAAGAGAGATGACACTTTATTTATTACAATACCATGTAATAGGTCTTGAACTAAGAGTGAAGACATAACCTGCAGTAGAATTTCGATCATCAAGGTCACCAACCTAATCAGAATCAGTGAAACCAACCAATGATGGAGATGCTCCTGCACTATAATGAATCCAAAATATAACTGTACCTCGAACATATCTAAGTATTATTTTAGCTTCTTTCCAGTTACTTTCATGAGTTTTGTTCATAAAATAAGCAACAAGACCAACAAAAAAGGAAAGGTCAGGACGGGTATGGGTTAGATACAAAATTTTACCAACAAGTTGATGGTATAAGGTAGCATCAACTTCAGGGGAAGTACAAGTGACAGAAAGCTTGATCCCAGGCTAAAAGGGATAAGGGGTTGGCTTATAGTCTTCCATGTGAAAGTGGCATAGAATATCACAGGCATACTTGGACTAAGAAAGGGTAATACCTTCTTTGGATTACAAGACTCGAATACCGAGGAAATAATGAAAGTTTCCTAAGTATGTCATTTCAAACTTCTCTTTGAGGCTATACTTCACATGGCTTATATGGTTGGTATCACTACAAATAAGGTAAAATAATCAACATAAATAACACAGATGATTAAGAACTTACCCACTTTCTTGTCGTAGACATCGTTGTTGGAATGACATTTAGAAAAACCATTATCTAACAGAAAGCTATCCATTTTGGCATACAAAACCCGAGGAGCTTGTTTGAGACCACAAAGAGACTTCTTAAGGCAACAAACAAGGTTATATTCTTTTTGGATAAATACAAGGGGGTATTCCATGTAGATTTATTCATGCAAGTCCCCATGTAAGAAGGTGGATTTAACATCCAGATGATCGACTTCCCATTTAAAGGAGGCACCAAGGGAAAGAACAAGGCAGTTAGAATTCATTTTGGCAACAAGGGAGAAGGTTTCAATATGTTCAATGCCTTCAACTTGTGAAAATAATTTAGCAACAAGACGATCTTTATGTTTATATAGTTCTCCATCTGGTCCAAACTTTGTTTTCTAAACCCATATGCATCTTACAAGTTTATTCCCTTTGGAAGAGGAAAAATATCCCAAGTGTCGTTTGCCAATAAGGAACAATATTTTTCATTCATAGCCACATCCCAATTTGGATGACCTAAAGCTTCTTCAAAGGTATTATGATGTAGGGGCATTTGAGTCTAGTCAACAATGTGAGAAAATTGTCCACATGTTGTGACTAGGTGGGTTTGAGTATACAAGGAATTGTACTAGAAGGGTGTCAATACCTTAGCTATCTATTGCACTTAGAGCAGATAGGGTTAGTTTAGTAACTGAAGAAGTCGAATAGTTGATTCTTGTCAATCTATTTAGTTTCTGTTGATAGAATTAGAGTAATTAGGCTTTTATTTTAAATAAGAATAAAACGGTCCTCAAGAAGGAACTGAACAGTCATGTAAAGGATTATAAAATGTAACCCCTGATACAGAGTAAAGGGGGGATTTTAAAGTAAAATATTGAGTCTAGAGGCATTTCTCTCTGATGAATCAATTTTAGACTCATTGGATATCTGTGTGTAACTTGAAAAATACTAGAGGCATTTTTCCTTCGATTCGAGAACTCTATGTATAACTTGAAAAAGAATCCATTCTATGTGAAATCTCCTTATTTCTCTCTGATTGTCTTTGAACTTGTTGTACCTTAAGAAACAATTCCTTGGCTGTGAAAATTAATCTTTGCTTAAGACATTCTTATAATTATGTCACAGAAATATTAATCCATGTTTAATCACCTCCAGAGCTCAATCATTGAATCTTCAAAATCAAATGCTATAAATATCCCACAATGCTATTATCTGCTGATATAGAATGAAATGTTCAGAAGAAGAATGAAAGGAAAAAGCCCAAAATGATATGCTGCTGTATAGAATCTATCATCTCAAACTTTAGAGGAATTAAAAGAAAAGAATAGTTAAAATGAAGGAGCGCCTATTAAGGGTTTTAACTCTTGTTTACACATGTAAAAAGAGACTTGCTGCTTCGATACTTCATTTTATTCAAGGACTGAAAATACATTATGTAAACTAGGAGACGTATCAATATCAACAAATGATAGAAGTTTGTTTTTCATTCATTAATCATTTGAAATCTTAGTACAAAGATCATTGTCTTGAGATAAAAAACCGGGCCCTTTGCTCCTCTCCTTACCTCTGCTTTTATGTCTGCCATCTAAAGTAAATTCCTAACTGTTATGATCAGTTTTAAAATTGATTCTTGGGAGTCTTGGAATTAATTAGATTGAAAATATGTCTGTTTTATTATTATATATATAATATATAATATAAAACCCAAAAATAGGATCCTACTCTATGGCATGTAAAAAGAACGATTGGTACATATTGGGTCCACCATTACACCCATATGTATAATCGACAAAATCACCCATGGTTTTTGAAAACCACCTACGGGGGCACTGATGGCGGTTTCTTTAGGAAAGGTAAAGTGATGTCGTAACGCATCATATCCGTCGATTTTTTAAATAGTGGTTTCAACTAAACCATTTGCGGGGGCACCATCTCTCATAAACTCCATTTAATTTGAGCCACCGCAAGACCGTTGGATCTGTTCCTGAAAGCGGCTTAGATTCTTCTGGCGTAAGATGAGATAGATATTTACAGCAATCTTCGAACTGCACAATTTGATTGCTCCAAATGCAAAGAATCTTAGGTTAAAAGAATGGCATGAATTGAAATTATTGACCAGTCATCCCAGCCTGAAATCCATTGTTGTCTGCCCTTCTCTACAAAAGGTCACAAACCCATGTCTTTTTGGCAGCCTGCAAACTCTTGTAATTACAGCCTTTTGTTCTAAACTATGTAGGGTCTTGGAACAGGGGCTGGGTACGGCAGATTCGCTTGATTCTACAACTTGCCAGAGGTATCGATCTCGCCCTGCAGGATCTTGTAGATTAACATACGCTTCCTTAGCGAACCTAATGGCATTTTCAGATCCAACCCCATTTTTATCAAACTGATTTCGGATCAAACACCTCCTCTAGGCCTTCTCAAGTTCCTGATCTGATGCTCCCCAATCCACATCTAGCACTTGAAAATAATCTTTAGCATCAGAAATTCGTTTGATTTCATTGTTTTGCAATCATTACTATCACAACGAATAGATACATTAAATCGTTGTGGCCGTCCAAGATCTTCAATATCTGCCACATGAATGCTGATTTTCTTTCGACTGGAGACCTTCACGTATTCCAGCCGTTCTAACTGAAACCTAGCAGCTCTTACAGTTATCTCTGAACATGCAGTGGAGAAGTTATAATTTGGCAGGGAAACGAAATCTCCAGTGCTTGGCTGTTCATATAAATTAGGCCCACGAAAAAGTTTCTTTCCAAATCGAATCATCAATTTAACTATCCTTGTCGTTTCCTCATTCTGTGAGCACAGGAATTGAAGGCATGAAAGTGGCTTATCCCCATAAGCAAAAAAGTCCCAGTAGGAATATAAGGCATTTTCTCACATAACTCAACTCCTTCTCGCATATTGTTCCAGATTTTAAACAGAGACACGATTCAGAGGCTATCGAAGGTGCTTTCCCTGAAAATATTTCAAAACAAATTTTGTCCACTGCACAAAGTGGTTGTTTAAGAGATTTGCAAAAATAGTAGACGAAAAATTCAGGATGGTATCCCTGGGTTTTGGCCATGATAGAACACAGACGAAGTTCAATGGCCCAGGCAACGCCATGTACGGCTTCCTCTGATTCACCATATATATGAAGTGTTCCATATTAATTCGATAGTCTAAGGGAAGAGATCCTCGGGAAGTTTCAGAAACTCTGGATGTTTGCTCCTTTCCTCCCTATAATTACTGGCATAGCTACAAAGGGAACTCGCAACTTCCTGTAAAATTTTGATGAAGAGGCCTTACTCACCATCCGCTCTGTTTTATTGTCGCTGTCTCTCTTTGCAATGTAGAGCGGATTTAAGAACTTTTGCTTTTGCTGTTATATTTTGATCTCTCCCTCTCACTCTTAAGGTGGATTCTCTCCAAACACGCCTTGCCTCATACTGCAGAAAATTGCTCAAATCATAATAATGTGGTGCGATATCAATCAGCCACTCTCCATGAATATCTGACTCAAATCACAAATGAGTGTTCCAAATATCCTTGAATTTCTCCCTCTCTTGACTTTTAGATGAGTCGAGTTAGGCTACAACAGAACTCATATTCTCAGCGAATGAATTGAATGTGGTTATTTTGTATAGAAAATTTGAAGAAGGTCGAACAATGGGCTCTGTTGGAAAAGAGAGACCATATGTCGAACCTCTGCCTGTTGGAGCAATCTCAGTTGAGATAGAAGACTGGTGGTTCATTGTTGGTTGAATAGAATCGATGAGGTCAATTTGCAGTGCCAACCAGGAAGGGCGAATTGAACAAATGAACTAATGCAGTGAGAATTCTGAGTTGAATAGTCAAATACTGGAATTTCCAATTGAGCGGTTTAGGAGGAGAATACTAGCAGTATCGCGCGACATTTGGGCCCAAGGCAGTTTTTACCTTTATCAACGCGATCCAATACATTTTGGACACGTCACCTCGTGAATACCACCCATATCGCGTAATTTTTATGTGTTAAAGTTCAGCCCTTGAAAAAAGGAAATTTATATCAGATCAGTCCTGTAGAAGATTCGAGGGTAGTCACGTGCAAATCTGCACGAGAGTTAATGTGATGTATGGCCCAGGGGTATTGATAATATTAAATATTTATTTAATACATGAGAATTGAATATTGGGTTCGTGGGCCTGGGAGAGTTAAGTGATGTTGATTAAGTGCTTATGTCGGAAGTTAAATGCATTTTATTATCTTAAGTTTAAGACTCATATATTGTTCAAAAAGGTTTGAAACATCGGTTCATTTACCTTTAGTGCAATATTCCAAAAATGGTTCAAGAAATATTTAAAGTTCTTTTAAAAGTGAGATATAGTTATGAGCGCTTTATTTAAAAAACCCAAAGATCATATTATTTGAGTGTTTATATAAGAGTGGACTATGGTATTTCATTAATCAAATTCCATGAATTTGATAAATGAATGGAAGCAAGACTTTGAAGTAGACTCATTTGGTGAAAGAAATTATTGAGAGAGGGAAGAGTGAACAACTCTCCTTAGCACTTGCACCCAATTTTTATATCATTTGTGGTATCAGAGTAGATTTCAAGAAATTTTTGTAGAGACTGAACCGACTTCCAAAATCCAGAAGAAGAATTCCAACATGGTTGTCTAAGTTTCCAAAGGTGCTGCTGGTAGAAGAAGAGGCAGGCCAGTTGCCAATGCAAAATTATTGGAGACCATGCAGTAGTTCCAAGCCAGATTGGAAGCAATGGAATTAGGACACCCAAGAGATCCTGAGGATGCCAGCGAACCTGAAACTGAAGAAGAGGCAGGAGAGAATGTTGAGATTACTCCTGAGATGAGACTCCTTAAATCAGTTCTGGGGTCTACATCCAAGCCTATACTTGAAGTGTCAAGCTTTGTAGGAGGATTGAATCTAGAAGAATTGATAGACTGGATTAATGAGATGAATAAATGTTTTGATTATGAAGAGATGAGTGAAGACAAAAGATTCAAATTTGCAGTAACAAGGTTGAAGGGACATGCAGAACTTTGGTGGGATGGAGTGCAAGCAGAGAGAAGGAGAGCTGGTAAACAACCAATCAAGAGTTGGACCATAATGGTGGCAAAGCTGAGAGGTAAGTTTTTTCCTAGTGATTATCAGCTTACATTATTTAGACAAATGCAGAGCCTTAGATAGAGATTGATGATAGTGAAAGAGTACACAGAAGAGCTTTATAAAATAAGTACAAGAGCTGGACTAATCTAGGACACAGCAGAGAAGGTTGCCAAGTATGTAAATGGTCTCAAGTTGGAGATCCAGGATGAGATAGGTATTTTGTCTCCTAAGACAGTAGAAGAGGCTTATCAAATGACCTTGAAAGCTGAAGAAAAACTCCTGAGAAAGCAGTCTGCCAAAGGAAGAGGTAATTTCCGAGGAAAGGGAAGTCAAGGTGGTAGAGGAAGGTCTACATCACCAAGGGATGGAGCTAGCAGCAACTCACCTCAGAATGCATCCACAGAAGGTGATGCAAGGGGTAGAAGGAGTTCCTATAGAGGAAGAGGAGGCAGAAACAGAGGAAGAGAAGTGAGGTGTTACAGATGTCACCAATTGGGACATAAACACTATGAATGCCCAGAGAATATGGGTACAAGTCAGAGAAATGCAATTTTTGCTCAGATTGGAGAAGAAGCAGCAAGGTTTCCTGAAACGGAGGAAGAAATTCTGCCAGAGAAAGGAGAATCTTTGGTGGTCAATAAGGTTTTGCTAAAACAAACAAAAGAAGTTGTTGAGCCAGCATAGAGGAAGAATTTGTTTAGGAGTGTGTGCAAGGTCCAAGGGAAATGTTGTCAATTGGTTATTGATAATGGCAGAACAGACAATTTGGTCTCTATAGATGTGATAGAGAAAATAAAATTGAAGACAAGGGAACATCCAACTCCATACAAGGTGTCATGGCTTCATAAAGGACACTAGCTGATTTTGAAAGAGCAATGTGAAATAGAATTGCAGATGGGCAGCTATAAGGATGCCTATGGATGTGTGTCACATACTGCTGGGCAGACCTTGGCAGTATGACAGAGCAGTAGTACATGATGGTAAGAAGAACACTTACAAGTTATTTAAGGATGGAATGCATCAAACATTAATACCTATGGAGGAAGGAGAACCATCAAGAAGAAATTCCGATCCAAAGACTTTATTCCTGAGTGGGAAAGAGTAATTACAGCAGATTGAAGAGGAGGAGGTAAATTTTGATTTAGTTTTCAAACCTAAAGTAGTGCTTACTTCTACAAAAATTTCTGATTTTCCAATTGAAATTCAAGAAATGCTGGACAATTATTGTGATATTGTTGTGGATGATTTTCCTGATGAATTGCCACCTGTAAGAAAAATCATCCATCAGATAGATTTGATTCCAGGATCAAATCTGCCAAACAAAGTAGCCTACAGAATGAATCCCACAGAGAATGAAGAAATCAGAAAGCAAGTGCAGGAATTGGTTAACAAAGGTCTGATCAGAGAAATATTGAGTCCATGTGCAATACCTATAGTGTTGAGTCCGAAGAAATATGGAGGTTGGATAATGTGCACTGATTCAAGAGAAATCAACAAGATAACAATCAGGTATAGATTTCCTCTGCCTAGGATTGAAGATTTAATGGACTGTTTGGGTGGAGAAAAATATTTTTCAAAAATAGATTTGAAAAGTGGATATCATCAGATTAGGATAAAGGAGGGTGATGAATGGAAAACAACCTTTAAAACAAATGAAGGACTGTATGAGTGGTTGGTAATGCCTTTTGGGTTATCAAATGCACCTAGTACTTTTATGAGGCTCATGAATGAAGTGTTAAGGGAATTTGTTGGTAAATTTGTAATAGTATATTTGGATGACATCTTAGTTTTCAACAAAACAAAGGAAGAACATTTAAGGCATCTTAATTATGTCTTGAAGAATTTACATCAAGAGAAGTTGCTGATAAATTTAAAGAAGTGTTCCTTCATGAAAGAGGAGCTGGTATATCTAGGTTTTGTTTTTTCTGCTGAAGGACTGAAGATGGATCTAGAAAAGGTCAAGGAAATTTTGGAGTGGCCTTCACCAAAAAGTGTTTTTGAGGTAAGAAATTTCCATGGACCTGCCAGTTTTTACAGAAAATTCATAAGGAATTTTAGCAAGATTAATGCACCTATCATTGAAACTATAAAGAAGGACAAACAACCATTCAAATGGACTGCTGAAATTGAAAAGAAGTTTCATCTTTTGAAACATAAGACAACTGAAAAGCCTGTTCTAGTGTTGCCTGATTTTAATAAGCCATTTCAAGTGAAGTGTGATGCCAGTGGAGAAGCTATTGGAGTTGTGTTGAGTCAAGATGATAGGCTTGTATCATATTTTAGTGAGAAGTTGAATGAGAAAAGAAGGAAATACTCTTCTTATGAGAAAGAATTTTATGCAATTGTGCAGGCATTGAGGAAGTGGAGGCATTATTTAATGTCTAAGGAATTTGTGCTATATTCAGATAATCATGCATTATAGTATATTATGCAGAAGCCTAAATTTAATCATAAACATGCCAAATGGGTTGAATATCTCCAAAGTTTTAACTTTGTTTTGAAGCATATAAGTGGCCAAGAAAATAAGGTAGTTGATGCTTTGAGTAGGGAAAACATCCTTGTTCAAGAAACCCAATTTGAAGTGGTAGGATTTGATTTTCTTAAGGAATTTTATAAAACAGATTTGGATTTCAAAGAAGAATTTGAAGCATGCTATAACCCTGTGTTGATAGACAAAAGTTAGTGGTTGGATTATTTGTTGCAAGAGGGCTTATTGTTAAGAAGAAATCAATTGTGTGTACCAAATTGTTCTGTGAGGGAGAATTTAATAAAAGAAAAGCATAGTGGTGTACTTGCTAGACATTTTGGGGCTGATAAAACTTATGAGCAGCTGAGTCATTTTTATTATTAGCCAAGGATGAGATCTAAAGTGGAAAAATTTGTGAAGAATTGTAAAATTTTCCAATATGCAAAGGGGAGAAACCAGAATGCAGGTTTATACATTCCATTGCCTGTTCCAGATAGGCCTTGGGATATGGTAAGTATGGATTTTGTTTTAGGATTGCCCAAGACACAGAGAGGGAATGATGCAATTTTTGTTGTGGTTGACAGATTTTCCAAGATGGCACATTTTATCCCATGTTATAAAAGCAATGATGCCACTCATGTTGCTAATTTGTTTTTCAAAGAAGTTGTTAGATTGCATGGGTTGCCTAAAAGTATTGTTTCTGATAGAGATACTAGATTTGTGGGTCATTTTTGGAGGACATTGTGGAAGAAGCTTGGTACTAAACTGATTTTCAGCTCAACTTATCATCCTCAGTCTGATGGGCAAACTGAGGTAGTAAATAGAAGTTTGGGTAATCTTTTGAGAATTCTTGCAGGAGAGCATCCTAAACAGTGGGATCATATCTTACCACAGGAAGAATATGCATACAATGATTCACCAAAAAAAAGTACAGGACAAATTCCATTCCATATTGTTTATGGAATGCACCCCAGAGGAATATTTGAATTAAGAAGCTTGGGAAAAGCAAAAATGAGGAGTGCTGATGGAGAAGAATTTGCTTCAGAGATCCAAGCAATACATGAGCAGGTAAAACAACAGCTACAAGGCAACAGCATCAAGTACAAAGGCAGGGCAGATTTGAGCAGAAGAGGAGTTAGTTTTGAATTTGGAGATTTGGTTTTGGCACACTTGAGGAAAGAAAGATTTCCAAAGAAGCAATATAACAAGTTGAAGTTCAAAAATATAGGGCCATGCAAGATACTGAGAAAATTTTCTGCTAATGCTTATGAAATTGAATTGCCTCCTAATGTTGGGATATCTCCAATATTTAATGTTGCAGATTTATACAAGTATGAAGATGATGACATAGATGAAAGACCAGCAGATAAAGAATAGATTTAGTGGGTAAAACAATTACCTACAACACAGCCGTTACAGCCAGAGAAGATCTTAGACAAGAAGGTGGTTAAGAGAACTAGGGGACAGGAATATTTCCAGCACTTTATCAAGTGGAAGGACCGGCTAAAGGAAGATGCTACTTGGATGATGGAAGCGATGTTGCAGAAGCTGGGAAATTCTGTGAAAGAGCTCATGGATAGGATCCCATGAAGAAAATTTCCCTTAGGAGTCTGATGCAGGGGAATTTGAGTCTAGTCAGCAATGTGAGAAAATTGTCCACATGTTGTGACTAGGTGGATTCAAGTATACAAGGAATTGTACCAGCAAGGTGTCAATACCTTAGTTGTCTGTTGCACTTAGAGCAGATAGGGTCATTTTAGTAACTGAAGAAGTCAAATAGTTGATTCGTGTCAGTTTATTTAGTTTTTATTGATAGAATTAGAGCAATTAGGCTTTTATTTTAAATAAGAATAAAATGGTCCTCAAGAAGGAATCGAATAGTCATGTAAAGGATTATAAAATGTAACCGCTGATACAGAGTAAAGGGGGGATTTTGCAGTAAAAGATTGATTCGAGAAGCATTTCTCTCTGATGAATAAATTTTAGACTCATTGGCTATATGTGTGTGTTATTGGCAATTTTCCCAAAGGACTCATTCCTTTGATTCGAGAACTCTGTGTATAACTTGAAAAATAATCCATTGTGTGAAATCTCCTTATTTCTCTCTGATTTTCTTTGAACTCATATTCTTAGCGAATGAATTGAATGTGGTTATTCTATATAGAAAATTTGAAGAAGGTCGAACAGTGGGCTATGTTGGAAGAGCGATACCATATGTCGAACCTCTGCCTGATGGAGAAATCTAAGTTGAGATAGAAGACTGGTGGTTCGTTGTTGGTTGAATAGAATCGATGAGGTCAATTTGCAGCGCCAAGCGAGAAGGGTGAATTGAAGAAATGAACTAAATGCAGTGAGAATTCCGAGTTGAACAGTCAAATATCGGAATTTCTAGTTGAGCAGTTTAGGAGGAAAATACTAGCACTATCGCGCGACATTTGGGCCCAAGGTGGTTTTTACCTTTATCAATGCAATCCAATACATTTTGGACACGTCACCTTGTGAATACCACCCATATCGCATAATTTTTATGTGTTAAATTTCAGCCCTTGAAAAAATGTGATTTCTGTCAAATCGGTCCTGTAGAAGATCCGAGGGTAATCGCGCACAAAGCTGCACGGGAGTTAATGTGAGGTATGGCCGAGGGGTTTTGATAATATTAAATATTTATTTAATACACGAGAATTGAATATTGGGTTCGTGGGCCCAAGAGAGTTAAGTGTTATTGATTAAGGCTTATGTCAGAAGTTAAATTCATTTTATTATCTTAAGTTTAAGACTTAGATATTGTTCAAAAAGGTTTGAAACATCGATTCATTTACCTTTAGTGCAATATTCCAAAAAGGGTTCAAGCAATATTTAAAGTGCTTTTAAAAGTGAGATATAGTTATGAGCGCTTTATTTAAAAAACCCAAAGATCATATTATTTGAGTGTTTATATAAGAGTGGACTATGGTATTTCATTAATCAAATTCCACGAATTTGATAAATGAATGGAAGCAATACTTTGAAGTAGACTCCTTTGGTGAAAGAAATTATTGAGAGATGGAAGAGTGAACAGCTCTCCTTAGCACTTGCACCTAATTTTGCTATCATATTAGGATCAAAAATTTCTAGAACTTGAGCCAATAAATAATATGTTTTGTCGAACTGAGAGCATGTATGGCATTGATCTGCAGGGTCACCTGCAAGAGAACCTGCTGCATCCTGAGTCGAGTAGACCCATTTTGGAAGTCGTGGAGCTAAAGGAAGATCTTGAGGAGGTGGAGGAGGGATTTCATCCTCTCTGTCATCATCCGAAGTGGAAGGAATTTTGTCAGAAGTAGAAGAGATAGATAGAGGTGGCACATATGCCGAATCAGGCTCGCAGGCCAAAGGTGGAACACCTGCCGAACTGGGCCCGCAGGCCGATATATTTTCATCAAATTTTACATCTCTTCTAATGATTACATTTTTGGATTTGGGTTGAAGAATTATATATCCTTTGACATCTTCATAATATCTAATAAAATACATTTTTTACTCTCAGGTTCTAAGGCTTTATTCTTCTCATTTGGAATATGGGCCCAGGCTTCACTTCCAAAAACACGAAAGTGACTTACATATGGTTTGATTGAGCTCTAGGATTCTTTTGGAGTGATATTCCTTAAAACCTTAGTACGAGCGTGATTTACTATGTAATTTTCACATTTAAATGCTTCTACCAAAAAATAAGACGAAGTCCTTTATATTGAAGCAAATAATTAGCCATTTATTTTAGAGTGTGATTCTTCCTTTCAGCGACACCATTTCGTTGTGGAGTATACGAAACAATATGTTGCAATTGAATGCCATGCTCAGTGAAAAAATTGATATATTTGTTGTTAACATATTCTCCTCCATTTTCAAATCTTAACTTAAGAATTTGATGTCCATATTTTTTCTCAACAAAGGCCTTAAAGGCCAAGAACATGTTAAAAAATTCACTCTTGAGTTTTAATAAGTATACCCAAGTGCGTCTATAAAAATAATTAGTGAAAGTTAAGAAGTACTCATAGCCAGATAAAGAAAAAACTAGAAGTGGATCACATAAATCACTGTGCATAAGCTGCAAAGGGGCTAAAGTGTGCCAAGAGGCATGTTTGTCAAAACTATCCTGATGATGTTTTCCGAGTACACAACCAGAACAAACACCACCTCGACAAGATACCATAGGAAGACTTGTCACCATATTTTCTTTACATAGAGGATGAAAAGAGCGATAGTTTAAGTGACCAAATCTCTCATGCCGAAGTTTTCTCACTTCATCAATATGAGAAACAAAAATGGAGGGAAGACTTGATGAACCAAAATTGTCAAACTTATACAACCTTGTGGAATCATCAACAATTTCAGTAGCTAAAATATGTCTAGGATATATTAGGTCCTTAATTGCAACATCATGAGGTGATTATTCTACGATTTTCCCTACACATGAATGATTTATCT
This sequence comes from Pinus albicaulis, assembly GCA_034641835.2. NCBI lineage: Eukaryota > Viridiplantae > Streptophyta > Pinopsida > Pinales > Pinaceae > Pinus > Pinus albicaulis. Next base: position 1,703,578,025 of record CM076578.1, read on the forward strand.
GATAAATAGATAGAAGGTCGCAGTACAAGGTAGGAACAAATAATACATCATTAAACTGGCTATTATCTATATTAATGGTTCGAGACCCTACAACATTAATATATCTATCATCACCAACATAAATATTTTTGGTGTTACAATCATTTAAAGAAGAAAACATGGCTTTATTTTTGGCCATGTGGTAAGAGGCTCCAGAATCAATGAGCCACACTTGAGAATGAGAAGAAGAAGATACATTCAATGCATAACCAGATCTTAATGCTTGAAAAACACATGCAGAAAGTTCCATTACCAAAGATGAAGTTGAAGAGTTCTCCAAATGGATGTTGTTTTTCTTCATTATTGCTTCCAAGGCTTCCATATTCATAAAACATTTTGACTCTCTATGGCCATCAAAATTACAAAAGTTTCAATTTGTTTTTATTTTCCTTATCAATTTGTTTAGTTTCTTTTTTAGTTTGCGGCTGAGATTTGTTAAGACCCTTGTTTAGTTTAGGACCATTCTTTTTAGTATGCTTCTTCTTAGGATTCTTTGGATTTGGTTGTTTTTTGGCTACTAAGGCTTTCTTAGAAGAGTTTCTAGTATTAATAAGACCAAGGTGTAATATTTTTTATTTTTTTCTTATCTAATAATCGCAAAATGGATCAAAATAGGGGGACTTGTAGGGTGTTCCTTGATAAATTAGGGCTTCTCTAGCGAAATGGAAAGTGGAAACTAATATAGAGCTTGCAGGGCCTAAATTAGAAATAATGGAATAGATAAGGCTACCATCTTCATTTTTTACCTTACAACTTTCTAAGAGAAGTCTAAAGGTCTTGAATTTGGACAAAAAATCTTCAATAAAGGAAAAATTATTGTGGTCCAAATTAAGCAACTCATTTTTAAGCTCGTAGGCTTTGATTTCATTTTGAATACCAAAAACAATATTTAGATTTTTCATAGTTTCATCAGGGGAGTCAATTTATTGGATATGAAATCTAATATCTTGAGCAATGGACATTCCTATCAACCCTCGTGCTTGATCTTGTTTATTTTCCCATTTAGCCTTTTATATCTTCATCAACAGGTTTAGATTTTAGTCCTAAGGATATTCCATAAAGTCCTTTACTTCTAAGTAAGTCTACCATGTAGGATATCCATTGGAAATAATTAGTGATGTTAAGAATAACCGATCATGCACTTTCCATTTTTTTAAAATGAAGTTGTAAAGGTTGAAACTAACTGCTCCAATGGAAAGATCTCAAAAATTAAGTCGGTTAAAAAAAACAACTCTGAAAACGGTTTCCGGATGAAGAAGTTATGTCTTTTTGAAGAAAAGTTGTAGTAGATGCCAAGCAGTCACATGATAGGTTGAAATTTGATGATGAAGTTGTACTTAAAAAAAAAAAAAAATCCCCCCCTTTCAAAACTTAATATAATAAGTTCATTTAAAAAAAAATATTACTTTATGTGACCCACTTTCATAAATAAGTGAGAGTCACTTTTACAATGTTATTTTATGAACTAATGACCAAGTATAATATAACTTAAATAAAAGACAAAGTGACTTTAGACTATAAGTGAATCACTTTTTATAATGGGTGAGAAACACTATTACATAAAGTAACTTTGAAACATAAGTTATGTGTGTTTTTTTTTTTTTTAAATAACTTGACAAAAATATTTTTAGAAAAAGTAACTTGACAAAAAGACTTGAACCCAATACCTCTATTCTCCTAAAGTAACTTTAGACCAAGCGAGCTAATTAAATGATTTTCTTTTTTTTTTGGGTGTGTTTTCTTTTCCTGCAAAAAAAAAAAAAAAAAAAAATATGCAAGCCTTGGGAATTTATGGTAGATTCTGGTTTGTCTGCCTGAAAACTACATATTTTTCTCACTATTTTTGATTTCCCAAGATCACACAAATTCATGGGGAAAGAGCATACGTAGAAGAAAAATCTCATCTTTCTATTTCCAATTTTAAAGATAGTACAAAGCACAGATAAAAGAGCATACACAGATAAGAGGGTATAGATCCAGTAATAAAAAAATTACTATAAACTAGAAACCTTTTTGCATGAAGCAAAAGGGTTTCCTCACTATAATAGAGGCTCCAGACACAACAAAGCAGTTCTCCTAGCCCAAAAGTGGATGGAAATAGTAGATCTAGAAAACGACAGTCGCATGCAGTTAAAACCGGCTTCAGATTTGGATCAACAATGGATGTGGCCCTCAAACAACACTGATACCATATAGGAATTTATAGGGTAAGCACTTTATATCAAACACAAAATTTCACCACTCACAAACAGATCATAGATCAATACACTAGTATTTGAAGTGGTTAAAACCCTCAAAGAGGGAAATAATCCATGACCTGAACCAACATGGCCACTTCAGGAAATTTATTAATGCAAATTACAAATAAAATTTACATTAGTTTCTCTCATAAATGGTCACCAGAAAAATGACCCTCCATGCTCTTTAAATAGAGATCATGGACCAATTGAGTGTTAATCTATGGATCAAGTGTCGGTAATACCAAGGAGAGAATGAACCGTCGGATCACTACATATCATGACCGTCAAAATATAAGTTACAAAAGTACATGCTAAAGAAACACACTTTACCTAACTTTACATTAGACCAAGTTATACTTAACTATTTCCTATGTGTCATAATATCCTAACAATATTGCAATGGTTTTAGTGGTTATTTGAACCATTGCACTGAAGTGTGTAGTTTTTAGCCCTGCACAATCATTTGTGCAATATTCTTAACAAAGTAAAAAAAGGCAATGGAAAACACACATATTAACAAAAATAATTTTCCCTGGAAACCCTAACTAAGAAAATTAAAAGGATTTTTTTATTTATTCTTATTTATAGTATTAGATTACTATTTTCATTGCTATAACATCCTCTAAAAATTTCACTACATTCAAAATTTGGAGCCTACTTTACCATCATATCTAGTGTCACTTTCGTCGTCAAGTGTCATTGTAACAACCCTGGTAAATATTCATGTAAAAGTATGGGACACGTATTCTGTAATATTCCCAATTTGCCACAAGATAATTAGAATATTAGAGTTCTTTATTTTCCTAATTAATTAAGTAAATAAGAGGGTGGAGGGACCCACAAACCCCATAGATTAATAAAATCCACTTTTCATGTGTGTATGTGGATATTTTAGATATAGATCTACATTATGGAGTAGTGGAGCAGCTTCTTAAATGAAGGAAGAGTGGAGATCATGGATCTTAAATGTAAAATCATGAGGATATTGGAGGAGGTCAACTAAGATCATAGTGCATTCAAAGTAAGATCATAAAGCACATATGATGACATAGTGGAGGAAGTGGTGCATCTAATGCACACATGACAGAGAGAGTGGGAATTAAATGTAGAACATGATGGATATCATGGAGAGACAATGCATTCTTCATAGAGGCTAGTGGCCACATGTGCAACGCAGTTATGAGGTGGGCCAGGGCTATGGAAGGCTCATAATCTATATAATGAAGATGAAGGCACAATAGAAGGCAAGATTTAGATTATTATTTTTTATCTATTTAGATGTATATTTTTCGGTTGACATTTCTATGCACACTTATGTTGTTTAGCTAAGTCTACAGTGTTGTTTAGCAGAGGGTGGTTTCGAGCAGAAATACCACCTTTACCCACGGGGGACTTCGAGCGCCTACTCTGGGAAGGTTTCTATTGATCTATGTTTCTCATCAGGCATTGGTGCCATCTTCAGGAGGTTGTTTCTGTCACTTCAGCTAGGAAACCGGTGGAGGATTCATACTTTCACCTTGTTCTTCATGTTTAGTCTTCTAGGAGTAGCAGATCTATCTCTGGCATTCAGACCATTTTGTTTTACCTCCATGCAGTAGCAGTCCCCTCAAGGATTTTGCAATCCAATCTTGTAGATCCGAAGGAGGAAGGAAGTTTCCAGTACTTCGGCTGGAAATCTTGTGAGGGACCATCTCCTCACTTTGTATTCATTATTTCTATCATTTCGGATTTGATTTGACATATATAGTAGTAGGCTTGACCCTCTCCCTCCTTGATAGCATGGTTTTCTAAAGTTGTTGAGTATTCAACAACTATCTTCAGTGGAGGAAGAAAGAGCATCTACATATTGAGCTTTTAGTCCAAGGATATAGTGAAGGGACCAACCCTTCTTGCATATATTTGATTTTAAATTCTATTTCAACCATCCTTGATCAGATTATGCAGTAGATATGCATACCCAACAGTTGTATAGTGAATCCCTAAGAGGGTGATTTTCCTAGATTCATAGATCTGGAAATCCCTTTCTGGGTTATGTTGGGTTTCCATCATAGAGTTCGAATCTAAAGTTTCAGCATCATCAAACCTCCCAAACTGCCTAGATCTACATTTATATTTTTCTGGCAATTGTAGTCCCAGTAGTTGCGATAGGGACAACACATTTTCCCTTCTAGTAGTCCAACAGTTACATATTCCCTCTTGTGGGGTCATTTTAGGGTCATTCTAGGCCATCTCTTTGGCTTGAGTGTCTCATATTTTGAGCACTAGTGTATTGTTTATCCACCCCCCGCATAATAAAATGGCTCATCCATTTCTATGCATTATGATGTGTATTTAGATTTATTATATACTTTGCTGCAGTTCTTATATTGTGTTTTAGGATTAATGAATTCTCCCTTTTGGGATATTACAATGGTATCAAAGCATGATCTTTGGCTAACCTTGTGGACATTCTTAACAACATGTGAAAATAAGATAAAAGAGATCTACTATAATGGAGGGATGAAGTTTTGCAACTTCTCTCTTTAGAACTATAAAGGACCTCTCTAAGGAGATCAACGAAATGAAGAGAGAAAGGCAAAGAGAAACGTCAAGAAGGTTTTAGAATGAAGAAGGTCCCAGTACTTATCAGCAGCAAAGAAGACCAGAGGAACATAGATCTCCTCAAAGATCTACTATGCCCAATTTCTTTGAAGAAGGGGAATAGTATAGAAATGAAGAAAGAAGAAATATGGAACCTGAGACTCATGAGACTCTCATTCTATATCTAGAAGAGTACAAGTCACAGTCTAGAGCATTCAAGGAGAATATAACTCTCCAACAATTCTTCAAACTCGAAGAAGAAAGAAGATACTACAACAACAACAGAAGAAAGAGGCACAATAGATTTTATTTTCCTACATTTGATGGATCTTCCTCAAGCACTGAAAAGGCTTGGAGGAAAGAGATAGATGCATTTTTCAGGCTACACCCTATAGCTGAAAGAGAGGTTGTTCAGATTGCAGCTCTTCACCTTCTAGGTGAGGCAAATGAATGGTGGTTTGGTCACATGGAGCATGCAAGGGTGACTAAAATTCAGATTTATTTCAAAGGTTGAGAAATAAGTTTCATAGAAGAAAAACAAAGACATTTCACAAAGAGACATTTCCTAAGAATTCAAGGAGAATGTCATTCTTGTCACTCTCAACAAATAGTCACTACATTCGCCACCAGCTGCAGAAGCACTTGTATCCGGAGGAGAAACACTTGCATATTTGCAAGGTAGTACTAAGCTCTTGACATATAGAGTCCCATGCATGATTCATGAGATGCATCAGGAAGAGGAGGTAGATTCCAAAGATGGTACATTGAAGGAATAATATCCATCACTCTTACCAGTAGTTGGAAAGACCATTTTCCTGGTTGGAGGAAATCTTGTGGTCTTGCAAGAGGTTCCCACACATCAGTTGATCCAAGTTTTGCATTCATTCCCATCTCATATTGTTTCAGTACCTCTTATTGAAAATTATGGGGACATTCCATGAAGGCTAATGCACAGCCAAGGGTTAGAGCATCATGCTGATTTGAAGCAGCAACCTATCACTACGCAGAGGACCCTTGATCTAATCAAGGAAGAAATGAAGAAATATACCAGTTTTTCATTTATGAGCTACACTCAACCCTTTGAATTGAAGTGTGGAGTTTCAAAATATGGGATGAGTATGATCCTCTATATAATAGCTAGCTATTAGTTCAAAATTGTGCCTTCCTATGAGATAATAGATACAACACTATTAATAATCAACAGTGATGAGAAGAGGACCCATTCATTGGTGGTGTTAGTGCCCTGCAATTTATAGTATCACAAGGTGACTGTGTACTTTATCTTTGAAAATTTTTCATATTGTACACAGATGTCAATATTCAAATTTTTTTCCAAAGAAAGATGAAGAGAAACAAAAGAAGAAGAAAAGAGGGTATTTAAAAGGAAAAATGAAAAGTTCATACTATAGGTAAGCAACCTAAAAACTGCTTGATTGTTTTCGTATAATCAAGCATAAAAGATCAAATTTTTCTCTAAAGGTCTGAAAAGGGATGATTTTTGTCAAGTTTGGGACCTTATGGTATGTTTTTATCCTAAGTCCCTAACCATGTTGCATATCCTTTCACCCACCCCTTTTTTATTTCTCTTATCCTAAGTTTCATTTTACCTCCCTCGACTCTCATACCCTGACTCCACCTCACATCACCTGCCCTGACTCATCCACATTAACCATATACATTCCCCACCTCCACATTCGATGGTCTTTGACGCATTTTTCACCTCCGCCTTAGCCTTCAAACTTTAACCATGAAGGGGGGTCCAAAATGGGCGGTTTCAAGTCTAGGCCCTACTCCCATGTGTCAAATCATAGTTATTTTGCACCCCTCTTTCACAATACCACCTACCACCTTAGGACCCCTCCGAAAATTGACTTCAGGTTTTACATGATGAACCATCACAACCAACCATTATCCCCCTTAAAACCTTTACCTCTCATCGCATGTCGCAAGTTTCAAACGATAGGTGCAAAGGTTCGAGATATAATCCCTGAAGTGAAATATGTGACGACGGTGGGACCCGATCACAATCGCAAATCACAAAATTAAAGGACAGGCATAGGAAGAAAGTGTTAAAATCACTGAAGTGTGATGTGAAATGCTAGGTGGGACCTAATCGCAATAAAAAATCGCAAAATTTAAAGGATAGGGGTGGGAGGTAAGTGTTAAAATTGCTGGAGTGCGATGTGCGATGCCAGGTGGGACCCGATCACAAATCGCAATTTTTAAAGAATAATTGTGGAGGTAAATGTTAAATTCACCGAAATGCGATATGTGATGATGTGGCAATGATGTGGCAGTGACATGGCAATTACGTGGCAAGTTGACATGGTAGATGACATGGCCTTGACCCCATAAATTGCAGTTGATTTATGATGACGTGGCAAGTTGACATGGCAGATGACGTGGAAAATGACATAGCAAGGTGACATGGCATATCACGTGGCCCTGGCCTGCATACCGCACATCGCAAGTGTTAAAATTCATGTGCAAATGGTAAGTGTTATAATCACCGAAGTGTGATGTTCAATGTGGTGGGGACTGATCGCATAGCACACATTGCAAGTCTTAGAAGATAAGTGTTAAAGAAAAGTTAAAAACAACGAAATGGGAAGTGTGATGTTGGCACAGATGCGATGTGGTTCCAAGATGAAACCTAAAGGGTTTCAAGTCTGGGTCCATGCAGTTTGCAAGTTGCTTTATGAAGAAATAGGCTAAAACATGACATAAAGGACTTATGGTGGAATAATCCCCGACAAGGAACGCAAGAGGTTGAGTCGTGCAAAGGGCGTTCATGCGGAATTGGTGATATAATAGTAGAAAATGAAGAGATAGCAACACAACCATTGATCCAAGAAAACGACCACACCTCATCAATTTAATAATTCCACAACGTTTTTCTAAAGAGGAAGATCTAAGGTGTCAGAGCCTTCCTTGCCTCTTCGGCATTAGACAAAGCTGGATTATGATCATAAAGGACTGTTGCCTCCATCTTCTTGGCCAGAAGTATCTTGTCACCACCTGCGTGGTTCCACTCGTCAAAGTTTTACTCCATCATGGCCTCGTCAGGAGCTTAAGAGGCAATTTCTTCCTCTGTAATAAATAACAGATTGTTGTTGGGGTTAGGCCCATCTTATCACTGCTTGCAAATTTCCACTTGTCCAGTTTTTTCTTAAATGTAATCACTACAGTAGAAAAATGAACTGACTTAAGTTTTACATAAATAATGCATGCCTTAGCAGTATGGGGTGGGGGGAATCTGTAATGAGGGATATTCCCATTATATAATGTTGTTCAATGAATTTTAAGTGATTTTTTGAAGATTAATACAAGACCAGTTTCTTGGGATTCATGTGGTGTCTGAAATGGTGAAGCATTCTCTTGTTTTTATCTGTTTTTCCATTGTTTCTCTCTCTTTGTGTTTCTGCAATCTAATTGTAAAAAAGAAAGTGTGAAGAGTAGGATTTGTTATCTAGAGCACCATATTTTGGTTGTTTTTGCAATATTTTGTGTTTTCCAATGATGTCAAATTGAGGAATTCTTAATTTCTCCTCGATTTTTGCTAAACTTTATAGCCCCGCACAGATTGAGGGATTCTTAACTGCTCCTCAACCTCTACCTACCCTTACATTTCTTCTTTTCATAACCCATTTAAAAGTCTAAAATATCCATGGTAGGGAACCTATCTTGCCCTGTTTCACTCATGCTTGATATCTTTGCATTTAATCACCTGAGCCTCTTTGACTCCATTACCCAATGGATTTCCCTTGCCCTTCCCAACAAACCAATTAAAATTCCAAACTCTACATCTAATAGCTAGCCTAAAATGCCCAATCCAAAAAAGCTATATCTGATAGAGAGATCCCTCTCTAGGTCTAAGAGGGCTAGATCCTAGGCCCGAAGCGGTTTTTATTTTGCCTCCAGATTTATGTCTTCAGCTGTAATATTCCCAATTAGCCATGAGCTAGTTGGAACATTCAATTTTGTTTTGCTGCTTTGTTTAATAAATAAGAGGAAAATGGAGGTCCATAATTCTCCTTAATAATGAATAAACCAATGCCAAATGTGAAAGAGATAAATCTTGGCAGCTTAATTGAGCACCCTTTGGTGTGAAAATGGGTTGGAACACCTTGACTAGGTCAACCTTGACCAAATCAACAGCGTTGTCATGGAGGAGTGGTCATCAATGAGGGACAACATAGTTTTAGATGGAGATGCTTTATGTGGAAGTAGTGTTATTATTGCATGGGGCTTAGGGTTTGCAAGCTCATATCTTATTTAAGGAAGAGGATGGAAGCCAGTGTTCATTATGTATGTATTTATTTGATATTTATGAATATATGGTCAGTTTAGACATATATCTTTATCTTGTTGTTTAGCTGAGATTGAGTGTTGTTTAGCACTGGGTGTTCCTGATCAAGAATCCCACCTCTTCCATTGAGAAGCTATTGGAGGAGTCTTGTACTAAATTTTCCACTATCAGGCTTAAGGCCAAGCTTCATATTTCATTTACAACGCAGATCCTATGGAGGGTTTGGCTGTTTTGCAGGTTGCAGCAAGTGGAGACTAGAACTAGATCATTTCATCGCTCATTTTCAGTGGATGAGGTTTCCTCTCCATTGGGAGGATAGTATTGAAGACCTTTGTGCATATCTTCAGATCTTGGCATCAGGCCAACTGCTTTTTTATCCCTATAGTGCATTTTCCTTCCAGACCTGTGTTATTTCTATAGGAGGAGTTGTAGGGTGGTTTGGCACACCATTTGGAGAGCTGATTTTCTAGTGAAGGGGATCTGCCTTTCACTTAGAGGATCTATTGTAGGAGGTTATTGTATTGGTCATATCACATCAACCACACTTTCTAGATCTATATTCTGCAGTAGATCTATAGTCTTAGAGCCTAGATCTACATCTTGTACATGGTTTTTTGCTGAAAACCCTTAAGGGGTTCTTCAAAGGAGGTTGTTATATAGTGGTCAGATCTGCAATAGATCTATCTTTTGAGGCACATATCAACCCTAGATATGATGTATAATCATTTTTTGTAGCAGATTTAATAAAACAATATTGTAAGGGTCTTCCTGCTTTTATATATAGTTGCAGCACCTCATATTGAGGGATTTTATCCATTGGAGGCTTGTACTTTCTTGTTGGGTATCTTATGGCCCATTTATTTTGCATATTTTTCCGTTGTTATAACATATGAATGGTCTCCATATTGGCCTATTTCTTTTATATGATGATTTACACTATTTTTCTAGCATTTTTCACTATATTCCTGCTTTTCCCATTTGGGAATATTACAGTGGTATCATAGCATAATCTTGGCACAGCCTGTGCATCTTGAAAAGTCAATATGTCATATGAATAAGGATATCCTCTTACTGACATAGATAAGAGGTACCAAAGAATAAGACACCAAAATTTTGATTATACAAATGACAAAGAAGACAAGGGTAAAACCCCTTTATCTAGAGGAGAAGATGAAGAGAAGGAGTTCCCTAGGATCCTTATTAGAGCCATGCAAGACATTGCTAGAGAGATCAAGGAGATGAGAATGGATATATTCAAGGAATACCCTAAAGGATTTCATCACGGTGAAGGCTCTAGCATGTCTCATCATTGGAATGATCAACCAATGCAGCAACCACAAGTTTCCCAATGCTCTACAATGCCTATATTCTTGGTTGTGGGAAATGAAGGGTTTCAAGAGCAAGAATCCCTTAAAGACTATTTTATGGAGTATGAGTCTCAAACTCAAAGATTCAAGGACCACTTGAGTTTTCAAGATTTTTTTCAAAACAAGGATAATAGAAGACCAAGACATCACAATAGAGGTGGTGGATTCATTCAGAATCATGATCGACACCACACTATGGGCAGATTTTTCTTACCCAACTTTGATGGGTCATCCAAGTTCACTGCCAAATCATGGGTAGAGAAACTTGACATATACTTCTAGTTGAACAAAGTACTAGAAATGGAATCCATTAAGATTGTAGCGTTGCACCTTGAGAGTGAATCACATGACTAGTGGTTCCATGGCTTGTCTACATTGGGTCATGCCAAGGTAACTACATATTCAGAGTTCACTAGAAGGCTGGTGGAAAGGTTTGATAGAAGGGATCCTGAAGCACGATTCATGGGGCTTTCAAAGCATAAAAAATCAGGTAATCTAGAAACTTATATTTATGTATTTTTAAGACTTTCTGTTATGGTTCCTGATTTATCTGAAGCAAGAAGGGTGTATATGTTCATTGATGGGTTAGATGAACCTCTTCATGGATTGGTTAAGTCTACCAAGACCACTACCCTAAAAGATACCATTGAAAGGGCTAGATACCTTCAATATGCCTTGCCAAAAGCAAAGGAAACATTTCAGCATAAGCCCTCTTTTCCATCAAAGGGAAAAGAAGATAATGCTCCTCCTTCAAAGGAGAGCCAATATAAAAAACCTCTTGATGATGATGTCTGAAGATATTTGAGGAGGAGGAAGCTTTTCTTCACATGACAAGAAGCTTAGGCACCCATACATAGATGTGCAGCTATAAAATCACATTACATAGAGGTCTTCTTAGATGATGCAGAGGAAGAAGAAGATGAGCCAAGAAGAGGTCACAACACTGACATTGCAGGAGATTAACCAACACCATCAGGAGATGTGAATGGGGCATTTGCTCCAATTGGAGGGGCTCTTGCATAATTTGGAGGATTACCTAAGTACTTGAACGTAAGAGTTCAAGGTTCCATCTTGAATCAGAGAGTTTATGTTTTGGTTGATAGTGGGGCTACCCACAATTTTATTGATGCCCAACTAGTGCAAAGGAGGGAAATACCCACTGACGCTTTTGAGGGGTTTTATTTTTTGGTCCCAGGTGATAGAACTATGCAATGCATGCATTATTTTATATCCTTATCAGTCACCATGGGAACATATACATTGAATGATCACTTATTTTTGGTTGACATACCTGACACCAATGTCATATTGGGTGTGCAACGGTTGATTACTTTGGGGAAAGTCACCACTGATTGGGATACTTTTCAGATGGAATGGGTGGATGGAAAGAGTGGAAAATATCAAATGATTAAAGGCATGCACACATATCCCTCACATACCACTTCCACACATAAATCATAGATGGATTTGCGCAGTGGAAGCAAGGACCGAACAATCCCATCTATTATGCTTATGAGATTGCTACATGGGACACTATTATTTAGTGGCAAACCACCTGGGAGGCCACCTGATTTAGATTTGGTGAGAGATATCTCATAACATGATGCTCCAATAATAGATCCAAGAGGGAGGGGAGCATTATAATACCATGATACAATGTTGAGAGTCTTGGGTAGACTCAAGGAGGAGGGAGGCATTATCCCAACATCTTCAATACCCACTCTCATTTCAGATTCTACATTGTGGGAGGAGAAGCATGGAAGGAATGACCTTCCAACATATACCTTTGGCATGGGATATGTCAAGGAGAAGAAAAACCACATGAAAGACATTCTTTATGATAGAACATCAGCATTTTCACTATAGAAGATTGATCCATATTGGAAATCCCAACTGTTGGTGGATTATTCCAAGGATCTTTTTACATGCATGATACTTGATGACTAGCTACATGAAGAGGGTTATTCAGTCCAAGAAGGCCATATATATTATCATGGTAGGATATTCTTATCTAGAGCCTCCAAGCTCAAGGAGAAGTTGCTACAAAGGGCTTATAAAGAGTTCTTTTTCAGCCATACTTATTACATGAGGTCCTACAACACTATCATGGAAAGCTACACTTGGAAAGGCTTTGAAGAGGAACTATATCAGCATTTTCAAAGATGCATGAACCATGTGGAGTTGGAAGAGAGACATGACTCTATGAAAGAGTTATTTCAGCCACCTCTTTCCTCTTTGGGAATGAGAGGAGATACATCTATGCACCACTCCATTTGTATGAGAATAATGTTTGGTAAAGACCATGATTATGTACCTAATTTCTCATTTGATGATCATTTTCATTCTTTTACCATGTATATGCAGGCCATAGATCCAAGAAAGAGCATTATTTCTGATAAAATTCATGGCCAACTCTGGGCCACAAACATTTTTGAACATGGCCACTCCCTTGGAGGGCAAAGGGAGATTTTGTATCATTGTGGGTGCACTCCAAAGGCACCAAACATATCTCACACTTTCAGCCATGGTGAGATAACTTGGGTAGCAAGTAAGTGGTGGGAATCCACTTACTATATCATTATATAAGGCAGTCAAGAGATTTACTGTGTTGGTTCCACATGTGGGACTTTGACCCACCTACATTTGCACAAATTTATGTTTGTATGTACTTAATTTTGATCCCATACATTGATGATGTACTTATACTTTTTATGGGAATGTTTGGAGGGAGGATGGGAGGAATGTATGTGTCCTATGGGAGAGAGATTCTCCATGTTAATTATGCTACATGTTTCAGGGAGAACATTTGGCAAACCATGTGTAATATCCCAGAGGGGAATAATGCAGTAATACTTAAACACAATATAAGAACTACAACTAAGTAAACAATAAATCTCAAGACAACATCAAAATTTACAGAGAAGCTGAGCCATTTTATTATATGAAGATGATTCAATTAAAAAATGTACAAAAATGTGAGTATATCTAGCCAAGAAATGGCATGGAATCACCCTGAAAACATGCCAAAGTAGGCACTGCATAACTGGAAAGCTGTTGGAAGCAAATACTGTAATGTCCCTTCAGCAGAATATGAATATATGACTACAGGCTAAAAAGGAAAATGCAGATCTAATAAACTCTGAAGCTTTGATGATGCCAAGATTAAAGATATGGCCAATGTGATGAGTTCCCAAGATAACCCAGAAAGGATTTTCCAAATCTACAACTTTGGAAAATCACCCTCCTAGGATTTGATCCTTGATCTGCTGGGAATTACAGATCTGAAGCTAGATATGACAACTAGATGGCTTAAATATGTCACAAGATCATATATAAGATTTAAGGGTCGATACCTCCTTCAGATCTACAAGCTAGAAGCTCCAGATCTAGCTTCTCAATCCTCCAATGATGATTACAACTGCTACAACACAATTGCTCATAGAAATTGGGCTGTAAGGGAAAGAGAGGCCTTCTGCCTGCGGAAATATAATGCAATAAACTCCAGGCTGATGGAAACATTAATGGTAAGGTGAGGGGATGATCCCTCATAGGATTACTAGCTAAAACGCTAGCAACTTCCTTCCTCCTTTTGGATCTGCAAAATGGACAGCATAATTCTTGAAGGTATTACTGCTGCTAGGAGGTCAATAACTTTTGGCCTGATGCAGGATCTAAAATGAAGTTCTGGGAATGCTGATATATAAGCCCAAGGGGATAGGAATAAACCTTCACTATTTCTCCAGCTGAAATACTGAAGACAACCTCCACCTTCCAAACGAATCTTCAAAAATTTGCAATTTCTGAATATGGATGTTCTGCAAAAAGTAGGAAAAGATAAGTGGCACCACTGCCTAATGTAGAATGAAGAAAAATAATCTTTCCAGAGGTAATCAAATAAAGAGGTGGGATTACCGACCAATAACACCCTATGCTAAACAACACTTGCAATATCTGCTAAACAACCCAAGAAAGCAATGGAATGTAATATTCCAAAAATGGATTTCTCAGCCAGACATGCCTGAAAAACGAATTTTTCAGGGATGAGAGCTTCAGATATCATAAAACGTGTTTATAAATACTCATAAATCAATTTAAAATGCTTCAAAAACCTTTACTCAGCTTTTATGGGCAGAAAGGTGGGGAAAAGTGAGAATTTTTTCCCTAAAATGAGTATAATACAAAATATGTGTAAAAATAAGGGTCATGGCTCTGGGATATGTTATATTAGGTCAATATGGATCTACATGTCTAATTTCAGAAAAAAAAAAATCGTTTTTCTAAGCTAAACAGTTCCTCCTTCCCGACTAGTCAAGAAAAACCCTGATTTCCCATGACTTGGAAGATGCAGAAATTTAATGAAGCAAGGGAAGAATATTTTCTGAATGTATAAGATTTAAAAAAGTATGAAAAATCATATAATGAGTTTAGGAACATGGCATAGGCATTAAGAAAGGTTAAACAATAGTTTTACATAGAAAATCCCTCAAGATTGAGGTGTTGCAATACAAGAGAATGACCCGGAAACCCTTCAACGTTATTTACAGGAGGCTAAAGCTTATTTTAATTATATTACAGATCTGAAACTGATAAATACATGAAATCAGAGATATATAATGAATCAAAATGCCCAAAGGGCTCTTTATTACATTCCCCTTGGGGATTTCAGCAATACATGAAAATGTCGGAGCAAATCTGAGTTTTACTGCAGCAGATTTGCAGAATTATTCAGAATTTTTGAAGAAAAAACTTCAGTGAATGTATCAGACCTGAAATAGACATGGATTGGTTGGCCAATCCATGGATCTCCCTTGATGCAAGGAGGCTTCCTTCACATCAGAGATCTAGCTCCAAAATGATGCCAAAAAACCTGCAACACTGCTCCTTCAGCAATAATGCAGATCTGGGGAAGGAACTGTGTAGTATACCATGAATAACACATTGTCCTAATGCAAAGATCTGAAATGAAGCTCAAATCATTCAATACAGCTCCTCAATGGATTAGAACCCTCCTCCACTGAAAAGAAGTACTGAAATGCTCTAGATATAAAAAATATCTAGACTCCACTTGTTGCAACTTACAAAAGAAATCAAACCCTCAACAGGATTTGTATTGCAGTTGGAAGTAGAAGCTTGGCCAAATGCTAGATAGTTGACAAAGCTGAACATCCTCCTCCAAAGAGCTACTCCATGGAAGGAGAGAGGGTTCCTAAACATGAAATCCTCTTCCCTTTGGCTAAACAGCCAAGAGAACTCGAGTTGCCCAAGCAACCTCAAATTTGAAATATCTTCAACAACCCTTCCTTGAGTCCTCTCCTTCCCTTTTATAAAATGAGGAAGTGAAAAACTCTAAACCACTTCACTTGAATTAACCCCTTTCACATTTAGAAGATCCTTCTAGAACTACACAGGTCACTTAGGAGGTTCAATGCACCTGGACCGTCTTGTGATTTGGTCCTGTTGACCCAGTCAAATAACTCAACCCTGTTCATACGCAAGTGGTTTTTATGCAACAACTCATATTTAATCTTGTTCACATTGAGCATGTATTTATTTTTAGATCTAAGAAGTGTTGCATGTCCTCCATTAGTCTATTATTCATAAACATGAAAAATAAAATAAAGTTCTAATGTTCCAATTAGCTTAGCTAATTTAGGAAAATTACATGGAATGTCACATGACAATTCCAGATCTAAAAAGATCCTCAATATCAATAATATCAAGCATGTCTTCCATTGTTGCCTTCATCTCCTCTATATAGTGTTTGAGCCTTCCCATGCCTTGGCCCTCATCTAGACTGCATTGTGCATGCGGACAATATCCTCCATTTTTTACTGCACTGTTTGACCAAGTCATCCATCATGTCTAGGTGCAATGTACACCCTCTCCATAATGTGTGCATTAATTGCACAACATCCTCCATCACTTTATCATGAATGCTCCATGATATTCTGTTTGATCTCTTTAAGATCTTAGTTGACTGTATCAACCTCCATGATCTATCTCAATTAATGAGACACGATCTCCAATTTCATTCACATTAGTAGTTTCTCAACTACATCATTATGTAGATCTAGGCTTAATTAATCCACATTCACTCACAAAAAGTGGATATTTATTCATATTGAGGATTATGGGTCCCTCCACCCTTTTGTTTACTTAATTCATTAAGGAAGTTAAGAACTCTAATATTCCAAATATCAGGTGAAAATTTGGGAATATTACACCATGTTTGTTTCATTTGAATTATTGTCTCCTTATGGGATGGATTATTTACATCTCATGAGAACTTTGGAGGAGAAATTTGTGGAGGGATGGATTGGTAGACACTTAGCTTATGAGGGAAGCTTATCACATGTTGGTGTCATCAATGATGGAGAGTTGTAGTTGTTATGTCCCCGTAATTTGACAGATTGGCAATGGCCAAATAGAAAAGGGTAACATCAAACCAATATTTGGAGTCCTAGCACCTAGCCTTCCTGGACTCAGAGAGGGCTCTCTCTATGTTTGTGTAAAGGATGTAACTTGGTTTATTTTAGAGTTTTTATTTTAGGCTAGTTATAGTGATAGCATTTATTTGTTTGTTTGGTTGGTTGGATAGGTTGTCAAGAAGAATAGGTAGAGTAAGAGAAAATCAATCCAATAGGCTATGGACTTTGCAAAGGTCTTGAAAGGTATAACAATAGGTCAAGGGTGTTTCATAGGGAAAGTTTAACAAGGCCAAATGGATCTAAGTAGGTTTAGTGAGTATGAAATGAACATGAAGTTATGAATTCAATAGGTTCAAAGGGAAATTAAGGATCCTTCAACATACTAGAAACAATAAAATCTTTCAGGATGATAGCATAGTAAAACTGATGAGCAATAAAGGATTCTTCAACTAGACTTTTGCTAAATAGACCTCAAAACAACAAACAACTAATCCTAGAGAGCAGTTAAGAATTCTATGAACATTAATTTCAAACAGAGAGAACTTTTAACATAGCATTTCAGTGAAACTAAAGAGAATTTAAGGATTCTTTAATCAAACTTCCAAGAAGAAAACGTAGA
Source organism: Pinus albicaulis (assembly GCA_034641835.2). Lineage (NCBI taxonomy): Eukaryota > Viridiplantae > Streptophyta > Pinopsida > Pinales > Pinaceae > Pinus > Pinus albicaulis. Next base: position 1,703,595,607 of record CM076578.1, read on the forward strand.
GATAAAAGGATGCAGACAGAAGTAGGGTGCCAAGAAAGCATATCCTACTCTAAAATTTATGTTCTTCTATCAGAGAAACCATGAACATAATGTAAACAAGGAAAACATTGATAGGAGTATAATAACATCACCATATAATAGAGCTCATGAATCCTAGGAATGTGCTTGATCCATTGATGCTCAATCCAAAGCAATCACAACACTCCACAACCAATTTCTTCAACAAACTCCAAGTCTATATCATATTGAGCTCAATAACCAACCAACCACTACAATGAAGCCTCCATCCAGTATTTAACTTTCAAAGGAGGGTAAAAACCCTAACTAGGGTTACAAAATGTCATTAATTACATCATTTATGCCATTTTTGTCCAAAGAGACCATGCAAGGCCCAAGGCACAAAATATCCTAACTTAATAAATGAAAAAGAACTTCTAGCAACTAACTTTGGAAAAAAAATTACTTTGAGGCTCCTCAATAACTTCCAAAATATCTCCAAGTGTGTTTTGTTGACTTTTTGGCAAGGGCGCGGCATTGAGGTTCAAGGGCGCAATGCCAGGCTAAGGGCGCAGTGCCAATAATGGCAACAATTCCCTGTTTTGTAACTAATATTTGGAGGCCTTCCAGGTGTCCAAATGAGATCCATGATAGCTCATTGGAAAGATTGTCCTGTCTAGTTTCCCAATATACCTTTAGTTATCCATTTGGAATCAATTTTCCTTCTCAAAAACTCATTCTCCCAAGACTGCTCAGGGCGCAGCGCCACCACTAAAAAATAGGGCAGAAAGGTAATTGTTTGGGTGTTTTTGGAACTTTTGGAGGAACATTTTTGCTCCAAATGAACTGAAATTTTATATGAGTGATGTCCTTGGCAAGATAAACATGAAAATGTAAGCCATTCCTCCATTGGGTGCCCCAAAAAATAGTGCAACGCTAGTGGCGTTGCATCTTTAACCCTTCAAAACAGTCAAAATTCCAAAATCTTCAAAATTGTGCCAAAATTTGGATTAGGTTTGGGATGCTTGTAGGGAAGCATCAGCTAGGACATCAATTTATTCTTTGTCTTTAGCCTCCTTTAGGGATTGAATATTTTCAAGGGCTCTTTTGATCTTGGCCCTTGCAATCTTGTTTCTTAAGGCATAATGCCTTTCCATCTTATTTTGAATGTCTAGGTCCCTCTTGGTCTTCTCTAGTTGATCCTCTAAGTGTACATTTTCCATCTCCAACCAAGATTCCCTATCATAATCAATTTCCATGGCAAGAAGCTCAATTGGAGTGAGCCACTCTGCCAAGGTTATATCTTGCTCTCTCTCTTTGGCTAAGGCCTTCTTTAAGCCAATTGTCCTTGGCCTCTTGTTAGGAAGCTATTCTTCCTCTTCTTCAGTGTCATCATGAATGCCTAAGACCTCATCTATCTTTACCTTGGATCTTCTAGCCTCTTTCTGAGCTCTGATAGATTTTATCTCATAGATGGCCCTTTTTACCTCTAGCTGCTTGTTTTCAACCTCAAATAAGTTGATTACATTATTGGCCCTACCTAGATTGTCTTGCAGGTCTCTGATTTGGGCATCCTTGCTTTGGAGCAGCATGTTTGAGATCCTTTTCTCATTATCATCATCACTTTCAAGGTGAATGAGTTGAAATTATTATTCAGTCTCATGCGTATCTTCCTCCTCTTCATCAATGATTTTTTCTTTACCTTTGTCAAGTTGCTTAGCCGATGTAGAAGGCATGGACCCTTGCCTCTTAAAGGCAGAAAACACATGCTTATTTCCCCTTTGGTAGGTCAAATAAAAAGGTTCAATTTTGATCATTTCAGTTCCTTCACTATTGCTGCCATCATGACTGCTATCATGGCTTTTTGACCCACTGTAATCATCCTCACTACTATATGTTTCATCATTATTTTCCTCACTACCCTCACTGCTCTTATGATTGCCATCATCACTGCCCACATCATCACTGATTTCTTCTTCATTTACATTCACCTTACCGATATCTTGGCTTACTGACCTATTGCCATCATCATTGCTTCTCTCTGACTTATTACTGCCAACATCATCATTTTTTATCTCTTCTTCATTTACATTTGCCTTACTGATATCTTAGCTTACTGACCTATTGCCATAATCATTGTTGCTCTCTGCCTTATCACTCTCTGTCTCATTTACATCCTCCTTATTGTCATCATTTCTCTTTTCCTTGTTGCTTTCTCTTTCACTGACTTCTACCTCACTGATTGATTTTTCTTTGTTTGATTCTTCCTTGTTTTCTTCCTCATTGGCATATGCCTCCTCATTTCCTTCTTCTTCATTCCTTGATTCATTATTTCCCTATCCCTCATTTACATTTGATTTCTCATTGTCACCTTCCTCACTCTTTGATGCACTAGTGCTATGAGAGGATGGTGAGGATTTGTGAAAGGGTGATGAAGGAGGATTATTCTGAGGTGAAGGAATGTGTATGGATGGTGAGGTGGATGAGTCATCATGGGGTGAGGGAATGTGGGTGGATGGTGAAGCATGAGTAGTGGGGTGTGATGGTGAAGGAGGAATGGGAGGCTAAGAAGATGAAGGTATATCTTGTTAAGGATGGGCTTGTGGATTAGAGAACACCTCATTGGAAATGAAGGTCTCCCATGGAATGCCCTTCTCCTGAAATTGATTCATAACAACCATCTTGATTAGTGAGTGGAGAAAGAGGCTTTGCATCTGCTGAGGATAGTCTCTCTTTTGTACAATATAGGACATTTTATCAATGTTTCTGTAGAGGTAATAGGGCATATTTAGCATCCTCACTCTAGTAAAGTGCATAAGCAGCCTAATGTGATAGGAATAAAGCTAGGAGAACCTTCCATCACATGTAAAATGATTCATAATGATCCTCATCATAGGTGCATATCTATCTAGAAAATGTGAGAAATAAATATTGATTTTCAGTGGTCTTTGTATCTAGGCTTTAGGTAGGGTTCAAAGTACTCATGTCAAGATTTTCTTGCTTGAACCATTTCTCCCCTACACTAGGTATGTCTGTGGCATTGGCAGTAGCATCAGTAGATAATTCAAAGGTTACCCTTGCAAGGTTAACTTGTTTGTCATGAAATTTAATGATAAAGAGTCTAGTTAGATTAGGGTGGTTTTGCACCTGTTTTACCTTCTCACAAAATTTATAGCAGCCTACATGTTGGAAGCAGGAAATAGTTAAGGGAGATGCCATTAGCTCTATTGTGTTGAGGGGTTCAAATATGTTGATCTTTCCATCTTTGTGCTCATGCCTCCTTGGAATTTGGCCCTCTCCTCCACTACCATTGTCCTCTCTTTCTAACATTTTGACCACTCTGCCTTTGAAAACCCTATCACTTGATGTGAAACTGATACGAAGGAAGGTAATGGAAATGCAATATGCTTTTAAATGAGATGAATGAGTGAGGGTATAAATATGTGAGAATGAGGGATAAGCTAACCACTTAATGATAACCCTCTTCTAACATGCTTATACACTATTTTTCCAACCTTGGAGTGTAAATGGAAATGGAATGAAAAGATGGTGATGAAATCGCAGTTTTTTGCAAGTGGAGGGGGTGAATAAATGAGTGTTATGACCAGCTTGGATAAATTAAAACCCCTAAACCAATGTAAGCACCTTAATTCACCCTTGTCTTGACTTACAATCTCTATAGGTAGGTGAAGAAATGAAAAACAATGATTTTCAAGCTTAGGTCTTAGGGTTGCCTCTTAGGGTTTTAATTTCTTCCAATTAAACCATCAAAATGCTTGGAGATGAAGTTAGGGCATCCACTTACCTCTCTATGTGCTCAGAAAACCTTGGAGGAGACTTGAACAGGGTTTTGAGGTGGTTTGAGTCTTTTCAGGGTGTAGGACGCCCTCCTGGCCAAGGGCGCAGCACCTAAGCTGAGGACGCAATGCTAGACCCAGGTGCGCAATGCTCAATCTTGAGCACGCAACGCCAAAGAAAACCTTTTTGTGGGTGTTGGGAAAGAGCACAATGCTCTACCAGGCATGTAGCACCACCTCCCAGGCATGCAGTGCCTATGTAAAATACATGATGTGGAATTTCCAAATGCGCAGCACCAGTTTCTAGGGGCGCAGCGCCACAAAAAAATTTCCCGATTTGACTTAAAAACTCAAAAAAAAAATTCCTCCTATTGAATATTTAAATAAACTGAGGAGGGGGGGGGTGAATCAGTTTAATACATACATATGCTTTTCAAAATTTTCACCAAATTTATTTACAGCTTAATTTATAAACAGTCTTTAAAATGTTGCAGCCAATATTAAATTAATGTGACACTACACTTATGTTGAGAGCAGCAACTAATTAAGCAGATTGAAAGAATCACATCAACACATAAGAAACACACACAGAGATAGCAGATGTAAGTGGAAACCCAGAAAGGGAGAAAACCACATCTTATTATTGTTGTGATGCAAAGGAAAGCTCCAACTCCCTCTCACCATTGTTTTCTACAGGCACCAACCTACAGGAGGCTCTATCCTCAATTCTGCAAGCTACAACTTGCAAGGAAGCACCAACTCCCTTCGATTCTAAGCAGGCACCAACCTACAGAAGGCTCCAACCTCAGTCAGCTACAACTAACATCTATCAAGCTACAACTTGATAGAGAAGCTCCAACTTCCTTACTCTTTCAAAAGAATGTTTGCTGATTTACCTCAGATATCAGCTCTGTTCTGTAGCATCTCTTTCTGCTCTTCTTTTCTTAATCTTATCTGCCTCACTCTTCTATACTCTGCATTCTCTGTATTTACTCTCTCTCACCACCCCTTGCATATCTAGATGATATTATTTATAAGAATTTTCTTATGGCTGTTAACATTCCTCAAGGAATTTGGAATGGACAGCCATATCTCTTCGCTTTCTTCCTTTTCATTTCTTTTCCAGCTCACTCACAAAAAATGTAACTGTAGGTGCTTATTTTAATATTACAGTGGGATCTTTTTTTTTCCTCTAGAGACTTGCCAATGCATCACAACAATATAAATCAATTAAAAATATTTACATTTAATTACAATGAGAGATCCAGCTCACTCATACAGCCTTTTGGATCACTGCGCATTTGTCTTTTCTTTGACTGTGCTTTATCTCTTTTCAGCTCTATTTTATTTTCTGTCCTCTGCTGAGGTGTAACTGATGCCTTTTAAATCTGGGCATATCCCAACGTCTTTCATACAATAAGTGTCTTGTTGATGTGGAAGTTTCGCAAGCGGAATGAACATATATCACAATCGTTGTATATTAATAATCGCCCTCCCGTTAACCTGAGGCATATACATACAACCCACGGACCACGCGGCACATCTTTAATACCACCGCAACAATGTTATATATATATATATATATATATATATATATATATATATATATATATATATATATATATATATATATATATATATATAACAGCGCCCTTTCATATATACATATAAGTAATTTCAACTCTCGGCATACATACAAACTTCCTTTTTAAATCAATTCTCAGCGTAATATAATGAAGAGTTTTTAAACATATAAGAACTCCTTTTGGGCCCACTTGACACGCTTCCCGATGCAATGAGTCTCCTTCGATTGCAATTGATCGCTCCTACTCTGATTGTGATTGATCGCAATCGCAACTTCAAATACTCCGATGCGATTGAGTCACTTATACCTTCTTTCGATTTCTTCGATTGCGATTGGGTTGTTCCGATGTGATCATGTTGGACTTCAAATATATATATCATCCATCATTTATACGCCCATCGGATCCGGGCTTCCAATCGCAATCGCAACTCTTATATTCTCCGATGCAATTAGGCTGGAATTCAAATATATATTAACCATCGTTTATATGCCCATCGGGTCTGGGATTCCAATCGCAATCGCAACTCTTATATTCTCCGATGCGATTGCCCACTGTTCATTGTATTTTGCCGATGCGATTGGGAAAGGACTTCAAACACATTTGAATTATAATTCATACATCCATCGGGTCCGGAACTTCCAATCGCAAACGCAACTCTTTTGATATGTGTTGTGATGGTTTGTTTCTTTCCAATGCGATTAAGCCGGATTTCAAACTTATCAAGCTACTGTTTATATGCCCTATCGGGTCCAAACTCTTAATCGCAATCACAAGTATTTTGATATGTGTTGCGATGGTTTGTTTCTTTCCGATGCGATTGAGCCGGATTTCAAACTTATCAAGCCACTGTTTATATGCCCTATCAGGTCTGGAACTCAATCGGAGCTCTTGTCTACTATGTTCCGCTGCCAACCTTTTCTCCGATGCAATTGGGTGAGGGTCCCACTTCATATTGCTTCCTTTCCATTGATCATAACACGCTCCACTTAAATATATATATTAATTTATAAGCCTTGGACCATTGCAAAATATGAAATGCACAGCATTTAAATGTATTGTGATGGATATGTATATATGTATCCTCCAGCGGGTTAGGCGATTCCCGGAATAATGTTTGTATAAATATGTAACACCCATCAGGTAATGATTCTTGGAATATTATATATCTATCCTTCGGGTTGGGTGATTCTTGGAATTATAACGGCTCTGCCTTTGCCTCTGTCTCTGCTGCTTCTGTCGCTCTGCCTCTGCCTCTGCTTCCTCCATTTTCTTCTTTGCTGCCTTCATTGTCTATCTTTGTCTCCTTGTAACTATTCCTATCTCTACATCTGCTACTTCCTTTGCCATCAATGACAACATTTCCAATAGTCTCCCCCTTTGGCATTGATGGCAATACATTTTCTCTGTTTGCCTGCTCTTTCTTCTATTGTTTTCTCTTCCTCCCCCTTTGACATCAATGGAAAAGGGTTGCTTTATGCATTTCCTCTCTCTGAGTTATGTTTAGACCCTCTTCTGCTGACTTTGTACCATGCTGGTCCATAGTGATGTATAAGACTTGTTGAGAGAACTCTTTGAGGATTATCGAATTTGAATATACACTGTAAATTGATACAGTTCTTTCACTTGTACAGAGCTAAAAGTGAGAATAATGATACTTCATAGAATACATTGGATCAGCTTTATCTAGTCAGAGATGTATGATTGGATTCAGCAACTAACATGCTGAGAGGCTTCAAATGATAATCACTACTCGTTTTTATGTTTCAGATTCTTCATATAATGTTTCAGAACTGATCCTTTTGCTCTGTAATTGACCTTTTGATGCTTGAATAATGCAAATAACTTTAGGATAATAACTTGGTGTTCTTTTGCCTTAATCCTTTGATCCTGAGGACCTAAATCATGCTTTCCTTGCTGGCTTTTCTCCCCCTAAAATGATATTTTCGTTTTTGTTCTCCCCCTAAAATTGTGCTTTTCTCTTTATATCAGAGAGTAGCATCTGTAGATACTACTCCTAGTTTATCTCTCAAATATTGGAATGGTTCTCTAGCAAGAGGTTTGGTAAATATATCTGTTGTCTGTTCTTTTGTTGGTACATATTCCAACTTTACTATCTTCTGAGCCACTTGTTCTCGGAGGAAATGATACTTGATTGGAATTTGTTTAGTGTTTGAATGAAGTACAGGATTTTTATATATACTTATAGCACTTGTATTATCACAATTGATTGAAATAGGTTCATCAATGCTTACCTTCATGTCTTGAAGAGTTTGCTTCATCCACATGACTTGTGTACAACATGTTGCTGCTACTATATATTCTACTTCAGATGTAGACAGAGAGATGGATGTTTGTTTCTTGCTTAACCATGCCACCAGACTTTCTCCTAGATAGAAAGAACCTCCACTTGTACTCTTCCTGTCATCCACACAGCTGGCCCAATCTGCATCTGTGTATGCTGATAAAGTGAAGTTTTTTCTTTTAGGATACCAAAGTCCATATTGTGTTGTTCCTTGTAGATATCTGAGTATTCTTTTTACTGCCAGAAGATGGTTTTGTTTAGGTGCTGCTTGATATCTTGCCACTAGTCCTACTGCTAGCATGATGTCTGGTCTTGTTGCTGTCAAATACAGCAGGCTTCCTATCATGGACCTGTAGAGTTTTTGATCTATATCAGCAGACCCATCATCAGCACACAGCTTGCAACCTGTGGTCATGGGAGTTGACACAGGTTTGCAGTCCTCCATTTTGAATTTTTTCAGCATTTCCTTTAAGTATTTTTCTTGTGAGATGAATGTACCTATGTTCTTTTGCCGAATTTGCAGTCCCAAGTAGAAACTGAGCTCTCCAATCATAGACATTTCAAACTCAATTTTCATCTCATCAATAAACCCTTTTGCTAGTTCATCTCTGTTGCTTCCAAACATGATGTCATCAACATATACTACAACCATTAGGAGTTCATTTTCATGGGCTTTTATGTATAGATTGTTATCTACTCCACCTCTCTTAAAGCCTTGTTTTTGCAAATATTTATCCAGTCTTGAGTACCAAGCACGAGGAGCCTATTTCAGTCCATATAGGTCCTTCTTTAGTTTACACACATAGTCTTCTTTGTCTGTCAATGAGAAGCCTTCTGGTTGTTCCATGTAGATTTCTTCTTCTAAGTCTCCATTCAGAAATGCAGATTTTACATCCATTTGATATACTTTGAAGTTTTGATAGCATGCAAATGCCAGAAACATTCTGATAGCTTCCATTCTAGCTATAGGGGCAAATGTTTCTTCATAATCAAGTCCTTCAATTTGTGAGTATCCTTTGCAGACCAGCCTTTCTTTATTCCTGATTACTTGTCCTTGCTCATTCATTTTGTTTTTGAATACCCATTTTGAGCCAATGATATTCTTCTCAATTGGTCTAGGAACTAGTTCCCAGGTATTGTTCTTCTCAATTTGGTCCAATTCTTCATTCATTGCCTTTACCCAATACTTGTCCTTGCTAGCTTCTTCAAATTTCTTTGGCTCTATTTGTGACAGCATGGCTATGTATACCTCTTCAGTTTGTACTGTTAGCTACCTTCTTGTTTGAACCCCTACTCTCTTGTCTCCAATGATCTGATCTTCAGGATGGTTCTTCTGAGTATATCTTGAGGGAGATTTAGAACTCAGCTCTGTATCTTCTGTTGTCTTGCTTGTTTCCTCATCATTTTAGATTTCTTCTTCATGGTTGTCTGATGGACTACAACAGTTTGTATTTCGTGTATTGTTTGGAAGTTCTTCATCAAATCTCACATCAATACTTTCTACTATTTTCCGAAGAGTCTTGTTGTAGCACCTGTACCCTTTACTTTTGGAAGAATATCCTAGAAATATTCCTTCATCTGCTCTTGCATCAAATTTTCCAAGATTTTCATCATTATTCTTTATGTAACATTTGCTTCCAAAGATTCTGAAATGTTTGATTGAGGCTAGCTTTCCATGCCACAGTTCATAGGGAGTCTTGTCACTGCTTGGCCTTAAGTGAGATTTATTAAGGATATGCACTGCTATGTGTATAGCTTTTGCCCAGAAGGTTTGAGCAATATTATTCTCTTGCATCATGGCTCTGGCAATTTGTTGAATAGATCTGTTTTGTCTCTCTGCTACTCCATTCTGCTGAGGTGTCCCTGCAATAGTAAATTTTTGTTTTATGCCATGTTCATTGCATAGGTCTGCAAAGTCATAATTAGTGAATTCACCTCCTCTGTCTAATCTGATGCATTTCAGCTTGCATCCTGTCTGATTTTCTACTAATGCTTTAAATATTTTGAATTTTTCCAGAGCTTCCGATTTATTCTTGAGAAAAGCAACCCATGTCATTCTAGAGAAATCATCTATTATCAACATGAAGTAGGATTCTCCACTTGGTGCTTTAGTTCTTGCAGGTCCACACAGATCCATGTGCATAAGATGGAGTGGTCTTCTTGTTGATAACTCATCTTTAGATTTAAAGGATGTGCGAGTCTGTTTCCCCAATTGACAAGATTTGCATATGGTATTTGAAGGCCTTTTTATTTCAAGCATATCTCTGACAGCTTTCTTCTTACTTAGTCTAATGATATGGTCGAAGCTGAGATGTCCCAATCTCTTATGCCATAACCATGACTCCTCAAGTTTGCTAAGATGGCAGGCTTCTTCCTCCTCTTTCACTATGTACACATTACTCTCTGTTCGAACACCTTTGAGCAGAGTCTTTCCTGTTGTGCTTGATCTGACTTCACAATCTTGAACTCTAAAAAGAACTTCACAACCTTTGTCACACATTTGAATGACACTCAGTAAATTTTCTTTCAGCCCATCTACAAATAGTGCATCTTGGGCCTTTCCTCTGCCATTGTCTATGCTGACTGAGCCTTTTCCCTTGATCTTACCTGATTTATCATTGCCAAAAGTAACATTGCCAGATTTATTTTCATCAAGAGTTATAAATTTGCTTTTGTCTCCAGTCATATGTTTTGAGCAGCCACTGTCCAAGTACCACTGGCTTTTCAAGTCTTGAGTAGTTAGGGCCAGGTCACATTTATTATCCTTCTTTATCCACTGGAAGCACCCTTTTGTTTGGTATATTTTGTGGGATGATGGACTACATTTTCTTAGAGTATATTTGGAAGGAATATGTCCATCTTGATTACATATAAAGCCTTTGATCATATTTTTTGCAGTATTGTGAGTCTAAACATAATTTCTTTGATTCATGAACCTTCTTGAGGTGTTGAACATCAATCTTTGTCCAAACTTTCTACATTCAATAATTTTATGACCAAATTCCTTACAATAGAAACAGTAACCATAGAAACTATTTGCATAACTGATGTAAGGTTGTCTTTTCCATTTGTTTGCTTGAGGCAATATTTTCAATGTCTGCATCTTTTGTTGGTTTGGATTACTCCTCCTTGTATGGAAATATGCAACAATGTGTCCCAGCTTGTGGCAGACATAACAGGTGGCATTCTTCCTAGGAGGGAATAATCTCCTTTGGTGACTTCCGAATTTTACATATTCAGAGGCATATGATTCTTTTCCTGTTGTCTTAATATTTATTGCATTCTTTGTTACTAGAGGTTTCTTCTGATCTCTGTCTTTCTCCTTACAGGTTTCTTATTTTGTAGGAATTGCTTGAGCTGCTTCATCATTCTTCTTGGCTTTTACAAAAATAATCTCTCTGTCAACCTTTTCTTTGCCTTTACTTGATTCTCCTTCATAGCCTATTCCAGTTTTTATCATGGGAGATCTTTGAGAACCCAGAATTTCATTCAACTTACTAGAGCTTGTTGTTTGAGAGGAATTTATGACCACTTTCCTTTGAGAATTTTCTAATTTCTTTTTGAGACATACTACTTCTTCTTCCAGCTTCTCTTGTTCTCGAGTTTTATCCTTGATTTGCTGAAGTAACATATCTTCCATTTTCTTAGCTTCTTCAAGATTTACTTTCAGCTGCATGAGGACTTCTGAATTTTGTTCTTCTTTCACACATTTGAGGAGAATATCCTTTTGTTTTCTATATTTTAGTTTGAGTCTGTCAATCTCCTCCAGAGCACTTCTTAGCTCCCCCTCAAGGTCAACTTCCCCTTCTTCTTCTTCATCTTCTAGTAAGAGTCCTTCAAGATCTTCTATGGCCATCAGTAAAAATTTAGAGGTTCCCTCTTCTTCAGAGGATTCATCGGAGTCTTCCGATGTACTACTGTCTTGTTGAGCATAGAAGGATTTTCTGGTGAATTTCTTTCCTTTTTTCCAGTTCTTTGATGTGTTTTTCTATGATTCTTGAGCCTGATTCCTTTCTTTCTTGTGAGGACACTTAGCAGCATAGTGTCCCACTCTTCCACAGTTAAAGCATTTGAAGGTGAGTTTACCTTTGTATTTACCTAAGCCTCTATCCAATTTCTTGACAAACTTTTCCTCTTCTTCATCTGAGCAAGAGCATATGTCTCCCTCTTCTCCTTTCTTCTTTTCTGTTTTAAAGGCTGCTTCCCTCGTACTTGGATTTTTCTGTGGGAGTCTCATTTCATAGGCTGTTATATTTCCAAGTAGTTGGTTCATGGTTAAGGTCTCCCAGTCAGCTGTTTCTTCTATTGCAGACACCTTTAGATTAAACTTGGATGGAAGAGATCTTAGAATCTTTTGCACAATTATACTTTCTGGCATTTTTTCTCCAAGAGCTTTCATATTGTTAATAATTTCTGCAGCTTTTAGGAAGAAACTGGCAATGTCTTCATCATCATTCATTTTTAAGTTTTCAAACTAGGCTCTATATACTTGAAGTTTGGCAGTTTTTACTTTTTGGTCTCCCTCATGTATGTTCTCAAGAGTATCCCATATTTTTTTGGCAGTGTCTTTGTGCATTACTTTAATAAACTCTGCTTCACATAATCCATTCAGGATGGCATTCATGGCTTTTACATTAGCCACAAAATCTTGTTTTGAGTCTTTTTCTGTGTCAGTTGCCTTCGGGGCATATCCTAATTCCACAGCAGCCCAGACTTCTATTCCTAGAGACATTATGTATGTCCTCATTCTGATTTTCCATAAAGCATAATTTTGACCAGTGAAGAAAGAGGCTTTATTGGTTGAGCATCCTTATTTACTAGCCATCTTGGAAACCTAGGATCTCCTTTCAGTTGTTAGACTTGCACAAAGGAACCTGCTTTGATATCAATTGTTGAATCTTTAATTAAACTGAGAGGGGGGGGTGAATCAGTTTAATACATACATAAGCTTTTCAAAATTTTCACCAAATTTATTTACAGCTTAATTTATAAACAGTCTTTAAAATGTTGCAGCCAATATTAAATTAATGTGACACTACACTTATGTTGAGAGCAGCAACCAATTAAGCAGATTGAAAGAATCACATCAACACATAAGAAACATACACAGAGACAACAGTTGTAAGTGGAAATCCATAAAGGGAGAAAACCACATCTTATTATTGTTGTGATGCAAAGGCAAGCTCCAACTCCCTCTCACCACTGTTTTCTGCAGGCACCAACCTACATGAGGCTCTATCCTCAATTCTGCAAGCTACAACTTGCAAGGAAGCACCAAATACCTTCGATTATCTGCAGGCACCAACCTACAGGAGGCTCCAACCTCAGTCAGCTACAACTGAAATCTATCAAGCTACAACTTGATAGAGAATCTCCAACTTCCTTACTCTTTCAAAAGAATGTTTGCTGATTTACCTCAGATATCAACTCTGTTCTGTAGCATCTCTTTCTACTCTTCTTTTCTTAATCTTCTCTGCCTCACTCTTCTATACTCTACATTCTCTGTATTTACTCTCTCTCACACTTGCATATCTAGATGATATCATTTATAAGAATTTTCTTGTGACTGTTAGCATTCCTCAAGGAATTTGGAATGGACAGCCATATCTCTTCGCTTTCTTCCTTTTCATTTCTTTTCCAACTCACTCAAAAAAATGTAACTGTAGGTGCTTATTTTAATATTACAGTGGGATCTTTGTTTTTCCTCTAGAAACTTGCCAATGCATCACAACAATATAAATCAATTAAAAATATTTACATTTAATTACAATGAGAGCTCCAGCTCACTCATACAGCCTTTTGGATCGTTGCGTATTTTTATTTTCTTTGACTGTGCTTTATCTCTTCTTAGCTCTGTTTGCTTTTCTGTCCTCTGCTGAGGTGTAAATGTTGCCTTTTAAATCTGGGAATATCCCAACGTCTTTCATACAATAAGTGTCTTGTTGATGTGGAAGTTCCGCAAGTGGAACGGACATATATCACAATCATTGTATATTAATAATCACCCTCCCATTAAGCTGAGGCATATACATACACCCCATGGACCACGCGGCACATCTTTAATACCACCGCAACAATGTTATATATATATATATATATATATATATATATATATATATATATATATATATATATATATATATATATGTATATATAACATCGCCCTTTCATATATACATATAAGTAATTTCAACTCTCGGCATACATACAAACTTCCTTTTTAAATCAATTCTCAGCGTAATATAATGCAGAGTTTTTAAACATATAAGAACTCCTTTTGGGCCCACTTGACATGCTTCCCGATGCAATGATTCTCCTCCGATTGCAATTGATCGCTCCTGCTCTGATTGCGATTGATCGCTCCTGCTCCGATTGCGATTGATCGCAATCGCAACTTCAAATACTCCGATGCGATTGAGTCACTTATACCTTCTTTCGATTCTCCAATTGCGATTGGGTTGTTCCGATGCGATCATGCCGGACTTCAAATATATATATCATCCATCATTTATACGCCCATCGGGTCCGGGCTTCCAATCGCAATCGCAACTCTTATATTCTCCGATGCGATTAGGCCGAAATTCAAATATATATTAACCATCGTTTATATGCCCATCAGGTCCAGGCTTCCAATCACAATCGCAACTCTTATATTCTCCGATGAGATTGGCCACTGTTCATTTTATTTTGCCGATGCGATTGGGAAAGGACTTCAAACACATTTGAATTATAATTCATACATCCATCGGGTCCAGAACTTCCAATCGCAAATGCAACTCTTTTGATATGTGTTGTGATGGTTTGTTTCTTTCTGATGCGATTAAGCCGGATTTCAAACTCATCAAGCTACTATTTATATGCCCTATCGGACCGAACTCTTAATCACAATAACAAGTCTTTTGATATGTGTTGCGATGGTTTGTTTCTTTCCGATGCGATTGAGCCGGATTTCAAACTTATCAAGCCACTGTTTATATGCCCTATCAGGTCCAGAACTCAATCGGAGCTCTTGTCTACTATGTTCTGCTGCCAACCTTTTCTCCGATGCGATTGGGTGAGGGTCCCACTTCATATTAATTCCTTTCCATTGATCATAACGTGCTCCACTTAAATATATATATTAATGTATATGCCTTGGACCACTGCAAAATATGAAATGCGCGACATTTAAATGTATTGTGATGGATATGTATATATGTATCCTCCAGCGGGTTAGGCGATTCCCGGAATAATGTTTGTATAAATATGTAACACCCATCGGGTAATGATTCTCGGAATATTATATATCTGTCCTCCGGGTTGGGCGATTCTTGGAATTATAACGGCTCTGCCTTTGCCTCTGTCTCTACTGCTTCTGTCGCTCTGCCTCTACCTCTGCTTCCTCCGTTTTCTTCTTTGTTGCCTTCATTGTCTGTCTTTGTCTCCTTGTAACTGTTCATGTCTCTGCATCTGCTACTTCCTTTGCCATCAATGGCACCATTTCCAACAACTCTGAATGCTCTGAGTTTTTTGCAAGTGAAGAATGAGTTGTTTCAAGTGTATAATGGGGTTTTATAGACGTAGGAATGTTGATTTATCTTTATAAACCCACTTTCTAATGTTTTCAAAGTCACTTTCTTTTTTTTGTTTCTCACTAACTCTTTTGACATTTCTGATTGCAGGTGACTGAAAACACTAACTTGGCTTTCCCCTTTGAGATTTGACATGTTTGTTTTGATGATTTTGTGATGATCACACATGACAACAGCCTCAAAATCCTTTGTGATTTCCATCATTAAAATAAACTTAACCTTCTTACCTTGTTTGCATGCAAGTGACTAAAATCTTTTGAGGTAGATTGTTCTTTTGCTTCTTAAGGCATGATATGCTAATTTTGACATATTTGGGACTCAAACACAAGGTAGCATCTTCAACACCTATTTTGTTCCCACCTTGAAACTCAAATCATCTTTGTTTGGCAGGTGATTGAAAACCTTGAATCTACCTTTCTTATTGATATTATCTACACCTTTTCTCTTTGAGGTATCACACACTCATCTTTTACAAGTCTGGAATCTAATCATAGTAGCATCTTCAGAATCTTCCTTTGTTTTCATCATGGAGTTCAACTCCTCATTTCACCTTCTCTAGCCACTTTCCCAAAACCCTAGATGTTTGGAGTGTTTTAAGACAATCACCAGTGTTGTCTTCTAAGTTCTCTATAGCCCTTTCAAGTTCATTCATTTATGTCCAATTCACCTCACCTTTTTCTCTACCTCATCAATAATCTCTAACAAAATTTCATCATGCTTGGCCTTGTGTAACTTTTCCATGCCACTTCTGTCATTTGATCATTATTTGGCACTCTTCTAGACCATTAATGACCTTAGAACATATGAAACCCTAATTTACCTAGTGGGAGGGTTCTTTGACCATGATTTTGACTAAAACTTGGCTAGGAAACCTTCAAGTGAAAACAGAGTATTTTTCAAAGTGTTGTATTGAAGATGCGAAATCCAATGTACTTAATTTATCTAAAGAGCCTATAGAGATATTTTTGAAACCATCAATGCTTGAGGAAACTTGGGAACATGGGAATGAGTAGGCTATAGGTAACCCTAGATGGAGAATGGAGTTATGGGAAACTGAAAACAGAGTCATGAGGTCATAAGAAGGAAATAAGGATGGAGATGAGAGGCATAATCCCATGAGGAGCTTCTTAGGAGTGACAGGGTGACCATAAAAAGGCAAGATTGATAGAATAGTGAAAAAAATTCTATAAGGATAATGAAGGCATTGAGATTTTTGAAACTCACAATGTTCAAGGAATGTTGTTTTTCAGAAATCTAGAACCAATCTAATAGTGGCTCCACTTGGGGAGGGCATCTCCTTTTCAGGCGGTGTCAAGAACCTCAGAGTTCATATCTCTGAGTTTTGAAGATCAGTACCTTACTTGTACTTGGTAGATCCCTCTTCCTTCATATGCTAATGTTCTCTTGAAGCTATGATCTTAAATATCTGAAAAGACATGATTGCTTCAATATCAATTCTACCTACCCATCATAATTTGCCTACCATTTTTTCTTCTTTTGGGTGCACTTGGACTGGTGAACCCTTGACATTATTTTCTTTTGAAATCATAAAAAATATCTACTTGTACCCTTATGACATCCAAGAGTTCATATTAGGCTGATGAACTCTTTTATTCTCTACCGAGTCTACTTATCTATCAATATTAAGTTGTTTGACAGTTTTTTATTCTCTAACCTACTAACATGAAATTTAAAACATGATCAAACCAAGTTTAAGCAATCTGATTTTTCATGGGTTGTGGCATTTTAGATAAGCTGCACATATACTTTATTTTTGTACAAGTGAAAACTAGAAACTTGAGGGCTGTGATTTGGAGTTTGTCATGCATCCCTCTCATTTCTCTTTGGTTCAGATTTGAGCATTGAAAACCAGCATCTTTTCTGTTGGGGCCCTTGTTTTGAAATTAAATAGCTTTTGCGTTACAGATAGTATGTGGCAGGACGCAACTACGGTAGGCAGAGAGATGTCAAGGTTGCGAAGGAGTAAAGGACAGGCGGCACGGCTGTTGCAGGAGCAAGCACAGATGGCAGAAGAGCGTGGTAGGAAACAAGTAGTGGAACTCACGACAAACAGAAAGAAACAAAAGACAACCGAGCGAGAAGAAAGGAAGAATTGTCAGTCATGTTGGTAGCAGAAAAAATAGGCAGTCAGCCAACGGAAAGAGAAGGTTGGCTCAGACGGGATCAGGGAACAGGAGCCATAGGATAGCTCTATTCGGGTTGTTATGTTCTCTACCCTTCTGTATCTATGTGTTTCTCTCTGTCCAATAGGACCACCTTGTATTCTGTTTTGTTCGAGCTCATGTTGAGGAGCTTTGTAATAACTTGTCGCTAATAGTTGATTCATAATATAATCAGATTTTACTGTTATGGATATATGTTGTGGTCTGGAATGAATGGTTTCACTAGTAATTTTAATTTTTATTTATTATAATTATGAATGCACTCCTGAGAGATATCTTTCATGGAACGTTGCGTTTGTTTAGACCTTTTTCATAGCTTTGATTTCTTCATACCAATGTCATTATGCTGATACCGATATATTTCGTATCTTAGTAAGTTCACGAGACGCCTCAGGTGAGACTCTGGGCTCCTCAGAGCAGGGTGAAAATGCCAGCATGGTGCTAGACTACAACGGAAAACCTTGTTGGCCCTTAACCTGAACCCGGGTCTTATCTGCGAGACCCGTTTTCTTTCCAACAAATGGTTCCGTTTCCAGGACCCGAAATTTCATTTGGGAGCTAGATCATGGTATCTCGGATCTTCGAAAGAGAAATACGAAGTTGTTGGGATAACTACCTAGATCATTTCATCACTCAGCAAGCCGAGCTGAGACGACAAAAGGAGAAAACGATCAAAAGTCTGGTTCTATTTTCCGACTCTGCCAGTGATACCTATGAAATATTTTGGGGAAAGTTCCGAGAAGAACTCTATAACTGGTTACGGAGGCTTCAGACCAAAGAAACCAAATAAAAGTGGCGGAAATTAAATCGCAAGTGGGTGCATGGAGATCTGGTGGCCCTTCATCAGTTGAACACCGATTTGACCCGAGTTGTAGATTTCTGGGTGGAATCTACCTTGGACGGATACATAGTGGAGTTTGCAGCAGAGTGCTACTAGTATTTCTCGAGAGCAGAAGATACATTCAGATTCAGGTTAAGGGGGAAGTTGTTGAAGGAGATCCCATTGTGTATTAAATCCTTGATGGTAGATGAAGGACTAATGGGGTTCCAAAAAACAGAGATGGAAGCGTAAACCTCTTGTGCTGGGGGAAGGGACTAAAGGAGAGATGTTACAAGCAGTACAAAGGGGGATTAGGGGTATGGATGTCAAGACCTCCAATAGGCTAGGGGCGTGACGTGCACATTAGAGGGTGCAAATCGCTGAGAAGTGGCGAGAAAGGGTGATAAAGGAGTTAAAAAGACAGGAAAGTAGTCAGAAAGGTAAGGAGGAGGTGCCTCAGGTGACAAAGGAAATGGAAAGTCAAGTGGGTCCCCAAGATATAGGAGGGGTCACTAAAGAATTTTGAAAGGTGTAGAGGAGCCCAGCCCGGATGGAGAAAGGAAAGAAGTCTGATGGAGAAGGTACAGACGCACGCTCGGAGGAGGTGTCCGATGTGGATATGCACGTTGCAATGGAGCAACTATTTCAAGGTATTCCTATTCCCCAAAGTTTAAGTAGCTCTAGTCCCAACCTTCCCCTGGTGCTTTATCAACCCCTAGGTGAAATTTTTGTTAAGTTGTGTGAATTAGGCAAGTTGCATTGTATTCAGTCTTCAGCAGTAATACACACTAGTAGTACCATTTCACAACCAGGAACAAACGGTTTCATTTTAGTAACTACTACACAAGAGAATATGGCAGGATCATTTACCCAATACCCAGAGTTCTCTGGGAGGGGTAATGACAATGTAGAACAACACTTGTACCTCTGTGAGGCCATATGGAAGGAAAGGCAGACGCAAAATGCAGAAAAGTTAATAGAATTTCAAACCAATCTCAGGGAGAGAGTGCTACGCTGGTTTATAAAATGGTCTGAAGGTCGTCAGAATCCAGCAATAGCATATGTGAAGAGAGACTTCGTTAAGGAATTCAAATTACCACAAACATACTAGCAGGGTCTGTCAAAAATGTGGGAAATCAAGCAACGGGAAGGAGAAACAACTTCGAATATGATGTAGAGATTCAAAGATGTGATTAGAAAATTTAGCTATCCAATTGATCTAAACCATTAGAGGGATTGGTTCATCAAAGCTCTGCTTCCCTTGACAAGAACTCCATTAACTCAGTAGAAGATCAAGAAATTGCAGGACACGCTGGAGCAAGCAATGAAGTTAGAAGCCATGGAGGGTTATCTGCAAGAGTTTAAGGGAGGAGCATCAGCTCAGGACCCCTCTATAATGGGTCTGTAGCATCAAATAGAAAGTTTGATAGAAAAACTCAAAGAAATTCAACCAATGTGGCCGGCGAGACCGAATGTATGGTGCACACATTGTCTCATGGAAGGATATGTGGTAACCGAATGTCCTCAATTGTGGGGACAGAACGTGGGGACATCGGCTGCAGGGGCACAGGGGGCTCCACCAATAGGATGAGTTACTTAAATAAACACCTAGGGAATATATCCACTACAACAAAAATACACATGGTTTCCTACACAACAAAGTCCAACCACCACTAAGTATTGTGAAATATGCAAGAATATGGGCCATCCACCTCGCCTGTGTCTGATCTTACAAAAATATTGCAACATTCTGAATAACACATACTATGATTTATGTGCCTCAACAACACACAGCATGGCGCAGTGTAAAGGTCTGGATGCACTGGTGAAACAGCTGGACCGGCCTTCATACAGAGTGAACGAAGCTCCCCGAGGAAGAGGAGGAGGCATGAGAGGAGGTCGGGCAGGAGGTAGAGGTCCAGTAAGATGTTAAAACTGTGACCAGGAAGGACATGTAGCTAGAGAATGTCCACTCCCTAGAATACCTTGGTGTTCCCAGTGCTGGGTTAACACACATGCAACAGAAGATTATCTAGAGCTCATAAAGATATGGGAGGAAAGAGCTAGACAGAGGGGGAAAAATCTAGTAAATGAAGAACTCGGGCTAGTGGAGACTCAAATAGTGCAGAACGTGGCCATAGTAACATGGGGAGGAAAAATAACGGGGGAAGATGCACATATAAGGGACCCAATAAAGCTGGTTAAGTTAACATCCCCAAAACTATTGGTCAAACCAGAACGACAGAAACAGTTTTGTCAAGAAGCAATGGAAACCTTTGCCCAACTAGGGTGAAACAAAGGTATTGAGTTACAGCAAACCAAGGAGGACAACGAAACCCAAGGTAATTCAGAAGCTTTGATCCAGGAATGGTTCCATCTATTCCTAAAAATTGTTAACAATGCACCAATGCTAGAACAGCTAAAGAAGAACCTGGAAGGGGTGCTGCAGAAGAGAACATGAGAAAGAGAATCATTGGACACACACCAGAAGTATGTAAAGAGTGTAAAGAGAAATAAAATAAGGACGGGAAAATAATTTTGAGTGAACATGCAAGTTGTGGGTTTCCAGATTAAAGACACCATGCTTGATTTGGGATCTGATGTCAATATTTTACCAAGGAAAACTTGGGAAGCATTAGGGAGGCCAAGATTGACATATTCACCAATCCAACTTCGGATGGCGAGCCCATACTGCATTTTTCCCATCGGCAGACTGGAGGAAGTTGAAGTTGACATTGTAGGGGTAAAAAAATATACAGAATTTGAAGTCATTGACATCATGGGGGATAAAGATCTGTATCCTGCATTGTTAGGAATTGATTGGGATTTTGAAAATTATGCAATAATAGATCTAAAAAAATAACTGATGATCTTCGAGGATGGGGAGATCAGAGTCACTCAGCCACTCAATCTATACCAAGGACCAAGATATACAGAGACTGTGGATAACAGAGAGGATGCTCAACTTCTGGATCATCTCTATCAAATGACCGCAAGAAGAAGAGAAGATTACATTAACCCAATAGTAGAAGGCTCTGTAAGTAGGAGAAGCATCCAAAGCTCAGAGTTGGGCTCAAAAATAGCTTGGGATTATTGGCAGCAAGGAGGTTGCGCCAACATTGGAAGAATTAATTGGATCGGGACCGAGGTATGAGAATACCCAACCTTATTCGATATGAATGTTGTAAAAATTTTCATAACAAAAATAGAAGATAAGGTACCAGAAGGCCAAAGGGTACCAATGATGGAAATGGCATTATAGTCCACATCCGCAAGATGGTGGAGGAATCATCGCAACTCACTGATGCAATGGGACAAAGTTGCGGCAATATTAAAAGCAAGATTTATGGAAGAGGAAGGAACCCGGAGTAAGGAGAAACACCAAGGGGACTCAGACCCTAGAAACCATCTAAAGAAATGTGAGGAACAATGGATAAATGAGAAATATCCAGAAGAACTGTGGGTACACCGGCTTATCCACTCTTTGGACTTGATTCCATAGGCTTGGTACCTGACAGAAGAGAAGAAAAGAGGGACTAGAAAATGGCAGGAAGTTGCAGAAAACTTAACGCAGTGTTTTTTATTTGAAGGAAAAACAGAACCGGTTACAAAAGCTTTGCAGGCTATCAAGAAGGTATTGTTCTTCTCGGATATTCAAAAGGAGGATGAGCAGTCGCTTTAGTACCAACAGGTCAGACAAAAGGTAGCTTGTCAAAAGATAAATAGTGAGATGGATGATGACAATCTGGAGAATCTCAGGCACCTATACTTTGAAGAAACAGAGGGGTAGAGGGATATCAAAGAAGAACCGACGACAAAAAGAATCCATCTACTACCATTAAGAATCAAGAAATTAGATATTGGAACAGAAGGAAAGCCTAAACTAGCAACAATTGGAGACTATTGGGATGAACAGACAACTAAGGAAATATTCAGTCTGCTGAAGGAATATGAGGACTTGTTCCTTTCATCAGTAGCGGATTTAAAGGGCATAAAATGGGATAGGGGGAGATGTGGATAATATTGAAACCTGACGCAAGGCCAGTGAAACATAGACCATATCGTCTGAATCCAAGGGTGAAGGAAAAGGTTAAGGTAGAAATCGACAAGATGTTGAAAGCAGGATTGATATTCCCGATAGAGGAAGAAGAATGGGTAAGTCCTATAGTTATACATAACAAGAAAGAAAAGTCTAAGATATGAGTTTGTGTAGATTACAGAAGCTTAAACAATGCTTGTATCCATGACCCATTTCCCACTCTGTTTAGTGACAAAGTACTAGACAATTTTGTGGGGAATGAGGCATACTCATTCACCAATGAATTCTAAGGATACCATCAGGTAAGGATAGTAGAGGAAGATAATAAAAAGACAACATTCACCACCGAATGGGGCTCTTTCGCATACAATGTGATGCCATTTGGATTGAAAATTGCACCAGTAATATTCTCTCGCATCATGATATCCGCTTTCCGGGAATACATCCACAAGTTCCTAGGGGTCTACATGGATGATTAGACCATATATAACATACTAAAGGATCATGTGACGTTGTTAAGGGTAATGTTCAATAGATGTCGAAAACTACAGATCTCGTTGAACCTGAAAAAGTGTATATTTGCAGTGCCATTTGGAACACTGCTAGGGCACGTGGTATGTACCCAAGGAATTTGCGTAGACCCGGTCAAAGTAGTGGTGATAGTCAACATGGAGGCACCAGAAATAGTAAAACAGCTAAGATCACTATCAGGCCACACAGGTTACTACCATTGATTTATCCACAACTACGCGAAGATAAAAACCCCGTTAGAGAAGCTGTTGAGGAAATATGAACAGTTCCAGTGGATGGACAGTTGTAGAACAGCCCTGGATACTCTGAAAGAAAAGATGGAAAGTGCGCAAATACTAGTTCACCCATACTAGGACAAACAATTTCATGTACACATCATTGCTTCCAACATCGTGCTCGGAGCGGTCTTGGCTCAACCAGGATACAATTCTGTCGATCACCCAGTATATTTTTCCAGTCGCAAGTTGTCCACAACAGAATGAAACTACACCACAATAGAACAGGAGGCATTGGCAATGGTGTACTCTCTTCAAAAGTTCTGCCACTACCTATTGGGAGGTACGTTCAAATTTTTCACAGACCACTCAGCGTTAAAGTATTTAGTAAATAAACCGGTCTTAGAAGGGAGAATCTATAGATGGCTCATAATATTTCATAAGCTCACCTTTCAAGTGATCGTAAAGCCTGGAAGACTGAACGTAGGGCCTGATCACCTGTCCCGACTAGAGAATGGAGAAAATGGAGGATCTCTAGATAATCAGTTACCAGATGCTGATCTTTTCATAGTAGAATCCATCCCAAACTACTTGAAGGAGATAGCAGCCTACCTCACGACAGGGTAGTGTCTGCAGGAATATACTTCAATACAGAAAAGACACCTGGTAGTTCGAGCTGCAGAATATCAAATAATAGTGGGACACTTACACAAAATGGGGCTGAACTAGATTCTTCGAAGATGTGTCCTAGGCAAAAAAAGGGAAACTGTACTATGGGGATGCCATAGTGGTGTTGCGGGAGGACACGTGGAAGCTAAACCGACAGCAAGAAAAGTACTACAATCAGGCTTATGGTGGCCAACAGTGCATATGAACAATAAATCATTTGTTAAGAAATGTGACGTTTGTCAGCGAACGGGACTACCATCCCATAGATATCAGCTTCTGCTTCATCCGATAAAAGTACTGTAGCCATTCGAAAAGTGGGCAGTTGATTTTTTAGGACCAATTACACCAGCTGCAAGATACTCAAAGGTGAGGTACATAATAACAATGATAGACTACCTAAAGAGGTGGGCAGAAGCAGTGCCAGTGAAAAATTGCATGGAAAAAACTACTGCCAGATTCATATTTGAAAATATAATCAGCCAATTTCGGTATCCAAAAAGCCTGGCCAGCGACCAGGGTACCCACTTCATCAATGACACCATTAAATCCCTGCTGGAAAGCTTCATGATACAACACCATAAAAATAGTCTGTATCATTCGCAAGCCAACGGTATGGTGGAAGCATTCAAAAAGATACTGGAGAAGGCCCTGACGAACATATGCAATGCGCAGCGCGATGACTGGGATGAGCAGATACCAGTAATGCTTTGGGCATACCAAACAATAGTAAAACGATTAAACAACCAAACACCATTCTAGCTAGTATACGGGAGAGAAGCAGTAGTCCTAGCAGAATTCATCATACCAAGCCTTCTAATCACAACATCGCTCTAGTTATCTGAAGAAGAATCACTAAAGGAGTGATTGCAGGAGTTGCAAGAACTTGAAGAAGGACGAATTCTGGTCGAATTTCACCAGACGGTACAAAAGGAGAGATAGAAAGCTTGGCACGACTGCCACATTAAGCACAAGACTTTTCAGGTCGGTGGGAAAGTTCTACTCTATGATATTAAATACCAGAAACTCCCAGGAAAGCTGCAGATGAATTGGCTAGGGCCATTTCATGTGATAGAAATCAAAGGTTTAGTAGCAGTTCAGTTAGCACAACTAAACGACAATGTTCTACAAGGATGGGTGAATGGCACATGCCTAAAGCCCTACCAAGAGTAAGTCATGTATTCCCAATTCGAATAACTCTCGCACCCGAGAAGAGTCAATAGGGTAGAATAGCATCAATAACTCTCTCACACCCGAGACAAGCTAGATAGGATTTCACTGTATCAAAACTAAAAATAATACTAAATAAAAATAGTTGAGTTGCGGGGACCGCAACACAACCGATTGTGGTCGGGGAGGGGTAGTGTCCAACGTGTCATCCACATCAGATAGAAAAGCGTTTCAAACATCAGGCCATCATCATTACGCGTAGTACCAGTGTTAGTCCATAGGATTACCAAGATTTGGAAATAATTTCCATAATTAGCATCACCCATACCATAATAAATTTTCCATAATTAGACATAACCACGAGCCATCGTGTTTGCCCAAATCCCAAAACCACTATCAGCAATGTCAGAACCCACCTCAGTCGGTAACTAATCGCATGATTTTAGCTGTGGAGGAAGCCAGGGGAAATTAATTAGTAATGGGGTCTCATCAACCTCACCCGTGCCAGTTACTTACATAACCTGCATGCAAAGAAGCGCGAGAATGCCAAAAAAATCCGAGTTAGAATTAGAAACATCCAAAAGAACAAGAGAAGTCGAACCAGAAGAAGAGCAGAGAAGGCACACAAGAGAAGGAATTCAAGAGAAAAGAGAGAGAGTTGTTCTACAGGTACACCAGTGAAGAGCCAGAATGACCAGAGTAATTCCAGCGATTGTGGAGCAAGAAATTGACAGTAGAATTCAAAATATGGATTCCCTTGTGGGCAAATACGACAATGCAACACTGATTGATACATACCTTATAGACTCTTTTGAGTTTCCAACACTAAAAAGGCAAGTGTATATAGATAATTATGCAACAGCAGTAGGACAGCCAGCGGAAAGAGTGCTGCCAGAGTTCAGGGGCATCCAACAGTCTACGATACTGAACTTGAGAAATATACCAGTGTTTGGGATTACAGGCGCTGCGATGCAGTGCACAAATTTTTTGTTGAGTAGAATCCAGAAAGGTTCACTATGGTTGGGGAAGAATATCCCAATTCATGTAGAGGACATCCATAGATTAACTGGACTGTCACAGGAGGGGAGGGACGTATCAGCGGCGTTCCAAACTGTATCCAAAAGAGTGAAGAAATCTGGGGAAACAGACTACTATGTTAAGTATGGCACCAGGAGAGGGGGGAAAAGGAGAAAAGATCGAATTGATCAACAAACCAGAGGTCAAGTTCACCTGCTACTTGATTGATAGCAAGAAAATGAGGCACTATACCAAAGGGGATGCACGCTGGATACAATTTCGGTTGCGGAGCATTGTGTCTAGGGGACAAGGCTGAATTTCTGCTCTTTCTTGCTGAAGGAATTGTTCGAATCTTGCGAGGAAAATTACAGAAGGGAGACTGGATTTATTTATGGATATTTGATCATGGCACTAGCCATGTGGAAATGGACCTTCCCAAGCATCCGGATACTGGTCGAGATAACAAAAGGCCAACCATTGGCAATGAAGTTCGTGCCTTGGAAAGTGTCCGAGGATCCTAGCACAAAAGAAGTAAACATAGAAGCCTTCAAATTCTGGTACAGCTAGATGGTTGACGTCGTGATGAGTCAATAAATAATTCCAGGAAGTGTGTTAGATGGATGTGGCGAGCAGATATGGTTCAGGATCACCCACAACCAAACTTTTCTCAAGCCAACCTATGTACCTGAATCAACTTTCAAGATGAGGCCCTTGAGGTTCTAGATTGACGAAGCAACCTTTCACACAGAGGTCTGTTCGTGGCCAGGAGTGGCGATGGAAGTCAGGGATGGAGTCTACACATATATCTTCAATGGGATGTTGCCAAACTCACTGCCGGGAGAAACTTTAGAAGAGGCAGAGGCCAGGATGTCAAAGCTGCAGCTATTCCTGATCATTGAACAACTGAGAAACAAGGTACAAAGTTTTAATAGAGTAGTTCAAGTGCTAACTAGTGATACCACTGCATTTCTAACATTTTCAGAGTTTTAGGCATCCTATTCCAATCCATCTCCCAGAACGACCTCCATATTCACACCAATACCGAATTTTTTGTTTATTTCACCACCCCAGCGACTACAGAGCTGGTCAGAAAGAATAAAGCTACGAAACTAGCAGTGGCACCAAAATAAAAAAGGGCCAAGGTCGCATTATCTAGCCCAGTGGTCGATCTCACAGGGGAGGATCCACCCAGACAGTTGAGTATATGAGTACCAATCAGAGAAGATCCGGTAGTCGAGTCCCAAGGAACTAGGGGGCTACAACCCCACAACCCCATCTACCCCATCGATTTCCTAAACATTCGCATATCGCCACCTCACAACCACCAACTACCACTCGCCACCTCATCCATCTTCCGAGAACCCCACAATTCCACACCCTCCACTTCATCAGCCATAATGTTAGACCCAATAGTCAGGAGAAGTACTAATGGGGACCACGGAATGGAAGTTAACTCAGGTACAGTAGAGGTACCTCCAGTTTACCAAACCCTGGTTTTGCAAACTACGTTTACTAAGCTTATTAATTATATGGAGCATTCTAAAGAAGAAACGGATGGGTCGCTCCCTGAGCAGACTCCGCTCCAGCCAGCTAATCTAACAGGTTGAGAAGTGCAACCTGATCTACATATGGCTGGCTCCAGTAATCGGCTGCTGCACCAGACACCGCCACAGTCACCCTAGGCCCAATCAGAAAAATCTATCGCCAGCGGAAAACCACTTCGAGCACGGTTGCCAAATCAAGGTACCTCCAGTGCAGAGAGCATGGAAACATGGGGGACAGCCCAAATGTACCACTTTATTCAAAGAGCAGCACAACAAGCTGAGAGACTTCATTTGGAGCTCGAGAAAAGATGCAAGCAGCAACAACTATAGATCATCATGCTTACTGAAGAGTGTGAACAGCTGAAAACAGAAAAGGGGCAGTTACAAGAACAACTGGGGATGGTAACAAGAGTATTCTGGGACATTTGGCCCACAGTAACGGCCAAAAACAACCAAATACCAGAAGGGATATAGGAAACTGATATAGTCGGGCGTGCGGTCCACATCAGGGTGGCATATTCAAATCTCCATTAGGAAAATGAGGGACTCAAGGCAACATTGACAGCCCAACCCACATTGCCAGACCCAACGATTGTGTACTCAACAAAGATATCAGAGAGACGGAGCCAAGTCATGAAAATTCAGGAAGTTCTGAGTACTGCAGCAAGAGAGGCATATGACCTATTTAAGGGTCTACAAGAATTCTCGATGGCACTTACTCTGAAGTCACAACCAGTTTCACTGCAGCTACAAAAAATATCAAGAGAGATCCAGGAGGCCACAGACCCGTTTGGAATCGACCAACTGTATGCAAAAGCAGATGTTTTGGAAGTCCAAATACAATAGATAGAAGAAAACTCAATGGCGGCCAAGAAAGCCCTCCAGGAGCTCTGACAACCAGTGAAAATCAGTGCCCATAAAATGCAACAATTGACCTCTGAGGCCAATACTCAAATCAACACTATGTTTGGTGACTTTTCGCCTGGTGCAGGAGAATAAGTTGTCACGAAAATCACAGCCAAAACTGATGTGCTAATGCAAGGATGGCAACAGGCTATGGAAACCTTTCAGTAAATCAAGGTATCAGCTCTAACAAAGGTCCCAGAGTTAGGGCCCTTGTTTGGACAACTGGGAGAAAGGAGACAGGCAAAGTAGGACAGAGGGCCGAGCGGACCAATGGAAGTGGAAACAGTGCAAAACGATTAACTCGAGGCGAATCAATAGGATGTGGTCAAGGCCTGTTGGGGCCCTTGTTTTGAAATTAAACAGATTTTGAGTTGCGGGTAGTATGTGGCAGGACGCAACCATGGTAAGCAGAGATATTTCAAGGTTGCGAAGGAGTAAAGGATAGGTGGCACGGCCGTTGCGGGAGCGAGCACAGATGGTGGAAGAGCGTGGCAAGAAACAAGCAGTAGAACTCCCGATGAACAGAAAGAAACAGAAGACAATCAAGCGAGAAGAAAAGAAGAACTGTCAATTGCACTGGCAACAGAACAAATAGGCAGTTAGCCAATGGAAAGAGAAGGTTGGCTCAGACGAGATCAGGGAACAGGAGCCAAAGGAGAGCTCTTTTCGGGTTGTTCTGTTCTCTACCTTTCTGTATCTCTGTGTTTCTCTCTCTCCAATAGGACCACCTTATATTTTGTTTTGTTCGAGCTCATGCTGAGGAGATTTGTAATAGCTTGTTGCTGATAGTTGATTCATAATATAATCATAATTTACTGTTATGGATATATGTTGTGGTCTGGAATGAATGGTTTCACTAGTAATTTTAAATTTTATTTATTATAAGTATGAATGCACTCCCGAGAGATATCTTTAATGGAATGTTGCATTTGTTTATACCTTTGTCATAGCTTTGATTTCTTCATACCAATGTCGTTATGCTGATACCGATCTATTCCCTATCTTAGTAAGGTCGCGGCACACCTCAGGTGAGACTTTCGACTCCTCGGAGTAGGTTGAAAATGCCGGCGTGGTGCTAGACTACAACGGAAAACCTTGTTGGCCCTTAACCTGAACCAGGGTCTTATCTGCAAGACCTATTTTCTCGCCAACATTTTCCTAATCTAATCTGTTGACAAGCCAAGTTTAAATGGTTTGAAAATTATTCTTCCACTAACCTATCAACAAAAATCTAAAACATGTTCAATCATGATTAGGCTAGATGACTGAACAAGACTTTATTTTCTCAACAAGTAGTGGAATTTAGGCTTGCACACTTTCAACAATACTCTTTTTTGGTATGGGGTTGTACCTCTTCTTTTTTCCTGCCCTATTTTTCTTCTTTTCTTTGTTTATGTGTTTTCATTTTTCTGATCTTTCATCAAGAAATGTTATGTACAATGAATGAAAGCTTCAAAATAAGAATTTTGAAAAAAATAGTGTTTGAGCATCCTACCATTGACAGGACCTCCAAATAACTCTGTTCCATCCATCTCTTGTAAAAAGAAAGCATTGTTACCTCTAATTGAATGGATGATGTATGGACCCTTCCAAAAATTTTCAAATTTTCCATGCTTTCCTTTGTCCTCTCTCTTTGAATCCCACTTCGGCACTTTTTCTCCAATCTGGAAATCATTTTCCTTGGTTCTTCTGTCAAATATCTTCTTGATGTTCTCTTGCACTACTTGTGTTCTGTTGTAAACTTCTTCCCTTCATCGCTGCAAATGACTAGTTTGGTTCAGCCTCCTTTACGTATCATTCTCTTTTGATTGTACCTCTTGGAGGAGCTTCATCACCGAGACTCCCAAGGATATTGGGAAAACTGCATCCATGCCATACACTAGTTGGTAGGGAGACATATTGATTGGTTTCTTACTTGTTAATCTATCAGCCCATAGTGCATGCACTAGTTTGTTATGCCATGACTTTTGGTTTTATTCCAGTAGCTTCTTGATGATGTTCACCAAAATTTTGTTAGAGGACTCAGCCAACCCATTACCTTAAGGGTAATAAGCTGTAGAATGCCCTAGTGTGATGTGATACTTGTAGCAAAATTCCACCATTCTCTTGGACTTAAATGCAGCAACATTATCGGTGATGATCTTTCTAGGACAGCCAAACCTGGACAAGATGTTGGTTTCAAGGAATTTGACGATGACTAAGTTGGTGGCATTCCTATAAGGGATAGCTTCTATCCATTTGGTGAAACAATTAGTAGCAATGAAGATCCATTTGTTTTGGGCAGATGAGGCAGGGTGGATTTTTCCAATGAAATCTAAATCCCATTTTTGAAAAGGAGTTTCAAAACTGATAGGATGCAAAGGTAAAGACAATAGTTTTCTCTTACCATCAAAATTTGGCATTTATGGCAAGTCATTACTAGCTTGTGGGTATCAGGGAAAAGGGCGGGCCAAAAAAAACCATCTCTAAGGATTTTGTTGGTAATGGTTTTCCAGCAGAGTTGACCTCCACACTCTCCTTCATGAAACTCTTGCATGATTCTATCTGCATCATCTTCAAGCAAAAATTTAAGCAAGATACCAAAATAATTTTTCCCATATAAAGCTCTATCTAGAATGAAGAAATTTAAAGCCTTTTGTTTCAAGAATCTAGCTTTTGTTTTGGACAAAGCAGGAGGAGAATTTAGATTAACAAGTACATACAATATATTAGCATACCAGAGTGAGTTCAAAAATTCTTCTTCAATAAGTGGAGTCACCAGGTT
This sequence comes from Pinus albicaulis, assembly GCA_034641835.2. Classification (NCBI taxonomy): domain Eukaryota; kingdom Viridiplantae; phylum Streptophyta; class Pinopsida; order Pinales; family Pinaceae; genus Pinus; species Pinus albicaulis. The sequence goes on from CM076578.1 coordinate 1,703,626,715, forward strand.
CTCTTGTTCATCCAAGGAACGTATCATGTTTATGTCTAAGGCTTGAAATTTTGCTTCGGCCATCAGTTTGGAAATTCCTTGTCCTTTGATCAGTTTAGTGGGCCTGATTTCTAAATCATATTCTAATATGATAGCAATCCACTTACCCCTTTTACCATCAGGATCCTGATTTATAATGTCCTCAACAACTATATGTGGAACAAAATGAATGACATGGGAATGCAAAATGTAAACTCTAAAATCTTTCAATGCTTTGATCAAGGAAAATGCTTGTTTTTCCATGATGTTATATTTTAGAGGTGCATCTCTCAATACCTTGCTGAATAAATCTATGGGTTTTCCTTATCCCATCATTTTCTTTTGTAGCAATACTGTAGCAATGGTGTGTTTTGATGCAAATGAGAAGATGAAGAAGTCCTTGGTAAAATCATGGTTGATTAGAGCTGGTGTTTGGGTAAGTGCTTGTTTTACCAGTTTAATGGATTGCTTTGCTTCCATAGTCCATTTGACTCCTATCTCTCTTTTCAGCACGTTTGTAATGTTTCTTAGGAGTTCAGCAAGGTTTGGTATGAATCTTCTTAGGAAGTTGATATTTCCAATGAAAGATTGCAGCTCTTTAATGTTCCTAGGGTGGCTGATCTGCAATATACCCTCAATCCTTTTTGGGTCTATCTTAATCCATTCCTTAGATATTATGTGGCCTAAGAGTATTCCTTCTTGAAGACCAAACAATGTTTTATTATTTAAAGATAGACCATACTTCCTACACTTTTCAAAGACCTTTCTCAAGTGAACTAGGTGTTCTTCATCAGTTTTAGAATAGACAGTGATGTCATCAAGGTATATCATAATGAAGTAACCTATGTCTTCAGAAAAATATGTCCATGGCTCCTTGAAAAGTGGCCCCCGCATTCATTAACCAAAAAATAATTTTGACATACATGAAGGTGCCCCAAGGTGTAGTGAAGGTAGTTTTGTGCTGATCACTTGGAAGTACTAGTACTTGATTATACCCTGAAAATCCATCAAGCAATGATATTCTTTTAGAGCCTACCACCCTGTGCAGTATATGATCCATCTTAGATAAAGGGTAGTTTTCCTTGAGAGGAATCTTATGTTGAATATGTTTGTGTCATAGGACTTCAAGTCCTCATAGCCCCATGCAAACACATCCTTAAAATCTTTGAATAGATCAATGTATTTCTGTTTTAAGTGAGGTGGCAGAGTTTTGGATAGCTTTATCATTTTGGGTTCTTCTATGGTGCCTATGTTGCATTCTTCTACATCAGTCTTAGTGGATTCCATTTTTTGGCTTCCTAGGAACATCATTGAAATAAAACAACTCTTCTAAGGGGGAAAGACCTCTTGGTAATGAGTTATCTTTGCATTGAAATACCTCAAGGTATTTTTGATCTAAATATTCAAACATATTTTCCTCAAGAGGATGTTCTAGCAGACTTATATCAGTAGTACAAGGCAACTCTATTTTGTGGGTTTGTTCATCAGCAAAACAATCCTCTTGATGGTTTAAGTCTGAATTTGAGATTTCATACTTGGTTTTGGGCTGCAAGAAGTCTTCAATATGTTTGTAATTTTCAAATACTTTCCAATAATCTATGTTATCAGGGAATTATGGTCTACACTTGACCTTTACCGTGTATTGTTCATTGGTATGAGGTATTTGGAAAGTGCTGGCAGCAAAGGCAAGTTCATTGACAAGACTGTTTTGAGCTCTAGGAATAGAGGTAAGTTCATACTTCTAAAACGTTTTCAGGAGGTCTAAGGCAGCATTCCTATATTCTCTTAGCCTAGGATTTTTGGCTGAATACTCTCCTTTGATTTTCCTAATGATTAGTTCGGAATTTCCTTAAACAAAAATTTTCTTAGCTCCTATGTTTTTTAGTAAATGTAAACCAAGGAGAAGAGCCTCATACTCTGCAATATTATTTGTACATTGAAAATATAGTTTGGAGGAATGACCTTCATTAGTGTTGTGTATCCAAACACCTGCTCCTAAACCAGCTTTGCCACAAGAGCCATCAAAGCTCATGTTCCAAAGTGTTTCAAGTTCAGATTTTCCATTATGTTTTTGTTCATGGCTGTTAGAGTTTTGGTTGTCAAGTTCTTCATTTTGTGTTTGGTTTGACTATTCTAATAGGCCTAGCTCTTTCTCATTTTCATTAATGTCATATTCAATGTACAAGATAAATGAGTCAAGTTTTGAATGGATAGAATAGAGAGGGGTGTTGTTTGGCCTATCTTGGCTACTTACCATGTATTTCATGTGAGATTCTCTATACAATCTCCTTTTTTGGTTAAAGAATAGAATGGTAGCATATGCCATGTCCATTTGTATGTTTCCTTGGAGTTTGGCTCCCCATGATATAGATAAAAGTATGACATACTTTGGGGGAATTCCAACCACTACAATGTCCATGACTAGGCTCTTAGCTGGTATTTGTGCCAGATTAACACACAGATCTTTGATTAGACCCAAACATTTGACTCTACTTGAATCGAAAGAGTACAAGCCCTAGTAAGTTTTGGTTATTTCGAGGCCTAATCTCTCCATCACTACCTTTGGCATAATATTGGGTGAAACACCAGAGTCCATCATAGCATTGTTTAGGATTTTGTCATGGATGTTTAAGCTAACATAGAATGGAGGTATAACTCCTTCTTGGTATTTTCCCTCTACCTTAGGCCCAAACAACAGTCCATGATTGTCATTAGTCAAGTTTAGAGTGTCGGTGTCATTTCCCATGTTCAAAGCCTTCAATAATTGATTCCTATAAACATCTTGAGTTACCATTTCAGTAAGGGGTATGACTATTTTGATCTTGGAAATTTCACCTAGTTCAAGACTGAAGGGTGCTTGTGTTCTTGATGGGTTTAAATCAGTTTTATCAGCCATGGTCTTTTCTACAATTTTAATTTATTTATTTTGATTTGGAACTTTAGTCAAAAGATTATTTTCAGGTCTACTATTTGATGTACCAGGGCAACTTGGGTCACCATTATGTTGGTTGGTTTTGTCTCTATTTTGATCATATTTCTTACCCATGGTGTTTGTGTTTTCTGTTGTCTTCTTAGGAGTTTTTTCAAGGGTATTCCTAACAACATTTTCTAGTTTGTTCTTCTTAGGAGTGTCTTGAGTTTTCCTACTTCTGAGACCATACTGCCTATGAACCTCCATAATAGTGTTTTCAAATCCTAGTTTGTAGTCTTCAGAATTCTCATATGTCCTTTCATTTTTTATTTGAGGAAAACAGACCTTGTTCTTCTTCTGTGAGAAAAGTATCATCCTCATTATTGGAGTCTATTATATTGACATGATTTTCTTTCGGCTCTTCAGTCTCTCTTTCCTCTTCATCTACATAATTTTCTTGGAAAGGAGGTCTGATTTGCTGGTCATTTTCTCTTTGTCTGATTTGAGGAGGGTCTCTTCTGAAGTTTTGGTTCCTATTTCTGTTTTGAGGATTTGCTTGGTTTTCCTTAGGAGGTTCTATTTCATTCAAGTTGATCTTCTCCATCATCCTTTCCATTTTCCTAACTAGGCTATCAATTTTAGCATCATATGTGGAGGCCATAATTTCCTCTTTGTATGTAACTTTCTTTTATGTCCTCATCCTAGCCCTCTTCTCAATCATATTGGCTTATACACTCACAGCTCCCCTTTGCATGTCTTCTAAGGTTAGGGGATCTCTTTCTCTTAATTGGTAGGTCATGTCTAGATCAAAGCCCTCTGGAAATTTTACTAAGGCTAGGCCTTGTGGGGGTTTCATGTGAGGTGGGAGTGCATTGTATACACTATTGAACCTAGTGCAATAGTCTTGGACACTTTCCCTAACATTTCTCTTAAGGGTATTATACTCTAAGAGGATTTGAAGAGGATTTTTCTTAATCTCCCACTTGTTTATGAATATTTGATAAAGGGAAGGGAGTTCATGTATGCTGTTAGGAGTTAAGTTTTTGAATCATTTATTTGCTTCTCCTCATAGACTTTTTGAAAACATTCTCATTTGTATGGTATCGTCTTCTATTTCTTAGTAGTCAAAAGAATCATTCATTTTTTCTACATGTTGTTGGGAAGTTGTAGAGTCAGCTTTAGTAAAGTGAGGGATTTTAGATTGATAGTCCTGAGGAATAGGTAGTAAAGGTTGTGGTAGCACCAGGGGGCATACCATGCTTCCATGATGGGAGGTAATGGAATCTAAGGAGGATTTAAAAGAGGATGGTTTGTGAGAGGAGGTGGAGGATGAAGCGGAGTGGTTTGCATAGTGGATATATGAGTGGGTGTGGAAAATGTACTTAGGCCAGCAAAATGATTTTGAGAAGACTTGGAATGAAAGGAGCCAAAGTGTTGGAGAAGCTGAAAATTAGGTGGAGTGGAAGGAGAGGCTTCTCTACTAGGACCCTGTTGTATGCTAGTGGGCTCAAAGCTTGTCTGGTCTATCCCACTTTGAGACTTAGTTCTGAATATGTTTCTTTGATGATGTAAGTCACATTGGGTATCTTTCAAGGTTGTGAGATCTTCAGGGACAGAACTTGCTCTATGAATTGTTCTAACAATAGTTGAGTCTTTAGTCCTAGAAGTTTTCCACAAGATATTTTCTGGGTCATCAAATATGGTAGGAGGGTTTGGGTCAGGGTGAGATCTGGTGTTAATCCTTTGTGAAGCTAGATTTTAGACCCAAAGCAAAGAGAGGCTACAATTTTATGAATGTTTTTTAAAAGAAAGACCTCTCTTAATAATTACTGAACTCACACAGTGTGTGACTAGGCTTTAAACTACTAGGACTGATTGACACAATCCCAGAGGAATATATGAGAACTAGTGGAGTTAGTAGGCCTACTGGAGGCTAGTGGAGTCACCAGGTGGATAATGTTTACTGCTTTGAGGGTTTGCTTGTTGTCCACCATAAAAAATTTAAAAAACCAATCTAGAGATGTTTTCGTTTTTTTGAGTTTCTTTATGTAACACTAAGATTTTCAATGGGTGTTCTCTAGTTGAGTCATCATTTTTCTAGTATGGTGAATCAATTAGATAATACTCTTGGCTAACACTTTATTTTCTAAGTTTGACAGGGGTTTGAGAGTTCTTAAGGAATATTTAGGCTGTTACTTACTCAAGGTCCCACCGTGATCACCATTATGTTAGGTCCCTATAATTTGAAAAATTGGAAATGAAAAAATATACAAGGGTAACATCAAACCAATATTTGGAGTCCTAGGACCTAGCCTTCCTCGACTCAGAGAGGGTTTTCTCTATGTTTGTGTAAAAGATGTAACTTGGTTGATTTTAGGGTTTTGATTTTAGGCTAGTTATAGTGATAGGGTTTGTTTGTTTGTTTGGTTGGTTGGATAGTTTTTCAAGAAGAATAGGTAGAGTAAGATAAAATCAATCCATTGGGCTATGGAGTCTGCAAAGGTCTTGAAAGGTATAACAATAGGTCAAGGGTGTTTCATAGGGAAATTTTAACAAGGCCAAATGGATCTAAGTAGGTTTAGTGAGTGTGAAATGAACATGAAGTTATGAATGCAGTTCAAAGAGAAATTAAGGATCCTTCAACATACTAGAAACAATAAAATCTTTCAGGAGGATAGCATAGAAAAACTGAAGAGAAATAAAGGATTCTTCAACTAGACTTTTGCAAAACAGACCTCAAAACAACAAAGTAATCCTAGAGATAAGTTAAGATTTCTCTGAACATTAATTTCAAACAAAGAGAAATTTTAACATAACATTTCAGTTAAACTAAAGAGCATTTAAGGATTCTTTAATCAAACTTCCAAGAAGAAAAGATAGAGATAAAAGGATGCAGACAGAAGTAGGGTGCCAAGAAAGCATATCCTACTCTAAAATTTATGTTCTTCTATTAGAGAAACCATGAAAATAATGTAAACAAGGAAAAAATTGAAAATAGTGGCATAGCTGACTGCCGAAAATCTTGTGAGAGGGGGGTGAATCGGTATTTACGGTATCTTCAAAACTTTTTTACTTTTCCTCTCCAAAACCCATACGCTACTTTCCTTTAGTAAACTCGCGTATACATGTGGATATCCTTCATACAACTCGCGTATTAGCAGAGATCTAAATATGCAGATATTTATTAACTTAGTTCTTTGCAATATTCATTCATCTGATGTTAAGTTATCAGTAAACATGTGCAGGAACAACAGAATAAACCATCACAAAAAGCATCACACATGAACACCGGGATTTTTAGGTGGAAACCCAAGTCGGGAGAAAACCACCACTGCAGTTACTCAGCCTTCAATATTTTATTATAGAGAAAACATCTTACAACATATGTGCTGGTGCAGACTCCTACCAGCACGCAGGCACCCACCTGCTCTTGTTTACCAGCCTCTCCTGGAAGGGAGCTACGACCCCCTGCTCTCGTTTACCAGCCTCTCCTGGAAGGGAGCTACGTCCCCCTGCTCTCGTTTACCAGCCTCTCCTAGAAGGGAGCTACAACCCCCTGACTGAAGGCTACAACCCTCAGCACCTCTATGGACCACGTTTCATCAATTTTCACACTGGATCCAATAGCTTCAATAGAACACAACTTGCAGGCCACTTTTCATCATATTTTTAGACTGGACCCACTCCACACATTTGCCATGATCAAACATCAACAACGGATAGCTAAAACACAACGAGAACAGATCAGAAATTTCTTACCACAGACTTCAGCAAACCCTAGTTTGCATACGTGCCTTCCTTTCTCTGATGTCGTGTATATACGCGCTTTCGTCCACATAAACCAGCGTATACTTCAGTACAAATTATAGAGCTAATTTTATTGCGCATACGCGCTTTCTCTTCAGTGAAGCCGCGTATATATGCGCTTCCTCTGTATGTATGTGGATGTGTATGTGGATCTTCAACCATTACGGAGGAGCATACTTCTTCGGATCGGATATTCAGTTCAGGGTCAACCCTTTACTTCGAACGGATGTTCGCCTCATCACGGATCTAATCACTCCATAAACGGATCTAGTAGATACAAATACATTTCGGATCTAAATATCCCTTCAGATCTAGATATTCCCCTTCATCATTTCTTCATAGGTGCATCATAGATTCAGATCTATTATCAAACCTTTACCCTTTCCATACAGATATACTTCACAGAGAAGTATTCATTCAAGCTCAGACATCTTGCACCCACACTCATGATTTGCACAATGAATTTCTTCTCCTTATATAGGTTTACCCTTTTTCAATACCATGAACCCCTTTTTCAATACCATGAGCCCAAAACTACATTACTTCCGATGGTATTCCTGGATGGGGTCAATTAGGTGGATCATTACCCAATACAATGGGTCAATACCATGGTGGTTACCCTTGGTTTTGCACTTTTGAGCGCTTTTTCCCATACGCTACTTGGAACGTTCTTTTCCGCGTGCATATGCGACACTCTGGAAAATCATATGCCTTGGGTGTCACTCTTTTATCATCGTCCTTCGTTTGAATTTCTTTCTTCATTCCTTAACTCCTTTGTAGATTCATCGGTTACTTCATCGAGCATATTCTATCAATCGCTTCATCAAGTGGGTTGCCATTCAATGACAACACTTAGCATCATGTTGCTAACTAACATCATTTCACATTAGATTTACATCATTTACCAAGTTCATCAAGTCATGAATAACTTCATCAGGTGTATTTCCATCAAGGAAAACACATGCCAACAATCTCATGCCTTCATCTTCATTCAGTGGGTTGCCATCAAGGACAACACTCTGCATCATATTGCCAACAATCTCCCCCTTTGGACTTGATGGCAACTGTGTAGTCAATTTAGCGTCCTAAATTGCTAACATAAATTATCAACCAGGGCTAGTAAACTGATGAAGTGTGGTGCACTATATGTGCTTAAGTGACCTCTTCCTTACTTCGTTGTATGTGTTTTTCGTATTGTTTTTATGTAATTTACCTCCGGAGTGCTCTAACTGAATTAACATGCAACTAGTCTATGGAATTCTACAGTCTGTTTGTCCATCATGATGGGTATTTTGGAAGAGTTCCTTCTTTTGGAAGAGTTTTTAGAACAATCCTGACTGTGTAATTGAGTGCAAATGCAAGCATAAAGACTGAAAGCAATGAAAAACTAAGATATCATAGCCATCTCCCACTCGTCATTATGATATTTTGGACAAGCGTTTAAGAGCAAGAACAGCGATAGTACTTAGTGAAAACACACAACTAAAACGTTCAAGATCACAGTCATGCCTTGGACATCATAAGGATCTTTTGGAAGAGTTTCTTCTTTTGGAAGAGTGTTTAGAACAAGTGTAACTATGATAGTGAACAAAAAGAAATTACAAATAAATCCTACAACACTATAGCCATTTCCCATTCATCATTATAACCTTTTGGAAGAGCTTCTTCTTGTGGAAGAGTTAGAATGAGTATAACTACAGTAACTAATAAAAGCAACTACAAATTCAACTTCTAATCCTACAATACTATAGCCATTTCCCATTCATCATTATAATCTTTTGGAAGAGCTTCTTCTTGTGGAAGAGTTAGAATGAGTATAACTACAATAGTTAATAAAGGCAACTACAAATTCAAAGTTTGGTCAACTTGACGTAAATGCAACTAAGATACTCAACATGATACAACCAAATCTCTTTCATCTAATATTGATATGTTGGAAGAGCGTTTTAAGAAAAAGAATGATTGTAAGATAATGAGGATCTTTTAATTAAACAAATAATGCAAGACATGAATTAAAAGCTACTTATCTAGAAAGCATGTAGAAGCCTCCTTGGATAGCAGGGGCCCTCTGCTACCAATTTGGTGAAGTCCTTCAGCTCCTTAAAGTTGTAATCAAAACATCATCAAAGAACTAAATTTCTTTATTCAAAAACTCATAAATCTACATCCCATTCCATCTTGAACTTTGTTACAAAAGACTCTCTCTAATCCTTTCTCCTATTCTCCTACTTTTTTATTACTTCTTCATTACCCATGATAGGAGAAAGCTTCTCCTAATTATACAAAATATGAGGAGACATCTCATTAATGGGAGTCCATGAATCTCTCCCTCCATCTCTAGAGTTACAATCAAAATAGGAAATGATAAGACACATGTCTTTCTAGAGTTTCAACACAACTTTGAGGAATGAGACACATATCCTCTTAGAGTTTCAACACAACAAAGAAGTGAGACACATATCCTCTTAGAGTTTCAATACAACAAGGAAGTGAGACACATATCCTCTTGATCCCATAATCTTCTCCAACCAAATTCGAATTTGGCCTTAGAGTGCCACATAAGGGTCTTCTACAAGTCTCCATTTGACCTACACATGTCACAAAACTCATAACACATATATAGATATATGAAACTATGTTAATTTTCTAGTTTCTAATCATAAATTCACTTAAAATACATAAAATAAATAACTTTGGAAAACAAGGATCCTAACCCATATATTTATAAAAATGGTTACTTGATGTAGGGTTTTAGGTCAAATGGCTATGAAATAAGAGCTAAATGGTTATGACATAATGGAAATATGTATGAATATGGAGAACACTTTTGAGACTCAACATACCCCCCAACTGAAGTTGTTGCATGTCCTCATGCAACTATTGCAATGATTCATTTGTCCATGAGTTGATCTTTGACTCAGATAAATTCGTTCCAAACTTTGCTTCTTGATATTTTCTTTTTGGCAAAGTATAATACACTTGATTGCAACCCTTTTTTTTTTTTTTTTTTTAATGGTTGGTTCTTTTGTGACAACCAATTATTTTTTAGCAATGGTTCTTGTGTAACAATGCTTTATTTTCTTTGTTGCATCAAAGTTCATGAAAACATTTACAATCAATTACTTCATCAATGAATTGATCATTTGCAAGGCATATAATATTTTGGATCATGTTGCAATAATATTTGGTTGGAAAGTATATGTGGATGGAAATGAAATGAAAATGTGTGATAGTGTATGACATGTGGATATGAAATGATGTCCCTTCCCCCCAACTAAAGATATGACAATGTGAAAAAGGGAGTGAGGAATTTTTCCAAAGTTACAATTTTAGCATTCTAATGAATTACATGACAAAAAATTAGAAAACAACATACCTTCACTTACCTTAAATGTGGATGAGTTGTGTATGTGTGGTGGCTGCAAAATTCTGATCATATTCTTCTTCAAGTGGCTGAACAAGAGGAGTCATGGATAAAAAGATAAGATGACTTTTTATTGCTTCTACTAAAACTTGCTGAATCTGCTCCAAAATGCTGAAAATAATAGTCTTCATGTCTTCAAAACTCATTGGCACAATTCCTACTATGTGAAAAGATGTTCTGATGTCGAACATAGTAGGAAATTATTGACTTAGTGGCCATTAATGGATGCCACTAGTCAACACGAGAACTCTCACCATTGATGACAATGAGAGTCAAGATGCCCAAACACATCTTGCTAGGTACGAATGATTTTGCTGATGTCGAGTCACCTAGAAGATCTGACGAACAAGATACATTAATGTATTCCCATTGTTTGTTATCATGAGAACTTGCCATTAAGGCATGCAAGCCTCAAGGTGTTTTACAAAGAACTTAGACTCAAAGGACTATAGACTCAATAGTTTGCATTGAAGCAGGGCTTATTTGCTAAATGAAAATGACAAGAAATGGAAAATGAAAATGGAAGATGGCAATGGAGAGTAGAAATGGAAATGGGCAATAAGCATGTGGATGAGCCTCTTGCTTTTATTTGTGGTTATGAATGGACAAAAAGAAATGGAAAGTGGATGTGAATGTAAATGGAAAATATGAAGTGAAATGAGGTGAATGGTTTATTATGAGGTATGGATGTGATGGAGACAATAGTATCTGAAAGTTTTTCAAGTGTTTGGATCTAATTTTGCATCAGCATATTTCCTCTTTGTTGCTGATCATCCTCTTATGAAACAAATTGGTCTCTTAGAGAGACACCATTCTCTTGTAGTCATTTGTCCTTCCTCCTGGAACTTGCAAAAAAAACTAATACTTCTTCTGCAATGGAATGTAAGATTATCAAAGGAGAGAGGTGATCAATCTCTCTAGTTATGATATTTACACACAAAACTAAGAATTTGTATTAATGAAACAAGTTCAAAGGAAAAATCAAAAAAAATTTATACATGTTTTGGAATTAGTGCCTCAAGTTGAATGTTACTTCTTTTCAGCAATTTATTTCATTATTTACCTTTTCAAACTCTAATGATGGATTTCTCATTGTGTAGATCTTGTTGAGACCTTTCCAATGATACTTAAATCATCAAAATCTGATTTTGTATGAAAAAGTTAGGCTGATTTGAACAATGAGGTTTTTCAGCTGCTAAAAATATTGAATAAAAAGTTAGTCATTCATCTTTCATCATCAGTCCAAAATTAATCAATACCTTCAGAAAAGTGAGCAAATAACTTATTCATTTCATTGATTCATTTTTTTATTATTATTTTTTTTTGAATATTTTTTTTTTGAATTTTTTTTTATTTTTATTTTTATTTTATAAATGAAATAAAGCATGGATGAAATAATTGTCCTTATGAATATTTTTGAAACAAAGTCATGCCAATGCCTCTTTCATGCAAAATAAAAATAAAAAGCTTGAAATTTCTAAAGTCAAATTCCTAACTATGAAGGAGATGAGGGCAGAGTCCTTTTCAATTTATACAACTTGCATTTGATGCACATGTGATAATGTGCTTGCCTCAAATAATCCATTTGGCATTCATCATGTGCCACCACACATAAATTCTGCCACATTTTCCCTCAAATAAGGAAATTAGTTCATTGATTATTTCTCAAAACCGTGACTGTTTTCATAATAAATAAAAAAACATTTTTCTCTCACGTACACTGCAAATTAGTGCCCCGAAGAACCCTGAATTTCTCCCAAATGGCTGCGAATTTCAGAAATTTCTTTTAGGATTACCTAATTCACCCCGTTCCCGAAAAAACCGATGTTTTAGTTTTTAGAAATTCGTCTCAGTTTGCTCAGAAAATTCATTTTAAAATCGGGTGTTTTTAACAATTACGCATTTCGTTTTCTGGCAATTACTTGTAGCTTGATTTGTTTTTATTTTGCAGGTTTTGAAGTGTAATGGCTTGTATCTCATAGAAAAGTTCAGATTGATATTCCTCATTCCAATTACTTGCAATGGAATCTACAATCTTCTCTTCATCAACACTCTGAAATCTTCTCTTCATCAGCAATTTCTTCATATGATACACTTCCATTGTATGTCCCTACAATTGAATTTGTAATCCTTTCTTTATCAGCAATTTGCACTCTTCTTCTCATCAACAATTTGTAATCTTTTCCTCATCATCAGTTTCTTCATGTGATATACATTCATTGTGTGCAAAAATTTTTTTTTTAAATGATTTCTAATAACTGTTGTTTGAGGAAAAATGAATATGAAAAAGAGAAGGTTATTTTTTTTTTTTAAATTGTAGTGCATGGGTCTTTGTGTAGATTGAAGGTCTGCATATATGTGTAAAGCCAAGCCAAATAATGGCCTCATGCATATGCGTGGGTCTTATTTCCATGAGATTTATTTATTTATTTATTTATTTATTTTTTAAATTGATTTGTTAATAAAATTATGTATGTTATATTTTCAAAAATTTTAAAAAAAATACACATATATATTTCATTAAACAAAACAATGTATTGGAAACTTTTTTTTTTTTTTTTATTGAATCAATTGAAATGATGAAGTTTTATTGTCTCCTTTTTTTTTTTTTTTTTACATAACAATTCTTTTTCTGATCCTCCAGATAACACAAAGTGCAAGAGGAGAGCATACTCAAGAATTATTAATTTTTTTTTTTTTTTTACTTAACAATCCTTTTTCTGATCCTCCAGATCACACAAAGTGCAGGAGGAGAGCATACTTAAGAATTATTTTTATTTTTATTTTTTAGATGTAAGAAATAAGGTCTCCTAATTACACTTCCCCGACAATAGCGCCAAAATGTGTAGTCAATTTAGCGTCCTAAATTGCTAACATAAATTATCAACCAGGGCTAGTAAACTGATGAAGTGTGGTGCACTATATGTGCTTAAGTGACCTCTTCCTTACTTCGTTGTATGTGTTTTTTGTATTTTTTTATGTAATCTACCTCCGGAGTGCTCTAACTAAATTAACATGCAACTAGTCTATGGAATTCTACAGTCTGTTTGTCCATCATGATTGGTATTTTGGAAGAGTTCCTTCTTTTGGAAGAGTTTTTAGAACAATCCTGACTGTGTAATTGAGTGCAAATGCAAGTATAAAGACTGAAAGCAATGAAAAACTAAGATATCATAGCCATCTCCCACTCGTCATTATGATATTTTGGACAAGCGTTTAAGAGCAAGAACAGCGATGGTACTTAGTGAAAACACACAACTAAAACGTTCAAGATCACAGTCATGCCTTGGACATCATAAGGATCTTTTGGAAGAGTTTCTTCTTTTGGAAGAGTGTTTAGAACAAGTGTAACTGTGATAGTGAACAAAAAGAAATTACAATTAAATCCTACAACACTATAGCCATTTCCCATTCATCATTATAATCTTTTGGAAGAGCTTCTTCTTGTGGAAGAGTTAGAATGAGTATAACTACAGTAACTAATAAAAGCAACTACGAATTCAACTTCTATTCCTACAATACTATAGCCATTTCCCATTCATCATTATAATCTTTTGGAAGAGCTTCTTCTTGTGGAAGAGTTAGAATGAGTATAACTACAGTAGTTAATAAAAACAACTACAAATTCAACTTCAGAAACGTAAATGCAACTAAGATACTCAACATGATACAACCAAATATTTTTCATCTAATAATGATATTTTGGAAGAGAATTTTAAGAAAAAGAATGATTGTAAGATAATGAGGATCTTTTAATTAAACAAATAATGCAAGACATGAATTAAAAGCTACTTATCTAGAAAGCATGTAGAAGCCTCCTTGGATAGTAGGGGCCCTCTGCTACCAATTTGGTGAAGTCCTTCAGCTCCTTAAAGTTGTAATCAAAACATCATCAAAGAACTGAATTTCTTTATTCAAAAACTCATAAATCTACATCCCATTCCATCTTGAACTTTGTTACAAAAGACTCTCTAATCCTTTCTCCTATTCTCCTACTTTTTTATTACTTCTTCATTACCCATGATAAGAGAAAGCTTCTCCTATTTATACAAAATATGAGGAGACATCTCATTAATGGGAGTCCATGAATCTCTCCCTCCATCTCTAGAGTTACAATCAAAATATGAAATGATAAGACACATGTCTTTCTAGAGTTTCAACACAACTTTGAGGAATGAGACACATATCCTCTTAGAGTTTCAACACAACAAGGAAGTGAGACACATATCCTCTTAGAGTTTCAATACAACAAGGAAGTGAGACACATATCCTCTTAGAGTTTCAACACAACAAGGAAGTGAGACACATATCCTCTTAGATTTTCAATACAACAAGGAAGTGAGACACATATCCTCTTGATCCCATAATCTTCTCCAACCAAATTCGAATTTGGCCTTAGAGTGCCACATAAAGGTCTTCTAGAAGTCTCCTTTTGACCTACACATGTCACTAAACTCACAACACATATATAGATATATGAAACTATGTTAATTTTCTAGTTTCTAATCATAAATTCACTTTAAATACATAAAATAAATAACTTTGGAAAACAAGGATCCTAACCCATATATTTATAAAAAATGGTTATTTAATGTAGGGCTTTAGGTCAGATGGCTATGAAATAAGGGCTAGATGGTTATGACATAATGGAAATATGTATGAATATGGAAAACACTTTTGAGACTCAACATACCCCCCAACTGAAGTTGTTGCATGTCCTCATGCAACTATTGCAATGATTCATTTGTCCATGAGTTGATCTTTGACTCAGATAAATTCGTTCCAAACTTTGCTTCTTGATATTTTCTTTTTGGCAAAGTATAATACACTTGATTGCAACATTTTTTTTTTTTTTAATGGTTGGTTCTTGTGTGACAACCAATTATTTTTGAGCAATGGTTCTTGTGTAACAATGCTTTATTTTCTTTGTTGCATCAAAGTTCATGAAAACATTTACAATCAATTACTTCATCAATGAATTGATCATTTGCAAGGCATATAATCTTTTGGATCATGTTGCAAGAATATTTGGTTGGAAAGTATATGTGGATGGAAATGAAATGAAAATGTGTGATAGTGTATGACATGTGGATATGAAATGATGTCCCTTCCCCCCAACTAAAGATATGACAATGTGAAAAAGGGAGTGAGGAATTTTTCCAAAGTTACAATTTTAGCATTCTAATGAATTACATGACTAAAAATTAGAAAACAACATACCTTCACTTACCTTAAATGTGAATGAGTTGTGCATGTGTGGTCGCTGCAAAATTCTGATCATATTCTTCTTCAAGTGGCTGAACAAGAGGAGTCATGGATAAAGAGATGAGATGGCTTTTTATTGCTCCTACTAAAACTTGCTGAATCTGCTCCAAAATGCTGAAAATAATAGTCTTCATGTCTTCAAAACTCTTTGGCACAATTCCTACTATGTGAAAAGATGTTCTGATGTCGAACATAGTAGGAAATTATTGACTTAGTGGCCATTAATGGATGCCACTAGTCAACACGAGAACTCTCACCATTGATGACAATGAGAGTCAAGATGCCCAAACACATCTTACTAGGTACGAATGATTTTGCTGATGTCGAGTCACCTAGAAGATCTGACGAACAAGAGACATTAATGTATTCCCATTGTTTGTCAGCATGAGAACTTACCATTAAGGCATGCAAGCCTCAAGGTGTTTTTACAAAGAACTTAGACTCAAAGGACTATGGACTCAATAGTTTGCATTGAAGCAGGGCTTATTTGCGGAATGAAAATGACAAGAAATGGAAAATGAAAATGGAAGATGGCAATGGAGAGTAGAAATGGAAATGGGCAATAAGCATGTGGATGAGCCTCTTGCTTTTATTTGTGGTTATGAATGGACAAAAAGAAATGGAAAATGGATGTGAATGTAAATGGAAAATATGAAGTGAAATGAGGTGAATGGTTTATTATGAGGTATGGATGTGATGGAGACAATAGTATCTGAAAGTTTTCAAGTGTTTGGATCTGATTTTGCATCAGCATATTTCCTCTTTGTTGCTGATCATCCTCTTATGAAACAAATTGGTCTCTTAGAGAGATACCATTCTCTTGTAGTCATTTGTCCTTCCTCCTGGAACCTGCAAAAAAAACTAATACTTCTTCTGCAATGGAATGTAAGATTATCAAAGGAGAGAGGTGATCAATCTCTCTAGTTATGATATTTACACACAAAACTAAGAATTTGTATTAATGAAACAAGTTCAAAGGAAAAATCAAAAAAAAATTATACTTGTTTTGGAATTAGTGCCTCAAGTTGAATGTTACTTTTTTTCAGCAATTTATTTCATTATTTACCTTTTCAAACTCTAATGATGGATTTCTCATTATGTAGATCTTGTTGAGACCTTTCCAATGATACTTAAATCATCAAAATCTGATTTTGTATGAAAAAGTTAGGCTGATTTGAACAATGAGGTTTTTCAGCTTTTAAAAATATTGAATAAAAAGTTAGTCATTCATCTTTCATCATCAGTCCAAAATTAATCAATACCTTCAGAAAAGTGAGAAAATAACTTATTCATTTCATTGATTCATTTTTATTTTTATTTTATTTTTTGAATTTTTTTTTTTTGAATTTTTTTTTTTGAATTTTTTTTATTTTTATTTTTATTTTATAAATGAAATAAAGCATGGATGAAATAATTGTCCTTATGAATATTTTTGAAACAAAGTCATGCCAATGCCTCTTTCATGCAAAATAAAAATAAAAAGCTTGAAATTTCTAAAGTCAAATTCCTAACTATGAAGGAGATGAGGGCAGAGTTCTTTTCAATTTATACAACTTGCATTTGATGCACATGTGATAATGTGCTTACCTCAAATAATCCATTTGGCATTCATCATGTGCCACCACACATGAATTCTGCCACATTTTCCCTCAAATAAGGAAATTAGTTCCTTGATTATTTCTCAAACCGTGACTGTTTTCATAATAAATAAAAAAACATTTTTCTCTCACGCACACTGCAAATTAGTGCCCCGAAGAACCCTGAATTTCTCCCAAATGGCTGCGAATTTCATAAAGTTCTTTTAGGATTACCTAATTCACCCCGTTCCTGAAAAAACTGATGTTTTAGTTTTTTGAAATTCGTCTCAGTTTGCTCAGAAAATTCATTTTAAAATCGGGTGTTTTTAACAATTACGCATTTCGTTTTCTGGCAATTACTTGTAGCTTGATTTGTTTTTATTTTGCAGGTTTTGAAGTGTAATGGCTTGTATCTCATAGAAAAGTTCAGATTGATCTTCCTCATTCCAATTACTTGCAATGGAATCTACAATCTTCTCTTCATCAACAGTCTGAAATCTTCTCTTCATCAGCAATTTCTTCATATGATACACTTCCATTGTATGTCCCTACAATTGAATTTGTAATCCTTTCTTTATCAGCAATTTGCACTCTTCTTCTCATCAACAATTTGTAATATTTTCCTCATCATCAGTTTCTTCATGTGATATACATTCATTGTGTGCAAATTTTTTTTTTTTAAATGATTTCTAATAACTGTTGTTTGAGGAAAAATGAATATGAAAAAGAGAAGGTTATTTTTTTTTTTTTTAAATTGTAGTGCATGGGTCTTTGTGTAGATTGAAGGTCTGCATATATGTGTAAAGCCAAGCCAAAGAATGGCCTCATGCATATGCGTGGGTCTTATTTCCATGAGATTTATTTATTTATTTATTTTTTAAATTGATTTGTTAATAAAATTATGTATGTTATATTTTCAAAAATTTAAAAAAAAATACACATATATATTTCATTAAACAAAACAATGTATTGGAAACTTTTTTTTTTTTTTTTTATTGAATCAATTGAAATGATGAAGTTTTATTGTCTCTTTTTTTTTTTTTTTTTTACATAACAATTCTTTTTCTGATCCTCCAGATCACACAAAGTGCAAGAGGAGAGCATACTCAAGAATTATTAAATTTTTTTTTTTTTTTTACTTAACAATAATTTTTCTGATCCTCCAGATCACACAAAGTGCAGGAGGAGAGCATACTTAAGAATTATTAATTTTTTTTATTTTTTAGATGTAAGAAATAAGGTCTCCTAATTACACTTCCCCGACAACGGCGCCAAAATGTGTAGTCAATTTAGCGTCCTAAATTGCTAACATAAATTATCAACCAGGGCTAGTAAACTGATGAAGTGTGGTGCACTATATGTGCTTAAGTGACATCTTCCTTACTTCGTTGTATGTGTTTTTCGTATTGTTTTTATGTAATCTACCTCTAGAGTGCTCTAACTGAATTAACATGCAACTAGTCTATGGAATTCTACAGTCTGTTTGTCCATCATGATGGGTATTTTGGAAGATTTCCTTCTTTTGGAAGAGTTTTTAGAACAATCCTGACTGTGTAATTGAGTGCAAATGCAAGCATAAAGACTGAAAGCAATGAAAAACTAAGATATCATAGCCATCTCCCACTCATCATTATGATATTTTGGACAAGGGTTTAAGAGCAAGAACAGCGATGGTACTTAGTGAAAACACACAACTAAAACATTCAAGATCACAGTCATGCCTTGGACATCATAAGGATCTTTTGGAAGAGTTTCTTCTTTTGGAAGAGTGTTTAAAACAAGTGTAACTATGATAGTGAACAAAAAGAAATTACAATTAAATCCTACAACACTATAGCCATTTCCCATTCATCATTATAATCTTTTGGAAGAGCTTCTTCTTGTGGAAGAGTTAGAATGAGTATAACTACAGTAACTAATAAAAGCAACTACAAATTCAACTTCTAATCTTA
This sequence comes from Pinus albicaulis, assembly GCA_034641835.2. Lineage (NCBI taxonomy): Eukaryota > Viridiplantae > Streptophyta > Pinopsida > Pinales > Pinaceae > Pinus > Pinus albicaulis. Next base: position 1,703,645,669 of record CM076578.1, read on the forward strand.
CAATACTATAGCCATTTCCCATTCATCATTATAATCTTTTGGAAGAGCTTCTTCTTGTGGAAGAGTTAAAATGAGTATAACTACAGTAGTTAATAAAAACAACTACAAATTCAACTTCAGAAACGTAAAGGCAACTAAGATACTCAACATGATACAACCAAATCTTTTTCATCTAATAATGATATTTTGGAAGAGCATTTTAAGAAAAAGAATGATTGTAAGATAATGAGGATCTTTCAGTTAAACAAATAATGCAAGACATGAATTAAAAGCTACTTATCTAGAAAGCATGTAAAAGTCTCCCTGGATAGCATGGGCCCTCTGCTACCAATGTGGTGAAGTCATTCAGCTCCTTAAAGTTGTAATCAAAACATCATCAAAGAACTGAATTTCTTTATTGAAAATCTCACAAATCTACATCCCATTCCATCTTGAACTTTGTTACAAAATACTCCTATTTTCTCCTACTTCTTCCTTACTTCCTCATTACCCATGATAGGAGAAAACTTCTCCTATTTATACAAAATATGAGGAGACATCTCATTAATGGGAGTCCATGAATCTCTCCCTCCATCTCTAGAGTTACAATCAAAATAGGAAATGATAAGACACATGTCTTTCTAGAGTTTCAACACAACTTGAGGAATGAGACACATATCCTCTTAGAGTTTCAACACAACAAGGAAGTGAGACACATATTCTCTTAGAGTTTCAATACAACAAGGAAGTGAAACACATATCCTCTTGATCCCATAATCTTCTCCAACCAAATTCGAATTTGGCCTTAGAGTGCCACATAAGGGTCTTCTAGAAGTCTCATTTTGACCTACACATGTCACAAAACTCACAACACATATATAGATATATGAAACTATGTTAATTTTCTAGTTTCTAATCATAAATTCACTTTAAATACATAAAATAAATAACTTTGGAAAACAAGGATCCTAACCCATATATTTATGAAAAATGGTTATTTAATGTAGGGTTTTAGGTCAGATGGCTATGAAATAAGGGCTAGATGGTTATGACATAATGGAAATATGTATGAATATGGAAAACACTTTTGAGACTCAACAACAACCACGATGGTGTTTGGTTACCACAACAGATAGGTACATTAAGAATACAATGACACCATGTCACTCTCTCCATTTTTGACACCATTCTTTCTCTTCATTCAAACACCATGTCACTCTCCCCCTTTGACATCAAGGGCAAAAGGCGGATCAATAATCAACATACTCTCCCCCTTTTCTCCTCATGTGGAAGAAGCATTCTGCAGATCTGATATATACTGAAGTGGCCAAGCTCCCCTTGAGTTCATGTTGAATCTTCAAACATATTTTTCAATGAAGTACATGACTCTATGAACTTCCTATCACCAAAGACTCATACTTACATCAAATATCCAACCAAGTGGATTTACATATAAGACTCAAGTACCCAACTAAGTGGGTTTACAAAATTTGACTCAGCTACCCAACCAAGTGGGTTTACAATTTTGACAAGTCCTTACATGACTGAATATTACAATTTTACATCATGGGTCTCAACAAGACCTTTTCATCAAATTACAAATATGACCATTTATGACCAACACTAGAAAGTCCTCAAGAAAGAGAACATATTTCAGAATCATCATAATGCCAACAATGCATTATACTCAGCAATGCCACTACTCCCCCTGAATCTGTGCATCCAAGCATCCTTTCCATATGACTAAGGCTCCCCCTTAGTTTGTGAATCCTGAACACTTTCACCAACAAATCATCAAGTCATCTTTATCAAAACATTAGAAATAGCATTATGAGAACTGGAACACCACCAGAGATACCAAATAGTATCAGAGATACCAAACAATATTGCAGTTGTGCTGAAGAGAGCTGACTTCAAGCAGAAATTAGTTAGCAATCAGACATACGTGGTTTTCTGTGAATGAACTCGCGTATATACGAGGCTGTGTTTCAGGAAACCCGCGTATCCAATACTATCTTCTATATTTTAACCAGATATGATCCTCTCGTGAGAAAAAGACAGTGTTTAGCTTCTTTCTGAGATATTCGAATGCTTCCCTGGAATACAGATAGATAGAACAATGTAGTTGTGTCTTCAAGCGTCATCCAACGGTTGTAGCATAAGCACATTAGTAATCAAGCCTTCAGATTCTTTGCAGCATCAATACAATCTTTCCAAGAGAGATTATCATATCATCTTCAAATATGTGTCAATCATCCATGTGGTCCAATATCACCATGATCTTGAAGATTGAACATGGAGTAACATATGTAGGCAAAAGATCTCAACCATAGTAACAAACTCTGCATGATCTATTCTTGTTTCTGAATCAAACGACTTCCAATTCATCCATGTGTGGGCACACAAGATACTTTTTAGCAAACAGATCTCAAAATCTCATCATAATAAACCATGTATCAAGCCATCATCATTTGAGCATGAGTATCACAATAATCAAAGAATAAGCAGTCATAGTGCCAACAATGCAATCATTAGTATTTAACCTGCTGCTCCCCCTGAACCAGTGCTCCTTCTTAACTTGTGCAACCTGAATACATTCATCAGCAAGTCATCAACAACAATCTATGCATGAACTTCCCTTATCTCCGAATTATAAGACTTTCATCTCAATAATGAATACTCTTCATTAAATAGCAAACAGGACTCATCCACAATCTTCAACATAAGAAACCATGTATCATATCATCATTATTTAGAACTGAGAAACTAAGCTGATATTGAGTCAATAATACAGTTATTAACAGTCAGACTGATGCTCCCCCTGAACCTCTGCTCCAGATCTTCAGCTATCATATAAATTCTCTTATCATCAATGCATACGCGATTGTGTCTGCTAGAACTCGCGTGTATACACAACTTTTGTTAATAGAACCCGCGTATGGAAAGTGAAGCATAGAAATTTTTCACATCCCTTCATCTCCCCCTGAACTTGTACTTCCTGTACATGTCTTCTTCATATCAGATGCTTTGTCAGAAATACATATAACCAGAATAATCAAATCAATCATGAGAGACATCATACATTGCTCCCCCTGTGACGATACATTACTAAATCTCATAATGTATCCCACATCATTCCTGCAGTCAATCAGAGAAGTACGCTTCAGAAGCGGATGACTGCAGTAGGGTCAAAATTCCCTACGTTTCTGATCGGTCCTCCATCTTTTTCCAGATTTGTTTGAACTTTCTATTTGTGTGCTGGAAGTTATCTAATTTCTCATATCTGTTCAACCTGCATTCTTTTTCTACATGTCCATACTTGTTACAAGAATAACATCTCATGTGTCCAGAGAAATAAGCATAAGAATCATAATGAGTATTTCTAATCTTCCTCCTTTTACAATCAGCTGCTTTATGTCCATACTTGTTACATGAAAAACAATATCCCTTGAAGAAGCCAGAGTACCTTTCTATGTAGGAACTTTTTGTTTGAGGCTGAAATGACCTGCTCCTGCAATTTGTTGCAACATGCCCATAATTATGACATTTAAAGCATTCAACATTATTGACTGATTTCCTTTGAGATTTCATCATTGTTGGTTGACCTTTTGTCTCTTTCAACACTTCAGGTTTTGCATTGCCATCCTTTGAATTTTTAGCACTTCCTTGTGAGCTAGATTCTCCTTTAACAGTTTCATGGAAACCAAGACCAAGTTTGATAGCAGGAGACCTTTGATTACTCAGAATATTGTCCAAAATGTTAGTACTATCTTGAAACCTCAAAAGCTTAACCTTTTCTTCTAATTTACCTTTGAGAATGTTTACCTCAACCTCCAAGGCTTGACATTGCTTTGTCATGCTTTCTTCTTTCCTTCTTCCATCTTCTACTTGATCCTTCAAATTTAGAATCTCTTCTTTCAACCAATTTTCGCTTTCTTCACATGTTTGTTGCAGCTCTTCATTCTTCTTATTTGATTTTTCCAGATCTTCTTTGAGAGAGATGATTTCTGCTTCAAGGCCTTCCTTTTCAAATGGTTGTAGAGGTTCCTCATTCTTCTTACTTGATGCTTCAAAATCTGCTTTCAGAGAGATGATTGCAGCTTCAAGTCCTTCATTCTTCTTGCTTGATTTTTCGAGATCTGCATTTATATCGTTGATTTCTGCTTCTAGTTCTTTAATTCGATTGGATGCATAAGTATGAAACCTTTGATACTTTTCCACCTGTCCATTCAGCATTTCTATTTGGTCTTTCATTTGAGAGATCATCTCTTTGTAGATAGAATCTTTCTGATCAATTTCATTTTGTTGTTCTTCAACTTTGGTCTTGATAGTTTCTTCTAGATCCACAACTTTACTTTCACTATCTTCACGATTGTTTGCACAAAGAAGAGTATTACAAGGACCCAAATCACTATCAGATTCATCTTCTTCAATTTTTGCTATAAAGGTTTTCTGAGACATCTCCTTGCTTTGAGTAGCCTTCTTCTTTTTCCTCTTTGCCATGAGCACTTGTAGAGCTTGGTCAGAATCTTCTAGATCCATACTGTCACTTTCACTATCATAACCTTTGCATATACAGTTAAGTAAAATACAAGAACAATGATTAATACCTGTTTCATCTCCTTCAACTTCTGCTATACACGATTTCTGAGATATCTTCTTGTTTCAAGTAGCCTTCTTCTTTTGCTTCTTTGCCATGAGCACTTTCAGATCATGGTCAGAATCTTCTTCATCTTCACTGGACACTTCATCATCATTTGCATAATAACTCTTCCTCTTTACAAGTTGTTTCCCTTTACCATGTTTTTCTCTATAAGGACATTTAGCAGCATAGTGACCAACTTTTCCACACTCAAAACATTTGAAGGGAAGCTTACCTTTGAATCTTCCAGTACCTAGTTGGAGTTTTCTCACAAAATTCGCTTCTTCTTCTTCGGATATATAACTGGATTCTTTGACAACTTCATTTTCCTTTCCTCTTGCAGATACCTTAAAAGCAGCTTCTCTTAATTGAGAAGGACCTCCTTGTCTCATTTCAAAAGCAGTCAGAATACCAAGTCATTGAACAATAGTAAGAGTTTGCAGATCTTGCCTTTCTTCAATAGCTAAAACTTTAGAGTCAAATTTTGAAGTCAAGGATCTTAAGACTTTTTCCACCAGAGTAGTATCAGTTATGGTTTCACCCAAATTTCTCATTCGATTTACAATATCGTCCAGACGTAAGAAGAAATGGGAAATACTCTCATCACTATGCATCTTCAAATTTTCATATTCAATTCTAAGAGTTTGGAGTTTTGCACTTTTTACCTTTGTGTCTCCTTCATAACTCATAATGATTTTGTCCCATATTTCTTTTGTTGAATGTAGCTGCATCACTTTGGCAAATTCTGGTTCAGACATGCTACCTAATAAGACATTTACTGCTTTGGCATTGATTTCATACTTCTTCCTTTCTGCTGCATCAGTAGGAATACTTGCTGGGTATTGATAACCTTCTTCCACGATTGCCAATACATCTGCACCAAGACTTTGCAGATATGTTTTTGTTCATACCTTCCAGAATATCAGATTGCTTCCATTGAATAGAGGTGGCTTTATAGACATTACTCCTTCTTGACTTCCCATTGCGACGAATCTCCTTCAAGCGATCAAGCTTCTGCAGAAGGACCCGCTCTGATACCAATTGTTGGGAAAAATACTGAGAGGGGGGGGGGGGTGAATCAGTATTTACAGTATCTTCAAAACTTTTTACTTTTTCACTCTCCAAAACCAATATGCTACTTTCCTTTAGTAAACTCGCGTATATACGCGGATATCCTTCATACAACTCGCGTATTAGCAGAGATCTAAATATGCAAATATTATTAGCTTAGTTCTTTTGCACTATTCAATCATCTGATGTTAAGTTAACAGAAAACATGTGCAGTAACAACAGAATAAACCATCACACAAAGCATCACACATGAACACCAGGATTTTTAGGTGGAAACCAAAGTCTGGAGAAAACCATCGCTGCAGTTGCTCAGCCTTCAATATTTTATTATAGAGAAAACATTTTACAACATATGTGCTGGTGCAGACTCCTACCAGCACGCAGGCACCCACTTGCGCTCGTTTACCAGCCTCTCCTGGAAGGGAGCTACGACCCCCTGACTCGTTTACCAGCCTCTCCTAGAAGGGAGCTACAACCCCCTGCTCTCGTTTACTAGCCTCACCTGGAAGGGAGCTACGACCCCCTGCTCTCGTTTACCAGCCTCACCTGGAAGGGAGCTACGACCCCCTGACTGAAGGCTACAACCCTCATCACCACATTGGACCACGTTTCATCAATTTTCACACTGGATCCAACAACTTCAATAGAACACAACTTGCAGGCCACGTTTCATCATATTTTCAGACTGGACCCTCTCCATACATTTAAGCACAATCAAACATCAACAACAGATAGCTAAAACACAACAAATCAGATCAGACATTTCATACCCCATACTTTAGCAAACCCTAGTTTTCATACGCGCTTTTCTTTCACTGATGTCGCGTATATATGCGCTTCGGTCCACATCAACCAGCGTATACATCTGCACATAAACTTCACTGCGCATACGTGCTTTTTCTTCAGAGAAGCCGTGTATATACGCGCTTCCTCTGCGGCTAACTAACGTATGGATCTTCAACCATTACAGAGCTGCATACTTCTTCAGATCAGATATTCAGTTCAGATTCAACCCTTTACTTCAGACAGATGTTCGCCTCATCACAGATCTAATCACTCCATAAACAGATCTAGTAGATACAAATACATTTCAGATCTAGATCCCCTTCTTCATCATTTTCTTCATTGGTGCATCATAGATTCAGATCTATCATCAAGCCTTTACCCTTTCCATATAGATATACTTCACAGAGAAGTATTCATTCAAGCTCAAACATCTTGCACCCACACTCATGATTTGCACAATGAATTTCTTCTCCTTATATAGGTTTACCCTTTTTCAATACCATGAGCCAAAACAATACCATGAGCCCAAAACTACATTACTTCCGATGGTATTCCTGGACGGGGTCATTTACACGAATCATTACCTAATACAATGGGTCAATACCATGGTGGTTACCCCTGGTTTTGCACTTTTTGAGCGCTTTTGCCCATACACGACTTGGAACGTTGTTTCCCGCGTGCATACGCAACTTCTCCCAGGCAAATCCACGTATGCCTTGAGACATACTCTTTTTATCATAGATCTAGCACAAACTGAATTTCTTTCTTCATTCCCTTCTGTACTCACTGTAGATTCATCAGATTTACTTCATCAAGAGCATATTCTATCAAGCACAACTTCATCAAGTAAGTTTCCATTCAATGACAACACTCAGCATCATGTTGCTAACTAACATCATTTCACATCATATTTACATCATTTACCAAGTCCATCAAGTCAAGAATAACTTCATCAGGTGTATTGCCATCAAGGACAACACATGCCAACAATCTCATGCCTTCATCTTCATTCAGTGGGTTGCCATCAAGGACAACACTCTGCATCATATTGCCAACAATTACATCACCATATAAAAGAGCTCATGAATTCTAGGAATGTGCTTGATCTATTGATGCTCAACCCAAAGCAATCACAACACTCCATAGCCAATTTCTTCAACAAACTCCAAGTCTATATCATATTGAGTTTAGCAGCCAACCAAACACTACAATGAGGCCTCCATGGAGTATTTAACTTTCAAAGGAGGGTCAAAACCCTAACTAGGGTTTCAAAATGTCATTAATTACATCAGAAATGCCATTTTTGTCCAAAGAGACCATGCAAGGCCCAAGGCACAAAATATCCTAACTTAATAAATGAAAAATAGCTTCTAACAACTAACTTTGGCAAAATACTAACTTTGAGGCTCCTAAATAACTTCCAAAATATCTCCAAGTGTGTTCTTTTGACTTTTTGGCAAGGGCGTAGCACTGAGGTTCAGGGGTGCATGCCAGCACTCGAAACAATTGCTTGTTTTGTAACCACGATTTGGAGGCCTTCCAGGTGTCCAAATGAGCTCCATGATAGCTCATTGTAAATATTGTCCTGTCTAGTTTCCAAATCTACCTTTATTTTTCCATTTGGTATTTATTTCCTTCCCAAAATCTCATTCTACCAAGACTTCTCACGGCATAGCACCAACTCTAAAAATAGCGCAGAAAGGTGATTTTTTGGTTGTTTTTGGCACTTTTGGAGGACCCGTTTTGCTCCAAATGAGCTGAAATTTTCTTTGAGTGATTCCCTTTGCAAGATGAAAATGAAAATGTAAGCCATTCCTCCATTAGGTGCCCCAAAAAAGAGCACAGCGCCAGTGGCGTTGTGCCTTTGGCCCTTCAAAATAGTTGAAATTCCAAAATCTTCATAATTGTGCCAAAATTTGGATTTACCTTGTTGATTAGGTTTGGGATTCTTGTAGGGAAGCATCAGATAGGATGCCAAGCTTTTATTTGTCTTTAGCCTCCTTTAGGGATTGTATGTTTGTAAGGGCTCTTTTGATCTTGGCCCTTGCAATCTTGTTTCTTGAGGCATGGTGCCTTGCCATCTTCTTTAGCATGTCTAGGTCCCTCTTGGTCTTCTCCAGTTGATCCTCTAAGTGTAAATTTTCCCTCTCCAACCAATATTCCTTATCATAATCAATTTCCATGGTAATCAGCTCACTTGGAGTGAGCTACTCTGCCAAGGTTGTCTCTTGCTCCCTCCCTTTGGCTAAGGCCTTCTTTAAGAAAATTGTCCTTGGACTCTTGTTAGGAAGTTGTTCTTCCTATTCTTCAGTGTCATAATGAATTCCTAAGACCTCATCTATATTTACCTTGGCTCTTCTAGCCTCTTTCTTAGCTTTGATAGCTCTGATATCATAGATGGCCCTTTCTACCTCTAGCTGTTTGTTTTCAACCTCAAAGAAGTTGATTACATTCCTAGCCCTACCTAGATTGGCTTGCAGGTCTCTGATTTTGGCATCCTTACTTTGGATCAGCATGTTGGAGATCCTTGCCTCATTCTCATAATCACTTTCAAGGTGAATGAGTTGAAATTATTTTTCATTCTCATGCTTGTCTTCCTCCTCTTCATCAATGATCTTTTCTTTACCTTTGTTAAGCTGCTTATTTGATGTAGAAGGCATGGCCCCTTGCCTCTTAAGGGAAGCAAACACATGCCTATTTCCCCTTTGGTAGGTCAAAGAAAAAGGTTCATTTTTTATCATTTCAGAGCCTTCACTATTGCTACCATCATGACTGCAATCATCATTGGTATCATCACTACTATCATGGCTTTTTGACCCACTGTCATCATCCTCTCTGCTATGTGCTTTATCATTATTTACCTCACTGCCCTCACTGCTCTTATGACTTCCATCATCACTGCCCACATCATCATTTATTTCTTCTTCATTTACATTTTTATTACTAATATATTGACTTAATGACCTATTTCCATCGTCATTGATGCTCTCTACCTTATCATTGGCAACAACATCACTGTTGATATCTTCTTCATTTACATTTGCCTTACTGATATCTTGGCTTACTAACCTATTGCCATCGTCATTGCTTCTCTCTTCCTTATCACTCTCTGTCTCATTGACATCCTCCTTACTGTCATCATTGCTCTTTTCCGTGTTGTTTTCTCCTTCACTGACATCTACCTCACTGATTGATTTTTCTTTGTTTGATTCTTCCTTGTTGTCTTCCTCATTGGCATCTACCTCCTCATTGCCTTCTTCTTCATTGCTTGATTCATTATTTCCCTCTCCCTAATTTACATTTTATTTCTCATTGTCACCTTCCTCACTATCTGATGCACTAGTGCTATGAGAGGGTGGTGAGGATTTGTGAGAGGGTGATGAAGGAGGATTATCGTGAGGTGAAGGAATGTGTGTGGATAGTGAGGTGGACGAGTCATCATGGGGTGAGGGAATGTGGGTGGATGGTGAAGCATGAGTAGTGGGGTATGATGGTGAAGGAGGAATGGGAGGCTGAGAAGATGAAGGTATATCTTGCTGAGGATGGGCTTGTGGATTGGAGAACACATCATTGGCAATGAATTTCTCCCATGGTATGCCCTTCTGCTGCAATTCATGCATAACAACCATCTTGATCAGTGAGTGGTGGAAAATGATTTGCATCTACTGAGGATAGTCTCCCTTTTGTACAATATAGGAAATTTTATCAATGCTTCTATAGAGGAAATAGGGTATTTGCAACATCCTTACTCTAGTAAAGTGCATAAGCAGCCTAATGTGATAGGAATAAAGCTTGGAGAACCTTCCCTCACATGTAAAATTCTTCATATTGATCATCATCATAGGTGCATATCTATCCATAAAATGTGAGAAATGAAAGATGGATTTGCAGTGGTCTTTGTATCTAGGCTTTAGGTAGGGTTCAACGTACCTCATGTCAAGATTTTATTTTTTGAACCATTTCTCCCCTACACTAGGTATGATTGTGGCATTGGAAATAGCATAATTAGATAATTCAAAGGTTACCCCTGCAAGGTTAACTTATTTTTCATGAAAGTTAATGATAAAGAGTCTAGTTAGCTCAGGGTGGTTTTTCACCTGTTGTACCTTCTCACAAAATTCATAGCAACCTACATGTTGGAAGTAGGAAACAGTTAAGGGAGATGCCATTAGCTCTATTGTGTTAAGGGGTTCAATTTTTTTTATCTTTCCACCTTTGTGCTCATGCCTCCTTGGCATTTGGCCCTCTCCTCCACTACCACTGTCCTCTATTTCTGAAATTTTGACCACTCCGCCTTTGAAAGCCCTAGCACTTGATGTGAAATTGATATGAAGGAGGGGAAATGTGATTTTGAATGAGATGAATGAGTGAGGGTGTAAATATGTGAGAATTAGGGATAAGATGACCGCTGAATGATAACCCTCTGCTGACATGCTTATACTTTTTTTTTCCAACCTTGGAGTGTAAATGGAAATGGAATGAAAAGATGGTGATGAAATGACAATTTTTTGCAAGTGGAGGGGGTGAATAAATGAGTGTTATGACCAGCTTGGATAAATCACAACCCCTAAACCAATGTAAGCACCTTAATTCACCCTTTTCTTGACTGATAATCTCTATAGGTAGGTAAAGAAATGACAAACAATGATTTGCAAGATTAGGTCTTAGGGTTGCCTCTTAGGGTTTTAATTTCTTCCAATTAAACCATTGAAATGCTTGGAGATGAAGTTAGGGCATCCACTTACCTCTTTATTTTCTCATAAGACCTTGGAGGAGACTTGAACAAGGTTTTGAGATGGTCTGAGTGTTTGCAGGGTGTAGGAGGCCCTCCTAGCCAAGGGCACAGTGCCTAAGCTGAGGGCATAGCTCCAGACCCAGGTGCGCAGTGCTCAATCCTGAGCGTGCAGTGCCAAAGAAAAATTTGTTGTGGGTATTGGGCAAGAGCACAGCACCTGTGTAAAATACACGGGGAGGAATTTCCAAATTCCTAGTACCGGTTTCCAGGGGCGCAACACCAACCTGAGCGCACAACACTACAAACAATTTTCCTAATTTGACTTGAAGACTCAAACCTTTTTTTCCTCTAAATGCTCTAACTCTTTTGCAAGTGAATAATGAGCTATTTAAAGTGTAGAATGGGTTTTTATATAATTAGGAATGTTGATTTATCTTTGTAAACCCACTTTCTAATGTTTTCAAAGTCAATTTATTTTTTTCCTTTCTCACTAACTCTTTTAACATTTCTGATTGCAGGTGACTAAAAACACTAACTTGGATTTCCCCTTTGCAATTTTACATGTTTATTTTGATGATTTTTTGATGATCACACATGACAGTAGCTTCAAAATCCTCTGTGATTTCCATCATGAAACTCAACTTAACCTTCTTACCTTTTTTTCATGCAGGTGACTGAAATCATTTGAGGTAGACTGTTCTTTTGCTTCTTGAGGCAAGATATGCTCATTTTGACATCTTTGGGACTCAAACAAAAGGTAGCATCTTCAACACCTCTTTTGTTCCCACCTTGAAAATCAAATCATCTTTGTTAGGTAGGTGAATGAAAACCTTGAATCTACCTTTCTTACTAATATTTTGTACACCTTTTCTCTTTGAGGCATGACACACTCAGCTTTTACAAATCTGGAATCTGATCACAGTGGCATCTTCAAAATCTTGCTTTTTTGTCATCATGGAGTTAAAATCCTCATTTCACCTTCTCTAGCTACTTTCCAAAAACCCTAGATGTTTTGAGTGTTTTAAGAGAATCATCAGTGTTGTCTTCTAAGTTCTCTATAGCCCTTTCAAGTTCATTCATTTCTGTCTAGTTCACCTCACCTTTTTCTCTACCTCATCAATAGTCTCTGACAAAATTTCATCATGCTTGGCCTTGTGTACCTTTTCGATGCCACTTTTGTCATTTGATCACTATTTGGCACTCTGTTGGACCATTAATGACCTTAGAACATATGAAACCCTAATTGACCTAGTGGTAGGGTTCTTTGATCATTATTTTGACTAAAACTTGGCTAGGAGACCTCAAGTGAAAACAAATTATTTTTCAAAGTGTTTTATTGAAGATCCAAAATCCAATGTACTTGATTTATCTAAAGAGCCTATAGAGATAGTTTTGAGACCATTAATGCTTGAGGAAACTAGGGAACATGGGAATGAGTAGGTTATAGGTAAACCTAGATGGAAAATGGAATTATGGGCAAGTGAAAAAAGAGTCATGAGGTCATAGGAAGGAAATAAGGATGGAGATGAGAGGCATAAGCCCATGAGAAGATTCTTAAGAGTGACAGGGTGACCATGAAAAGGCAAGATTGATAGAATAGTGAAAATTTTTCTATAAGGATAATGAAGGCATTGAGATTTCTGAAACTCACAATGTTCAGGGAATGTTGTTTTCAGAAATCTAGAACCAATCTATGGTCATCTATAGATAGTGAAAAATAATGATGACTAACAAAAGCACTCACCTTGTCAGTTTCTTGAGGAAAAGCAACGTTTGGGAAGGGAGGACTATAATATTCCCAATTAGCCATGAGCTAGTTGGAATATTCAATTTTGTTTTGCTGCTTTGTTTAATGAATAAGAGGATAATGGATGTCCATAATTCTCATTAATAATGAATAAACCAATGACAAATGTGAAAGAGATAAATATTGACAACTTAATTGAGCACCCTTTGGTGTGAAAAGGGGTCGGAACACCTTGACTGGGTCAACCTTGACCAAATCAACAACACTGTCATGGAGGAGTGGTCATCAATAAGGGATAGCATAGTTTTAGATGGAGATGCTTTGTGTGGAAGTAGTGTTATTATTGCATGGGGGTTAGGGTTTTCAAGCTCATATCTTATTTAAGGAAGAGGATGGCAGCCACTATTCATTATGTATGTATGTATTTGATATTTCTGAATATATGGTATGTTTATACATATATCTTTCTCTTGTTGTTTAGTTGAGATTGAGTGTTGTTTATCACTGGGTGTTCCTGATCGGGAATCCCACCTCTTCCATTGAGAAGCTCTTGGAGGAGTCTTGTACTACATTGTCCACTATTAGGCTTAAGGCCAAGCTTCATCTTTCATTTACAACACAGATCCTATTGAGGATTTGGTTGTTTTGCAGGTTGCAACAAGTGGAGACTAGATCTAGGTCATTTCATTGCTCATTTTCAAAGGAGGAGGCTTCTCTCCATTGGGAGGACAATATTGAAGACCTTTGTGCATATTTTCAGATCTTGGCATCAGGCCAACTGTTTATTTTTCCCTACAATGCATTTGCCTTCCAGATTTGCATTATTTTTGTAGGAGGAGTTGTAGGGTGGTTTGGCACACCATTTGGAGAGTTGATTTTCTAGTGAAGGGGATATGCCTTTCACTTAGAGGATATATTGGAGGAGGCTATTGTATTGGTCATATCCGATCTGCCACACTTTCCAGATCTGTATTCTGCAGTAGATCTGCAACCTTAGGGCCTAGATCTGCATCTTGTACATGGTGTTTTTCTGAAAACCCTTAATGGGTTCTTCAAAGGAGGTTGTATAGTGCTCATATATGCAATAGATCTATATTTTGAGGCACATATCAGCCCTAGATATGATGTATAATAATTTTATGTAGAAAAACTAATAAAATAGTGTTGTAAGGGTCTTCCTGCTTTTATATATAGATGCAACACCTCATATTGAGGGATTTTGTCCATTAGAGGCTTGTAATTTCTTGTTGTGTATCTTATGGCCCATTTCTTATGCATATTTTGCTGTTGTTATAACATATGAAGGATCTCCATATTGGCCTCTTACTTTTATATGATGATTTACACTATTGTTCCAGCATTTTACACTATATTCTTACTTTTCCCATTTGGGAATATTACATCAGCCTCGGAAATTATGGATTGCTAACATAATGGTGACTCCACTAGGGAATGAATATTATGCTCCTCACTAACACTCCAAGTTCAGAGCTGGTTGATGATGGTGGACAAGCAGTCAAACACAAGAAGGTTGAAATCATCCACCTAGTGACTCCACAAATTTTAGTTGATAGAAAGGCTCTAGATTTGTTGTGGACATACGGTGACTCCATTCTCTGATTGGTTGATAAGATGAATTCAAGAATACTACGCAGGTATGCTCCTTTGGACAGATCTAAGATCTCAGGTTTTCCAAATCCCATGCCAAACATTGATTGGTTAAAATATCTTATGGTGTTTAGAGAAAAGAAAGGAGATGATGCTACTATGCATTTTTTAAGATTTCATATGCATGTCCAAATATTTAAAATCCAAATTCCAGAGGATTGTCTTATGAGAATGTTTGTGGCCAGTTTAGAAGAGAAAGCAAGGATTTGGTATGAAGGTCTGCCAGCTGCAAGTATAAGTTCTCTAAAGTGTTTTCATGCTGTATTTTGTGAAAAATATAAAGAATATTATCCCTCTTTGTCACTAGTTCAAGACTGTTGTGATAAATTTCAAAGTTTTATTGAATATCTGGAGGATTACTATGATGATGATCAGTGTATGAATGATGAAATATTAGAAGTTTTAGAAGAAAGACCATTTCAGAAAGTGGAAGTTTTGTCTGAAATGTCTTCTCATCATAAAAAAAGAAATGATATATTTTGTCTGTAAGTTCATGAAGATTCATCACGGGAAATATCCCTTGCATCACAAGAACAATTTGATCAATAGATGGTTAAAGAAGAACTTCAGCTCCCTAAACTAGATCTAGCAGAGGAAAATAGTGAAAATCTCTAGCAGTCTAGCAATCTAGAAGAAAAGGAAGCTGAGTTTTATGGCCCAGATTCACAAGAGCATCTTCAGCTAACATCGTTTTATCCAGAGGTTGAACACCAGTCAATTATTCCCAATGAAAGCCAAGAAAGCTTGCCAAAAGAAGACTCATCAGGTTTGCTGATGGAAGACCTCTCTAATCCTCTTTTTGAATTTACCGACTTTGAAGAAGATCACAAAATTTCTCCATTTCCTTCTTGTAATGTTGAAAAAGTTTCAAAACGTATTGATGTTAAAGCTAATGATCCTTTTCCTGAGGGTCTTGAGAATTTGCAGCTTCCCTGCAATTTTCTAAATGATAAAGGAAATGATGAGGAGCAAACTGAACAGTTGATTATCATGGACAGAGAAGAAAAATAAATATCTCCCTTACTATTAGATGACATTCGGTACCAACACAAAGGCAAGGGAACAGTCTAGGATGAGGTATGTATTTACATCACTAATCATCTAATGGATCCCATGTGGCATGTTTACCTAGATCCTATAAGCAGTTTATTACAGTCATCAGTGAAGGAAGAATTCGCTATGTTCATCAATATAGTTATTGAAGTTAGTGGAAGAGTTAAGATGCCATGCTTTGAATCCATTTTTTTATCTAAAGAAATGGAAGATTTGTTTCAATTAAGCACTCATTTTCTTGACTAGTTGCATTGGAATTTTTTCATTACTTGATATGGCAGTCATTTTATCAGATTAGAGTAGGTAGAGGAGTGGCAATAAGCTCAATATTCTGAGCATCTTTCTAGTTTTAGTTTCGAGTCACTTATCAATTGTCAATTCAAATTTCAGTTTCAGTATAGGTCAGTGTTCAACATTCAGATTTATCGGTGCAATAGTCAGCAGTGTTCTTGACACTTCCCTAAATAGAAGTGTCGTCCCCAGCTGGAGCCACTGTTAGCGTCCTGTAATTTACAGTATAACAAGGTGACTGTGTACTTTCTCTTTGAAAATTTTTCATATTGTACAAATATGTCGATATCCAAAGTCTTTTGAAAAGAAATATGAATAGAAACAAAAGAAGAAGAAAAGAGGGTATTTAAAAAGAAAAATGAAAATTTCAAACTATAGATAAGCAGCCTAAAAATTGCTTGATTTTTTTCCTATAATCCAACTGAAAATATCAAATTTTTCTCTAAAGGTCTGAAAAGGGATGATTTTTGTCAAGTTTGGGACCTTATGGTATGTTTTCATCCTAAGTCCTTGACCACGTTGCATATCCTTTCACCTTGCCCCTTTGTTATTTATCTTATCCAAAGTTTTGTTTGACCTCCCTCGACTCTCATACCCCGACTCCACCTCACATCACCTGCCCCAACCCATCCGCATTAACCATATATGTTCCCCACCTCCACATGCAATTTTCTTCGACGTATTTCACACCCCGCCTTAGCCTTCAAACTTTAACCATGAAGGGAGGTATGAAATGGACAGTTTCAAGTCTTGGCCCTACTCCCACACATCAACTCACAGCTATTTCGCTCCCACCTTTCACAATATCGCCTACCACCTTAGGACCCTTTTGAAAACTGACTTTAAGTTTTACATGATGGACCATCGTAGCCCATTAGGGGAATTTTGAGGTCTAAAATGGGCCTCCTAAGGAAACAGTATCTCCCTTAAAACCTTTACCTCTCATTGCATGTCGAAAGTTTCAAAAGATAGGCACAAAGGTTCGTGATATAATCCCTGAAGTGCAATGTGAGATGACGATGGGACCCAATCACAATCGTAAATCACAAACTTTGAAGGATGGGCACGGGAGGTAAGAGTTAAAATCGCCAAAGTGCGATGTGCGATGCCAGGTGGGACCTGATCGCAATCGCAAATCAAAAACTTTAAAGGATAGGCACGGGAGGTAAGTGTTAAAATTGCTGGAGTGTGATGTACGATGCTAGGTGGGACCCGATCACAATCGCAAATCAAAAAATTTGAAGGATAGGCAAGGGAGGTAAGTGTTAAAATCACCGAAGTACGATGTGCGATGCAAGGTGGGACCCAATCGCAAATCGCAAGTTTTAAAGAATAAGTGCGGAGGTAAATGTTAAATTCATCAAAGTGTGATATGTGAGGATGTGGTAATGATGTGGAAGTGACATGGCAATGTGACATGGCAAATGACGTGGCCTCGACCCCGCAGATCGTAGTTGATCTATGATGACATGGCAAGGTGATGTGGCAGTGACATGGCAAGGTGACATGGCATATGACTTGACCCTGGCCCGCATACTGCACATCACAAGTTTTAAAAGTCATGTGCAAAGGGTAAGTGTTATAATTGCCAAAGTGCGATGTACGATGTGTTGGGGCCTGATCGTATATCGCACATCACAAGTCTTAGAAGATAAGTGTTAAAGAAAATTTAAAAATAATGAAATACGAAATGCGATGTTGGCGCAGATGCAATGTGGTTCCAAGATGAAAACTAAAGGGTTTAAAGTTCGGGCATATGTGGTTTGCAAGTTTTTTTATGAAGAAAAAGGATAAAACACTGTTAGGAAAAATACTGAGAGGGGGGGTGAATCAGTATTTAGAGATGACTGAAATTTTTTTATCAAAATTTTTTTTATGCATTTAATTCTTTACATAAATTATTGCATCATTCATTCATCAGAAGATTAGTAGGCTGTAAGCATGTGCAGTAATAACAAAATGAACCATCACACATAAGAAACACACATGAACACCAGTATTTAAGGTGGAAACCCAATTTGGGAGAAAACCACCGTTGTTGTCGTCTATGTCTTCAATATTTATTATAAAGAAAACTTCTTACAATTTTAGTGCTGGAACAGACTTATACCAGCATGCAGGCACCCACCTGCAGAAGGCTACAACCTTCTCTCGTTCTCCAGTCACTGCTGGAAGGGGGCTCCAACCCCCTGATTTTAACACCAGCTTATACTGGCAGAAAGCTTCCACTTCAATCCTCAGATCCACCACATTTCTTCAATTTCTTCATCATACTTGTGTCAGGTCTTCATTATTTCTTTGCAGATCTTCCTAGAGATTCATCATTTTCTCGATCTAGAGGTCTTGAACCTTCATCAACTCCATAGGTGCATCATAGATTCAGCTTTTTCAGAAAACAAAGTTCAATCATGAAAATATCTCTTAAAGAGATTTATTCATTAACAACCCTTATGCATGCACAAAATGAACTATAACGCACTTCTCCTTATATAGTTTTTCCTTTATTAATACCATGAGTCAATACCACCCAACCGCTAATGGTATTCCTGGACGGGATCAATTAGATAATCCAACGGGGTCTACCCAAGCCCCCAAACAATTTCTCATTGTTTTATTTCCTTGGTTTTGGCAATTAGATAATTAATCTAAGGCTTTTTAATATCTCAATCTGAGATTGAGATATTAATCCAAATTTCTCCTTTATTAATGAAAAACCCTCAGCATACTTCGTAGACCTTCATATGTCGACCCCCAGGTTTATATGTTCCACCAAATTTGGAGTAAAAATGATGGCCCAATCGCTTTTCGTCATAATTTATATTTAATTTAAACAACCTTGGTTAAGCCTGTAAATATTAATTTGAAAATGCCCAATTAATATAATTTAAATTGGGCCCACATATATGATCAGCGACCCAATCAAATTCCCGCTCCGTACTTTGGTTAATATTCGCACATCTTCATCAAGCGATCACAGTGTGATGACTCCTTCCCAGATCAATGGCGCTCAACAATTTCGTTGGGCATCCTGGGTCGAACAATAACATGTGATGGCGCGCAGTGACAAGTGGTTTTGTGGAGTCGTACAGGGACGTGTGTCGCCCGTTCTATGGAATCGCTCCCCAACTTGAAGAAACCACTTATCTCCGAAAGGCGGTGCGATATGGGCAATCCGGCTTTGTAAACCCGCTCGCAGTTTTAGAATAGTGTTCTATCGAAATTCAACCATATTTAAAATATAGTTCATTGATCCATTAGGTCCGGATTTTCCTCGCAATCGCAAGACTTTTAATAAACACTTTACTGCACAGTTTTTTCTCCGATGCGATTAAAACTAGAACTCAAACACTTATTAATCCTGGTTTATACGCCCATCGGGTCTGGGGTTCAATTGCACTCGCATCCTCTTGTTAACTTGTTCTGCTGGCGTTATATGCCCCGATGTGATAAGGGTCTCTGGCCTGGGTTACGATTCCTGGAATGTACTTATTTAGTGTATCAACCAGCTAGGGTAGTAAACCTCAGAATAACGCCTTAGCCTCTGCCTCTGCTGCTCGATGGAAATTCCTTATATGCTGCCTTGCTACCTCTCTTTACTGCCTCTATGCCTTTGCTACAATACATTGCTTCCTCTGCTCCTTGACTGATGCGATAATTGCCATCAAGGACAATCAATTCAATATGATAGGATTTAAGAGACATATTGCTAAAAATCTCCCCCTTTGGACTTGATGGCAACCATGACTAGAAATACATTTGGACAACAACATTCTCCCCCTTTGACATCAAGGGCAAAGGGTAGATCAAAAACCTTTATACCGACAAAACCATGCTCCCCCTGAGATCATGTTGCTTCTTCAAACATAATATAACAAAAATGACTTATACAAACAAGATCAAAAATTCTCAAGCATGAGATCAGAATACAAAAAATAATTAGAATGCCAACAATGCATTCTTTCCACATGACCAATGCTCCCCCTTAACACGGTTGTCCTGCAGAAAATTCGCATCTTCTTTATTTAAGTAGATCTGATCTTTTGCATGGCAGAGACTACTCCCAGCTTTTGTCTGAGATATTCGAACGCTTCCCTGGGTAAAGGTTTGGTAAATATATCAGCAACTTGTTCTTTGGAGGGAACATATTCCAACTTCACCTTTTGTTCAAGAACTTGTTCTCGTAAGAAGTGATACTTGATGGGAATGTGCTTGGTCTTGGAATGCATAACAGGATTCTTTGAAATACTAATGGCACTTGTATTATCACACATAATGGAGATAGGAGGTGAACATTTGATTTGAATGTCTTGTAAGGTTTACATCATCCAAAGAAGTTGAGTGCAACATGATGTGGCAGCCACATATTCTGCTTCTGCTGTAGTTAAGGCAATAGAGCTTTGCTTCTTGCTGAACCAAGATACTAATCGGGGCCCCATATAGAAAGAACCACCACTAGTGCTTTTCCGATCATCAACATTTCCAGCCCAATCTACATTAGTATAAGCATGAAGAGTAAGATCAACATTCTTTGGATACCATAGTCCAAAGTCTTGAGTTCCTTGTAGATATTTGAATATTCTTTTCACAACTTGAAGGTGATACTCTTTTGGATTAGCTTGGAATCGTCCAACAATCCCAACTGCATGCATAATGTCTGGTCTTGTCCCAGTGAGATAAAGTAGACTTCCTGTTACACCATTTTTTGGTCATCTAACTTATTATCATTAGATGGACCCAAGTACACCATGTAAGACCAGTTTTACCCCAAGTAAAACCACTTTCACTATGTTAAAACAGGAAACCCCAAAAGGAAATATTAAACAAACCCATATTTGTTTGATTTTCCTCATGGAATAATTAATTAAACCATAATTTAATTATTATTCCCAGTCATGTTTAACCCAAAATCAAAGAAATTAATTAGATAAACCTTTATTTATCTTATTATTTTCTAGGAATAATTATTTAAATCTTATTTAGATAGTATTCCTTGTTAAATATGACCAAATCACCCACAAATAATTAAATAAATCATTATTTATTTAATTATCCTTCAACCACTTCCTTAAAAAGATAAATAAATCATTTATTTATTTATTATTAACAAATAAAGGGATTTGACCCAAGTCAAATACTTTTTCCCTCAAACAAATATAATAAAATATTCCATAAAAGGTGGATCTAGATTTGGTTAACATTATTTTAATCATGCACCAAGATCTAGAATGACCCAATATTTTGTTATAAATAGGAGGGTTTTCCCCATCATTCTTCACCCTTTGTTGCCTACTAGATCACTCTGGATCTATACACTTGGTCACCATTTTCTGCCATTTTTCTCCCTTTGAGCTCTACTTTTTGCATTGGGTTTTCTACATCAACTAGAGAGAGGAAGCTTAGATCTGAAGTGCTGAGGACTACAAAGAACCCATCCCATTGAGGAGAGCTGGATACACCTTCTTGTTTTCCTCCCAGGTGCCCTGTAATATAAAAATTCTTTCAAAAAATCGTGTTCTTGTCTTGTCTGTTGGATGCATGGAGCAAACCCTTTACTTTACTGCTTAATGTCTTTCCATTTATAGATCTGGTTGTTGCAACATTTTTATTACTAACCGCAGATCTGAAGATATTTGGCAGCCACTATTGTTGTTAGGGCTATTAGTTATGCGTAGCTAAAGTGGTCCTTTTTCGTACACTTCGACGAAGGATTCATACTAACAAATGGCGACTCCACACGGGTTTTAAATTACGACCGCTGTCATTTTTCATTTTTCTGCATATCCAGCTACTTCAGGCCCTAGGGCTTCTTTTCAGCTGCTTAGTTTTCCTCTTTTTTATGTCATTTTTCTCACATAAAACCCTAAAACGTTAAAATTTCTAACTTCCGTGTGTTTCTGGCCCTATTGCGCAGGTAACCGACACCAGCCGCACCAGAGACGACAACTTTTCTGAAAATCTGCCACCGAGACAACCGGAACGGGGGGTCGCACTTTTTGGCCCATAAACTGCGACCTGGACCTCCAGGTCGCACTTTTCTGCCCCTTTTCTGCGACCTGCACTGAAAACAGGTCAGAAACTGCGACCTGCCAGTTTTTCAGTGATTTTTCTGCAATTTTTCTGGGTTCTGCTGCAGCTTCTGTCAGGGTCTTCCAGCCTCTGTCTCAGCCCGCTTTGACCAAGTTCTGATCTGTTTTTACTCATCTAAGTGGGAACCTAGCCCCTTAGGGCTTTAGTACCCTCCACTTTTTGTGGAAGAGTTTTAAGTTGTTTCAGCCGTCTGTTTTTCAGAGCTTCAGCCTCCTTTTTCCAGATCTGTTACCTCCCTTTCAGATCCTTTGAAATCAGCCTTTCTTCCTTTCAAATCACCTCTTGTCATTTTGTTTGGACCTCCTTTGAAGGCCTCCGCCTTGCCCCTCCGGTTTTTTGCTGATTTCCTTCCTTTTTCCAGCCACCTTGCCTCTGTCTCTTGGCTGTGATCTGCACCTCTTTTCAGCAGCTTTGTCCTCTAGATCCCTGTCCCCTTTGACCTTAGATCTATTGGCCCCTTTTCCGTGTGTTTTACATAGTTTTTCCCTTTCTTTTCAGCATAGTTTTGAGAGACCCACCTTCTTGGGTTAGAGAGATGCACAAGTAGCTATTATTTTTCTGTTATTTCAGCATTATTTTCTGTTCTCTGTAGGTTTATTTTCAGCTACACAACACACTTTTTTCTTGCTCTCAAAACGGAAAGGGTTTAAAAATTAAAATTAACACACGCCACACACTGACCCTAAGCGAAGAAGCACCTGGTTAACACCGTCCGGCAAAGACTCTAAAATCAATTGTCACTACACCTTATCTGCCCTTGACATTATTTGATTCTGTCCCTTTCTGCCCCTGTCGGTTTCCTTCTTCCTGTCATCATTGCGCCCCCAAGGCGCCTTTCCCGGAGACTTCTTGGCCTTCACCCTCATTTTCCGGTTGATCGACCTGCTCCGCACCGCCGTCGTCGAGCCAGTCCACCTTCGAGTCCGCACTCCGACTCCTCTCCTGCTTCATCGGGTCCTCCTTCTCCTCCTAGTTCTCCCCCTGTCACCTTCACTATGTCTGGTCCAGGGCCTAACGCTAGCGGTTCTCCCGGCCCCAATGCCGGCCCTACTACTAGCGGAACCGCCACAGGAACTACCCCGGCCACCCCTGTGTTGTCGTACATTGCAGGCCTCAGCCTCCCCGATTTCCATCAGTTGATCAATGACCCCATTCACCACAATGCTAACTGGCCCGCTATGCCAACCAAGCTCCCCTCCGACATCCCTAAGTTTGAGGGCCTTAATGGAGAAGATCCAACCAATCATGTCCGATCTTTCCATATGTGGTGTTCCTCCAATTCCATTACCGATGACTCCATCCGTCTTCGTTTGTTCCAATGCACGCTTACCGGCGAAGCTTCTAAATGGTATGTTGAACAAGCCACCTCTACCCATACCACCTTTGAGACTCTTGCCCAAGCCTTTCTGTCATACTTCCAGCTCCCTCTCTGATACGATACTGGCACGGAGCTCTTGACTTCCTTTAAGCAAGCCTCTTCAACACGCCTTTCCGCCCATGTTCAGGAATGGCGACGAAGACGGAGCTTATGTCGAGCCCCTCCCTTCGAATATCGGGTTTACATGGACTGGTTCCTGCGCACCCTTCTCGCTCCCATCGGCAAAGATGTCACCTCTCATTTTCCTCAAACTGAAGAAGCCGCCCTCCAAATAGCCTTGAAATATGACCTGATCTACGCTCAATCTGGTTATGTTTATACCGTTCTTCCTGACATCCCCAGGCCCGGTGGCGCTAACGCCCCGGGGGCATCTCATTCCACTGACGGTATCATTGGAGCCCTTTCCCATCCATACGCTCAACCTCCTATGGTCTATGGTCCCCCTCAGGGAGGGGCCAGCTCCTCCGGCACTCTTCCCCCTCTCGGTAGCATGTATCCAGGATATGGCATACCTCCTCCCTTTGCCCAACCTCCTGCTTACCCCAATGTTGCCCAACCCAATCTTTACCCTTATCCGTAGCCTGGTACGCCAGCTCCTCCAGCATATGTGCTTCCTCCTCCCTTGCCTCCTCAACCCCAGCACCAGCACCTACAGCCCCCTCCAGGGCAAGTATTTGCACAGCAGGGCGCGACTAATCCCCCTTCTTCCCAAAGAAGATGGAGAGGCAACCAAAATCAATCTGCCCCTGGTACCCGAGGACCCAATTCTGGTGTGGACCCTAACACTAGCAACCAGCAATAGGGCATTCAGCCCAAGCCGGACAGGCCGCTTCGCACAAACAAGCCCTGTTCGTGTTGCGGTGTTTATGGTCATTACACCCACGATTTTCCCCTCTTACCCCAAATGCGGCAGATGTGGGATTCTCAAGCCACATTGCGCGGACAACACGCCTCCCCCCATGCTCCTCCTAATGTGGCCACTACCCAACCAGCTGTGTTTACTGACCCTTTCCCTCAATAAGGATTCGTGGCTACCCAACCGCCCGATAGCCAAGTAGCCGCCCCCCCTTCCATTTCTGGTTCCTCTGATTACCAGATCCTTATGATGCACTCCGATCCTACCCCCTTCATCGATCTTCACCTTCAAACTTGGTCTCGCCAGTACTCCAAGCCTCCTGCTCCATCTGCTCCCGAGCCTCCTTCTTCGGGTTCTCCAGAGCCTCTTTCGTCACCCAGTGGCCCCTTACATATCCCTCAACCAAAAGTTGAGGTCCCTACCAAGATACCTAAGGGCCCACTACGTCGAAACGCTACTCCCAGTCGAGTTGCCCATTCATACAGCATAGTAGATGATTTGGCGCAATCCCCTGCCGCCATTTCCACACTGGAGCTCCTTCAGTCGTGCCCTTCCCAAAAGAAGGCTCTACTATCTGCCATGGGTGCTGTAGATCCTGCTGATGAACAAATGATTGTTTTCGACGCCACTCAATCGGACCATCCTCCTCTCCCTCCCTCCGTCGCCTTCCAAATCCCAGTCAAAATCCGGAACGCCAACGTGTCCCGGTGTATCATTGATGAAGGGGCATCCACATGCGTGATGTCCGCTTCGGTTTGGAAGCAACTCGGATCTCCTGAGCTGGCCCCTTCCACGATCACCCTTCGAGCGTGGGATGGTCATGCCTCCCAGCCCATTGGCCTGTTTCGTAATTGTCCTATCACCCTCGCCGGTAAGACTGTTTGCATTGACATCGAAGTCATCGACGCCCCGCTAGATTACAATATTCTATTGGGGCGAAGCTACACCTATGCTATGTCTGCTGTCCCATCCACGGTCTTTCGCAAGATGTCTTTCCCCCATAATGGAAAGATAGTCACCATTGACTAGTTGACATATCATGAGCCAAAATCTCAGACCTCCCCTGAGACGACTATCTCTTCTGTAGCCAACAAGTAAACAGTTGATTCTTTGACCAGTGTCTCCCCCGGCGTTTACAAAGATTCCTCCCTGCTTGGAACTTTCCCTAACCTTCCTCCCCCTCCCATCGCTGATCCCAGCTCCTCGAATGTTTGCATGATGCAATCGTCTCAGGCTGCCCGCAAATGGCCTGCCTCGGCTAGTTAGCAACCTCCCCCTCACCCTTCGCAACCCGCTTCTAGCCATTCATCTCAGCCAGCCGGACCTCCTCCTCCTGGCCCTTCCCCTATAGCTGGTATCTCGGAACCTCTTTATCCTCCCGGATCGGTTCCTCCTGGCCTCAACCATCTCGAAGTCGTCCCTCCTGGTCATTTCCCTACTGGGCAGATCCCTTTCCTAGCTCCCCCTCCCGGAGTATATTCTGTCCCCGTCATGGCCACTCTCTCTCTCCCTGACTTGAACTTGGGCATACCGGTCTGGTACCTTGATCCCCCAGCCGCCACCCCTCCTGGTCACCCCAATCCCTATATGGCTTTGACACCGGTTCAACCGGTC
The DNA here is from genome assembly GCA_034641835.2 of Pinus albicaulis. Lineage (NCBI taxonomy): Eukaryota > Viridiplantae > Streptophyta > Pinopsida > Pinales > Pinaceae > Pinus > Pinus albicaulis. The sequence continues at coordinate 1,703,671,576 of CM076578.1, forward strand.
CCCCTAGCTTCCTCCGTTGCCGCCGTGCCCCCAGCACCTCCACAGGACCCTCCTCCTGTCGTGACGGCACCTGGGAAGAAAGGCAAAGCCCGCAAGGGGGCACCCAAAGACAAGACTACCACGACTGACCCAGTCCCTCCCCCTCCCGCCAAGCCTTGCGCTTTGTGTGATGTCACTGGTCATGCCACCTGTTTGTGCTCAATCTAGTCTCCTAAATTGAGCTCATTTAATTGTCAACCAGGGTCAGTAAACTGCTGAAGTGTGGTGCACTATATGTGCCTAAGTAACCTCTCCCTACTTCGTTGTGTTTAGTGTTTTCTGATGTTTTTGGTTTTATGGTTTTATTTTGAAAAGGAAAAGAACTAGGTGCTAAATGAAGGGAAACTATTGGTCAAAATAGAGTGAAGCCTAAACTATGATGGTAAATAAATGCAAATGATGAAACAAAACAGAGTCTAACTATGACTAGCAACCAACAAATACAAAGCTTGATAATGACTCTATTGTAAACTCACAACATGAAATTGAAATGGACCTGAGAAAATGAACAAGCTAAGTGTAAATGAAATTTTATCCCAAATAAACAATCAACTCACAATATTACAAAAATCTAAATTATCCTATGATGCTGAAGTTATTCTATTCTGCAACTTGACTTATCACTACTAAGCCTTATTCAGAAATTTAGAGATTTTCTAGAATAATGTTTGGGAAAAAGGCTATTGGTGAATTTGTAAAATATTTGCAGAATAATCAAAGCCTTAAACTGATATTACTGACCTCTGTTCATGTGATGATATATTAATAAAAATTCAGAACAAAATTAAGTTGTGAATAATGAAGGCCGAGAGACTAATTTTGACAACTAGAACTACTTAAAATACAATGGATAACATCAAGCTAGAACGCTATCTATCAATATTAAAGGACAATGATTACAACTAAATTAGAATTTCATTAATCTACTTGAAACAAAATGAATTAAAACTAAACTAAAGAAAGTCATTATCAAACTGAAAATGAAATAACAGAACTGAACCACATGCATTCTAACTCCGGAGTATTCTATTGAAATTGACATGCCATTAATCTATGAAATTACACAGTTTGAAATGAAAACACAATTAAACTCCTAAAATACCACAGTTAATTCCCATTCATCATTACAGATATTTTGGAAGAATTCATTAGAATGAGACTAAACTGTAGAATTCAATACAAATGAACATAAAAATGCAGAATTCAGAAAATTAACTAAGCTAAGAATGACACGAGAGTTACTTATCTAAATTAAAAAAACACAGAGCTGCACAGGAGGCAGGGGCCCTCCACCACCTGGTAGCACGTAATCTAATTCAAAATCGACTCAGCTCATGCAGCAGAATGATGCTTTTTCATTAAAGGAGAAAAATACTTTAAAACAGAGTGTTCACGGTTGGCAGCAAAAGCCAAAATCTAACTAAGATCTAACCCGCGTTGCTTGGTCTCCAAAGTCATATTTATAATGAAATTACATAACAGAACTTGAGATAATGCAGGGATTACTGTCTTTCCCATTCCTATTCGAATTAAAACTCTTATTGAAGGCTGCGTACTTTGCTGCAGACAGTTGTAGAGTCTGTGTCCCGGTAGAACTCTACCTCTTGGTTTTGGTTTCCCACGTGCATAACCACATGTAGAATTGTGCTCAGACTTTTTAGGGAGCAAGGAATGATGTGGATGAAGTCTGGAATTTTCCCATATGCGCCTTTCTTTGAGACGACACCTGTAACCCACTCAAACTGTAAAACAGCTGCGGAATGCGGGATCAGCTACGGAATGCGCGGTCAGCTACGGAATGCCTGTATTCTGTAGCTATTTTGCAGAAAATTGTTAAAATAGCAAAAATCATGAAAATACAATATATTAATCAATTTCATGTAACCTTTAAGCAATCCTAATCATTCTTCATTGATTTTAGGCTTATGAAGTGATAAAATAATGATGAAATGAAGTGAAGGTTTGTAAAAGAGAAGGCAATTCTAAGGCTCAACACCACCCATGCTTGTCCTGAGTTGCCCCGTATCCAGCCCATGGTTAAAGTCACGTTCCCCGAGTCTACGGTCCCTGAAGCCCCCATTCCTTCGTCGCCCGTAACCAAGAACCCCAAGAATCTTCGCACCAACAAGCCCTGTGCTTTGTGCGGAATTCATGGCCATTACTCCCACCATTGTCCTCACCTGACGCACTACCGCGCCTCTTTAGAGGTAATCCGAGAGTATGAGGTTGAAAAAAATCAATCCGCCTCTCCTATCCTCGCGCAATACGCTTCAGGTCAACCTGAGTATCCCCCCGCTCCCATCAACATTCCCCCCCCTGATGTTCAGATGACAGAGTCTACTGTAACCATCCTTTACCTATCTTCCTCTACGAGACACTCGGAGCCCAGCCCGTCGGCATCCTCCCCTATTGTGTCCCTTGATCACCCTGTTCCTCCTCATACCCGAGATCACCCCACTTGTGTCTCTGTTGACCTCCGCAGCCCGAGTCCTCACCATGTTTCCGATAATCCTCATACACCACCTTGTCTGAGTCTTGGTCATCCCGCCCCTTACACTCCCTCCTGCGGCTATCACCCGATGACTTCTGTACACTCACACTGCCGTCATTTCCTTTCATCCCCTCATTTATTGTCTTCTCACACCATTCTGCAGGACCCCCCGTCCACACCCTTTATCGGCTACGCCGATGGTGCAAGTCGCTACTCCAGGAATCTAGCCTCGGCAGGTTGGGCCATCTTCACCCCCTTGCATGCCCTTGTTCTTTCTAATGGGGTATGCATTGGTTCTGCCACCAACAATCAGGCCGAATATGATGCAGTGCGTGGTCTCTTAGCCGATGCCCTCTTTCATCGCATCCTCCATCTGCACGTTCGTTTGGATTCCCTACTTCTTGTAATGCAACTGAATGGTGTTTATCGTGTGCATAACCCTGTGCTGTTTAGACGCTATTTACGAGTGAAAATCTTAATACGTGCGTTTGAAACCATAACTTTCAACCATGTACCTCGAGAACAGAATCACTATGTAGATAGTATTGCAAACCAAGTTCTAGATTGGCATTTATCACACACATTTCATACAAGACAATAACATTAAATCAACCATCAAAAGACGATGCATATCCATAATATGTGTCGCAAAACATATGTTTAGAGTCCATCTACTCTGATACATACGACATGCCCATAGCATGTTATAAACAAAAACCCAAAACTGGGGGCACCACCTGCCCCTACATACATCATAGGGGGCACCACATGCCCCTACCCCTAATCACTATCTGGAGGCTCCCAAGCCAATGGCTCTACCCCTGCAACATGTAGATCACGCATAGCCTGACCGGCCATCGCCATGCACCGCATGATACCTCGCCACTCCGAGGGGAGACCAACACATGGCTCTATGTATTGGTCGTCTAAGTCCTGCCACCCGCGCTCTGATACTCCGGTCAACAACCTTTCGCATCTACGGCGGATGTCCTCCAGCAGGGCGGCTGCATCCTCATCCTGCGCCGCTCTCGCCCCACTTGGACCTGTAGCCCCAGACGCTGCCGGTCGTCCCATATATCCGGCCGATTTTACCGGTGCTATATCTGCATACCAAAAGTACATGAATCAGTATCCTCAATTACTATTCAAAAACTTTAACATGCCCACACAAGAATAGCAATTTGTCACTTACCATCGGGCCCCCAGACTCGACCAGGCGAAAGTGGCAGATCCAGATCCCCACAGTAGCTCATCCCACTATAGGGGTAGTCGTCTATGTACAGCGGCATCTGATACCAATGAGCAAAAAACTCCGGTCGAAACACCCACCCGACCTCCCCTCCTCCTCCTCTGCACAGTAGCCGTCCCCAACGGCGCATCCTGGGCTCCCTCGGGCCCCCATCTGGAAGCTGTACACGAGGCCTCAAGGTCGGGATCTTCTCAAAGAAGAAGGCGCACAACAAAGTCCAATATGAGAAGTCATGATTCACCTGTCGCCTGCATAACGACAACTGTCGCTTTAGCGACAACAATAACATCTGGGCCCACCCATAGTAGGTCCCACCCAACACGCTTTCCACTATCATCATCTGCCCCCCAGTGATGTGATGGAACGCCTGGATGCCCAGAATTCGCAGCACAGCTGCGGACACTGCACAAGTTTCTAGCCTCTCTAGATCCCCGATCGGTATTCGAGTCCCCTTGACTTGGAGACCCGTTCGACAATGGCGTTCCACGAACTCCATGATATGCCGCCCCCGCGGCATCACTGGCTGTGTGTTTCCCACCATCCCCAGTGGCGGGAGACCAATCAGGAAGTACACGTCCTGGACCGTCAGCTCGATCCTGTGCCCCTGCACTACAAAGATCTCATGATCTGGATCCCAGTAACTGATAATCCGGGCCAGTAACGGTTCCCCTGCTCTCATCAACGGGTTCTACAAGAACTTGAGAACCCCAAATCTGGCCAAAACACGGCGGACACCCTGATCTGCCTGGATCTCTGTCCGTAGTGTCCCCAGATCTCTCTCTCTCCAGTTGACCCGTAACTCTGCCATACCTGCACAAACACATCATTTTTGTCAGCGTACAGATCGGAAAAAACATAACCAAACACCAAAACCCAACTTCCAGCCCTAAAACAGCACCAAAACCCCCTCATATCCCAGGTCGCAGTTTTCTGCTCTTTTCTGGACCAGGTCGCACTTTTTGCCCTGATACCTGCATCCTAGGTCGCACTTTTTTCCCCAAAAAGTGCGACCCGGCCGTAGAGATGAAGGACGGACTGTTTCTGGATTTCTGGGCCCTAAACTACAAAAGTAATCCATCAAAATGCAAGAGAAAAGTCAGACCTCCTACCTGTAACTGACGGATCGCAATTCCAACGGTCGGTTTTTCCGCTACGTTCGCCGCAAGATTTAGGGCCTTCTCTCCTCTCTACATTCACCACAGCAACAATAGCAAATGAGTGATTTTGGAGGGAAAACCGCCTTATTAAAAGAGAACCCCTGGTTCTTCTTTCGACCTCCGTGACCACACCGTAGCCCCGTTTGACAAACCGTCTGCACCGTTGGAACGCTCTCACCGAGCTCTCAAATGGGTATCTGTTAGTTTTTTGAGATCTGACACTCCACCAGGACACATTTTTTCCAAGAAGGGTCACTTCACCCCTCCTCAAAATCGAATTTCCTCACTTACGACACTTGTACTTGGGGCACCATCTTGCCACCTTACTTGTCTTCGTTCGTGTTGATTTTCATCATGAGTTCCCATCATGTACTCATGTTTCCATGGTCCCCCATTGGGGCCTTTACTATGTGTCAGCACCATAGAGTCGCCCTTGTTTAGAGCATCCAAGTTGAGTCATCCTTGCATCCATGGAGTTTATACCACGTCCCTTTGCACCCCACTATAGCCCTCCATCCTTCATTTCTTGGTATCTCTCTTGTGTCGCACATTATGACCTTCAGTCTCACTGTCCCCTATCCCTCATGATCTTGTGTCAGTCGCTGCCATGTCATCCATGCTCTTTATGCTCTAACAAGGGAAGTCGTCCATTCGCTACTCAATCCTTCCCATTTCCAATATCGTCATTAGTGTCAGTCTGTCCGTCGTTCCACTGTTTTCTCTCGTGCCTTAGTTGAGGATCTCTCATTGTCTCACCTATGGCGGACCTCCTTCTGTCGACATCAACACATTCATTCCAGAAGCCAGGTCTAGAGGGCGGTGTACCTTGGTTCCAGTTTCCACTCTTGTTCGGTGCCTCGGATTAGGCAAGGGGATCTCTCATTTCCCCTTGACTTGATTGTCTCTCCAGCTCCTTTTCAGCATGATCGAGATTCGTATACTTGACGGGCCCGTGATCCAGCAGCAGCTCTTGATGATTCCCGGGTGTGTGTGAGATGTCTCAACCCTCATGAGGGGGTGGCCCTGCAGGTAGCCCCCCACATGCCCGGATGACCTCTTCTTTGCAGCCTTCGATGCAGCTCCAGATATTTGATGATGTTGGCCGTAGCCACTTGCAGCACCTCTTCGACTTGCACGTATCAGTCAGATTTTGTGAGCCCTTCCCCATTTACAGGGGGCATTTGGGTTGTATTTGTATCTCATGTACTCGGATATTATTGTACAAGTCCTGGCTGTTATCCCAGGCACAACATGTATGTGGGATTCCTCATTGTATTTTTATCTGGCTCATGATTATGCCAACTGTACTTTATGGTTCGGTCCCTTGTTTACTGGACACACTATTATTTTGTACTTTGTCTCGGCGGGCATAGGTATGCCTCCCCCGCTGCCTTCAGCACAGGTACCCTCTCATAAAAAGAGACTTGTTGCACCTGCGCGTCTCGTCTCCTCAGGGTCTAGTCCTTCAGCACACTATCTACCTCACATTTCTCTCTCTGACACCCCTTTTGTTGTCTAGTGATTGTGTTCTTACAACGTACTTCGGTCATACGATTTGCTCCTGACACTCGCACGCTGGGGGGCAATCTGTTACACCATTTTTTAGTCATCTAACTTATTATCATTAGATGGACCCAAGTACACCATGTAAGACCAATTTTACCCTAAGTAAAACCACTTTCACTATGTTAAAACAGGAAACCCCAAAAAGAAATATTAAACAAACCCATATTTGTTTGATTTTCCTCATGGAATAATTAATTAAACCATAATTTAATTATTATTCCCAGTCATGTTTAACCCAAAATCAAAGAAATTAATTAGATAAACCTTTATTTATCTTATTAATTTCTAGGAATAATTATTTAAATCTTGTTTAGATAGTATTCCTTGTTAAATATGACCAAATCACCCACAAATAATTAAATAAATCATTATTTATTTGATTATCTTCCAACCACTTCCTTAAAAAGATAAATAAATCATTTATTTATTTTTTACTAATCAAGGGATTTGACCCAAGTCAAAGACCCTTTCCCTCCAACAAATATAATAAAATATTCCATAAAAGGTGGATCTAGATTTGGTTAACATTATTTTAATCATGCACCAAGATCTAGAATGACCCAATATTTTGTTATAAATAGGAGGGTTTTCCCCATCATTCTTCACCTTTTGTTGCCTACTAGATCACTTTGGATCTATACACTTGGTCACCATTTTCTGCCATTTTGCTCCCTTTGAGCTCTACTTTTTGCATTGGGTTTTCTACATCAACTAGAGAGAGGAAGCTTAGATCTAAAGTGCTGAGGACTACAAAGAACCCATCCCATTGAGGAGAGTTGGATACACCTTCTTGTTTTCCTCCCAAGTGCCCTGTAATATAAAAATTCTTTCAAAAAATCGTGTTCTTGTCTTGTCTGTTGGATGCATGGAGCAAACCCTTTACTTTACTGCTTAATGTCTTTCCATTTATAGATCTGGTTGTTGCAGCATTTTTATTACTGACCGCAGATCTGAAAATATTTGGCAGCCACTATTGTTGTTAGGGCTATTAGTTATGCGTAGCTAAAGTGGTCCTTTTTCATACACTTCGACGAAGGATTCATACTAACACTTCCTATCATAGATCTGTATTCTGGTTGATTCACCATGGGGGAATCATCATTAGAACTGAGATTACATCCGGTTATCATTGGTGTACTTACAGGTTTGCAATCTTCCATGCCATACTTTTTCAAGATTTTCTTAAGATATTTTGCTTGTGATAAGAATATGCCATCTGTTGTTTGTTGCACTTGCAAGCCAAGAAATAATGTTAGTTCCCCAAGTAAAGACATTTCAAATTCTTGTTGCATATCAGAAGCAAATTTCTGACTCATAGACTCTTCATTACTTCCAAAAATGATATCATCAACATATACAACCACAATCAGTAGTTTATCATTTTCAGTTTTTATGTATAAGTTGCTATCAGCAGACCCCTTAGAAAATCCTTGTTGATGGAGATATTTGTCAAGATGATAGTACCATTCCCTTGGAGCTTGTTTGAGACCATATAGCACCTTTTTAAGTCTACAAACAAGATTTTCATCATTTCCCAAAATGAATCCTTCATATTTTTCTATATAGACTTCTTCTTCTAGATCACCATTGAGAAAAGCAGATTTAACATCCATTTGATAAACTTTGATTTGTTGGAAGCTTGAAAAAGCAAGAAACATTCTTATGGCTTCAATTCTAGCTACAGGGGCAAAAGTTTCTTCAAATTCTATACCTTCTTGTTGAGCACACCCCTTGCAAACAAGTCTAGCTTTATTTCTTATAACATCCCCATTCTCATTTAACTTATTTTTGAATATCCATTTAGTTCTGATGACATTTTTGTCATGAGGTCTTGGTACTAATTCCCAAGTGTGATTCTTTTCAATTTGATCAAGTTCTTCATTCATGGCTTGAATCCAACATTCATCTTTGCTGGCTTGATTGAAATTTTGTGGTTCAATAGTGGATATAAATGCCAGGTAACTAGAAGATCCCACAAGAGTCCTTCTTGTTTGTACACCTGCTCCCTTTTCTCCCAAAATTTGAGATTCTAGATGATTCTTTTTAACATATCTGGATGGAGCCTTTTCAGATAAATCATCTTCGGGTTCTTCATTGGGTTCACTGTCTATATCATTCCTATTTGATGTAGAAGGATATATGTCATCATCATTGTCTTCATTTGTTGTTTGTTTTTCTTCTTTTGGAGTTGCAAGAGACTCATCAATAACAACATCTATAAATTCAACAATCTTCTGAAGTCTTTTATTGTAACATTTATATGTCCTACTCCTAGAGGAGTAACCAAGAAATATTCCTTCATCTGCTCTAGGTTCAAACTTGCCAAGTTTTTCATCATTATTTTTGATAAAGTATTTGCTCCCAAAAACTCTAAAGTGCTTCACAGTGGGAGGATTGCCATACCATAGTTCATATGGGGTTTTATCATTATTTACACGAACATGTGCCTTGTTAAGAATACTTACCGTTGTATGTGTTACTTCTCCCCAAAATGTGTCAAGTGTTCCGGAATCATCAAGCATAGCTCTAGCCATTTGTTGAACTGTTCTATTCATTCTTTCTGCTATGCCATTTTGTTGTGGAGTGCCAGCTACAGAAAACTGTCTTTTTATGCCATGTTGTTCACAAAATTCAAGGAATTCATCTGATGTATATTCTCCTCCTCGATCAGATGCATTTGTTCCTTGAGAAACAATTCTTAGTGTGTACAGAATCCGTGCTCCAAAGACATTAAAGATTATGTCACAAAAATGTATATATGTGTCTCTGTTTCTTAACCCTTTAAATTTTAGTAATATATTTCCCAAATATCAAATCTTTAGGAGCCATGCAATGCCATATTCCCTTTATACTGAAGTGAACAGATGAAAGACAGAAAAAGAACAGGATTTTAACTTGTCATGCTGCGTTACACAGAAGCTGTCATTATAAAATCCAGAGGAAGTGAAAAACATATAAGTTAAAGAAGAGGAGCGCCCATTAAGGATATTTAACTCTTAGAAATATAAATATCAAGAGACCTGCAGCTCTAATCACTCTACTTTATTCACAGATATGAAAATGAAATGGAAACCAAGAAAACTCTTCAACATAGATGGAATATTGGAAACTTGCAAAACTTCTTTTATTCATTCGATATTGCTCAGTACAAAATTAGCCTTCAAAGGTTCAAAACTCGGAACCTTCTTCGTTCCTTCAAATGTCTTTAAATACAATCTGAACAAAAATGATTTCAGTTATGAAACTGATTCTAACTAACTGTAACTACTTAACTACTTCCTGTCACAGAGGTATATGCCTCGGAAACATTTCATTACATTGCATCATTTGACTTGAAAATAAAATAAAAGATGACAAATCCTAGTCTAAAGGAACTAATGTTCCTGGAACAGCAGCTGACTCAATGATTTCTTGTGGCTGTACGGTTACTTGTGGCTGCTTGGCGGGAAATCCTTTTTCTGTATCAATAGTGAATTTCTTACATTCCTTCCAGAGCTTGTCTTGAGTTATTGGAGCATTCTTATAACGATGATATTCTACTGTGAAGGCAACAATATGACTGTGAGTGAGGTTACTTGTGAACAATGTTTTCACCATCCACAGCAGAAGGAAATGTCTTTGCAAGAAATTGAAGACTATTTCTCCCTTTAGTATCTGCGTCTTCTCATGTCGGCCATCTGCTCTGCTTTTTGCAAACACCAACTGGTCTTCATACAACTTCCAGGACATAAATTCACCTCCCTCCTTCCAGCATGAGGGCAAACCAGTTCTTATCAATTTATCAAATGAAATGTCAAATTTCTTAATCACCTCTTTGATTACCTGTAGCCGCTTCTCTGATGCTTTCAGAAGATCATTTTTAATGATCATCTTACTTATTTCCTCAGCATAAAAATACCTGTCTTGTATCCCCATGTCTTGCAACTCCTCATCTGTTTTGGAATTAATAAAATTCATGAATCTTTTGGCCCATTTTGATCTTTTGATTGCAGCTGGCTTGTCTGATGACAATTCCTTTTCGTGATCAACAACAATGCCTTTCTCTCTGGCAATTACTTGTATGGAATTCCATTTTGCTTGTATTTCAAAAATGATCTCATTCCAGATGAGATCCTTAGCTTTAATAAGGGAAATATTTCCCTTCAATTTCTCCTTGAGTTCCTTAATTTCTTCTTCAGCTTTATGTAGCTTCTGCTCATTTTCACTTGCCTTTTCTTCCCATCCCTGCATTAATCTCAGAGCTGTGTATTTTTCGGACTGGGCCTGTTTGCAATCTCTCTCCGCCATTTTTAGCTCTGTATTCAATTGAGCAACTTGGACTTGTGGATCGGTCACACCTACAGAAAAATCAAAAGTACAAGTGTGGTTCTGAATTTTATTTTGTAAGGTTATAGCTGTTTGCTTTACCTTATCAAGCTCTTCGTCCTTCTTTATCAATTGTTGTCGCAGCTCCTCTTTTTCCTTTTCTACCTCTGCTACTTCAGCTGCCAACGAATGCTCTGCAGCTGGCAATTTCAGCTTCTTCCTTAACGAAGATATTTCTGCTTCTGCACCCTTTATTAATTTGTGCATTGCGCTTTTATCATTTGGGTCAACGCTAATCTTCATTATGATTTTCTTCAGTTCTTCATTTTGAGTAGCTAACGCTCTAGCATTGGCTTTCTCCATCTTGCACTGTTTGACAACCTTAGCAAGCATATTCTCTGTCTTGACTGATGTAGCATGAGTCTTTCCTAAATCATTAACAATTAACTGACCTGTTTGCATATGGAGATTCATCTTGTCCCACAAGGGGATCTTCTTTACATCCATAACAATATTCAACTCCTTAAAACTGCCTGAGGGTCCCAGAGACATCCCTGTCGGATGCGATAGCGCCATTTTGAACTGGTCTTTCTCCAAATCCATTACATTCAATAGTCTTGTTTGGTCAGCAGATATATGATGTTCTTCTTGTGTCTCTATATTGGCCTTTATTCTTTGATTCTTTTCTTCAATTAAGGAGAACACCTACTTCATGGAAGGAGCCTTCTCCAATTGAAGTTCTGATCTGCTAGGAGATGAAGCACCCTGTTCTTCACTTACCTGGAGAGTGAAACCAGGTGAATTGGAGGAGTGATCTTCTGCCAATTTAGTCCTTTTCTCCTCTCTGGGCTCTTCCTCATCAATCTCAATAACATCATCTCTCACTCTCTTGCCCATCTTTTCCAATATTACAGGAGTTTGAATACTAATCCGTGATGAACTTGGCCCTCCTAGATTAGCCAACTTTTCTAAATCCGGTTTACTCACATGAGTAAAAGCAGCATAGCCGTTCTCGACCCTTCTCTGTGAAATAATCGCATGTGGGTCATAGGCCCACTTCTCTCCCAATAATAATTGTGTTTCTTCCAACATCCTTGACACCTCCTCATAAGCCTGCCTTGTGTTAACGACAAAAGGACCTACACTCATGGGAAACTTGTACATTAACCCCTTCTTCATTGGAAGAAAATGAATTTGATCCACATTGAGACTTTGCCTTATAAATTCCAAAGAAAACAGTCTCATGGGAACAAATGTTGGAAGCCTATAAGGCTCAACACCGACTCCATATAGCCTTATTTCAGAATAGTCCTCAAAAACAAACCAGTCTCCATATCTACAACTAGGTCCTAATTGCAAAAACTCCCGGGCCTTTGGCAAGAAACAAGGAGGCCGAGTTCCATTGAGAATTCTATAAGCAGTGGTCATAAAGTGTTCCACAAATTCAAATAAACCAGCTTCATTCTCTTCTCTTCTGATCAAATCAGTCCAAAGTATAACTGACTGTTTATTTTTGTTGCTATCCATTATGTTCAAACCAATACTCATGAATTCTTCCACATTCTGGTATAAAAACAAGTAAACTATTAATGAGGGAAATCTGAAATAACCTGTTAGTGGGAAAGAAAGCAACTGAGAATTCACCACTTCTTGCCCGAAGGATGGAATATCTAACACCACTCCTGGTTTCATCATGAGGGTGAACATCCCCAGTGTTTTGCCTTGTCAACTTTGCAATCATCTCCCAAGTCTGCATAATACAATGAGGCCCGACACTGTATTGAACATTAAACGCATCCAAAACCAAACTTTCCCGATCCCACCCTGGGGGTCTTCTCAGGACCCTCGATACCCAAGAAGCCAAACTAGAGCGGTTAAATTCCTCATTTGAGAGCTCACTGAAGTAATCGAACGAATCTTCGAGAATTGCAAGGGAGATGTTCTACGGAAGCACAATGCTGAAAGCGCATTAATTGGTGAAACACCTGAAACACTTTCTCCCTGGGAGTTCATGACATAACATTTGCCGGGATACATGGACGAAACCAACCAGGAAATGAATTCAGGAAAGACATGAGTTTTAGGAATACAGGCGGACAGTACTCCAGAACTCTGCATAGCGGAAAACACAGGTGGTGATGGTGTTCAGGTCATGATGTGCGGGGGAGAGGATGATTTATAGATGATACGATTATCACGTACGTCTTTCTCACTATCTAGGAGAGGGTTCAGAGTGGACAGACCAGACAAGGATGCTCGTTTGGCCATGGCTGACAAGAATTTCAAAAACAATTTGGTGCGAAGGTGGCGGGACGGGGTTTAAAACAGGGCAACAGTCACAACTGAACCACGACGGAACAGAAAACCTGACTTATAAACAATGGAAACCGTAATCAATGCAAGGGTGACGTGGAAAGACACACATAGTGGATGACAACTGTTTGCCACTTCGGCGGATGACGTAATGCGGGGGGTCTGTGAGTACGGGCGGGAGAACTCCAAACCATACCCCCGCGATCAATCGGGCGCAAATCGATCAATATTTTTCACGGATTTGATCCAGCTGCCCGGGGGTCGGGTTTTAACCGACGGGCTAGTTGCCCCCCGCGGTTGCTTATCCAAAAGCTCGCGCATGATTGCGACTTAAAGCTCACGAGAGTTGCTCGGATTTTATCTCTAATATAAATATAATCTAAAAAGTCAATACGCTCCGTAAATCAAAATGAAAATGGAAATACCTTGTATTCTTTCTTCATCTTTTTCCTATACTAAAGTATAAAACCTTATACTATAGCATATTTCGGATCCTCAGGTATATTTTTTCAAAAACATTTTCTTTTTCCAAAATTTCAAAACTTGACATAATAAAAAGGATATGCAGATATAATGATCCACAACATATGGCTCCACCTGGGGATAGTGTTTTTACCACGAAACACTAAGAACCTGCAGATTAGTGCCTTCACCTCGGGCATGGAGTCAAAAATTGCTTGATGGAAAATGTACAGTGAACACTCCGGATATATACAATTATGGATCAGTAACTGCTTAATGTCGGAAATAATGCTTGAGATATTGCCCATTGACAGGCATATCCAGCATTTATCCTTCCAAATTTTCCAACACAAAGGTGTTATTTCCTCTGACTTCATTAATTTTGAATGGGCCATACCACAAGGGATCAAACTTCCCGTGTTTACCTTTATCTTCCCTTCGTGTATCCCATATCAAAACTAAATCTCCTTCCTGAAACAAAACTTTCTTTGCCTTTCTATCGAATACTGCCTTCATCTTTTGCTGATAAGTGAGCAAGCGGTCTTGAACCTGATTTCTGCTTTCACTTAATTCCATCACATTGTTCATTCTTCGAATCATGGGGTTTGGTTCTGCTTGGGCATCTTGGAGAAAAGAAATCACAGGTTTTACCAATTGTGTAAGAAATAAAGCTTGAGTGCCGTACACGAGCTCATAAGGTGACTTGCCAGTAGACCTTCTTGTGGTCATCCTTGTCGCCCACAAAGCAAAGACTAGCTTCGTGTCCCGATTCTTCTGATTCTCACTGATGGTTTTCTTCAAAATCCGAACTAATGTTTTGTTCGAGGATTCTGCTAATCCATTGCCCTGTGGATGGTAAGTTGTAGAGTGAGACAACGTCACATTATAAGTTTTGCAAAAATTAATAAACCTGAGTGAACTGAAAACCTGAGCATTATCTGTCACAATCTTCACGGGGCATCCAAACCTGCTAAAAATGTTCTCCTCCAAAAACTTCATTACTACCAAATCATTAGCTTTCCTGGTGGGAATTGCCTCCACCCACTTTGTAAAATAATCCGTAGCAGTAAGAATCCATCTAAACTGCCCGCTGGATGGTGGATTAATCTCTCCAATGAAGTCCAATCCCCATTGTCTAAAGGGTTCTTCAACGAAGACGGGAAGAAGAGGTAGAGGAGCCAGCTTTTTCTTCTCTGCAAACAATTGGCATTTTTGACAGCTTCTGACTGTCTTGTAAACATCTGAAAACACAGTCAGCCAATAAAAACCTGATTTGAATATTTTGTGAGCCGTTACCTTCCAGCTGTAATGCCCTCCACAAAAGCATTCATGATACTCTCTTATTACTTCTAGAGTTTCTTCCTCTGTAAGACACAACAACAACATACCAGCTGGATCCTTCCAATATAATTTTGCTTCGATTATAACATAAGGCTGAGCCTTAAGTTTCAGGGCTCTGTATTTTGCTCTATTAATGGAAGGTGGACATGACAGAAAGCACAAATAATGTACAATATCCTTATACCATTCTGAACAGAGAAATTTATACTTAACTGCTGTTTTTGACTGACTGTCACGCGTTTCTTCATTTGCTTCTTCTACGGGGGCCAGCAAATTGATTCCCAGCGCTTGGAAATTGGATTCTGTCAGTAATTTGGCCAATCCCAATCCTTTAACCAGCTTGGTTGGCTTTATATCTAAATCATACTCCTGTATCTTTGCGATCCATTTTCCTCTTTTACCTTCCACATCACTTTGTACGAGCACATATTTCACGGCCGAATTGGGGACATACGCCAAAATCTGAGAGTGAAGAACATAAGTTCTGAAAGCTTTCAATGCCTTTACCAGAGCGTACACCTATTTCTCTAATATGTTGTAATTCAGTTCTGCATCACGGAGAACTTTGCTGAAGTATGCAACTGGCTGTTCCTTCTTCTCTTCATTTCTTTGTAATAAAACGACTGCAATAGTTGATGGAGAAGCAAATGAAAAAATTTGAAACGGCTTCAAATAATCTGGACTTACCAAAACAGGAGCTTCTTTTAAAGCCTCTTTGATTCTCTGAAACGATTCCCTCGCCTCCTTGTCCCACCTTACCTCAGCATTCTTTTTAAGCATGTCAGTAATCTTTTTAACGATTTCAGCATAATTTGGGACGAACCGTCTCAGGAAATTAATCTTTCCAAGGAAGCGCTGGATATCCTTTTTACTTCGTGGAAGAGGAATTGTCTGAATGGCTTCGACTCTGGCAGGATCAATCTTCACTCCTTCTTTCGAGACAATGTGGCCTAATAATTTACCCTCCTCCAGGGCAAATAAAGACTTCTTCGGATTCAGTGATAAACCAAACTTTCTGCACTTCATGAAGGCCTTCTGTAAATGCTGTAAATGCTCCTCATCCGACTTCGAAAAAATTGTGACATCATCCAAGTAAACCACTACAAACGTGTCTCCCACAAATGCGATATCCATCGCCCTTTGAAATGTAGCCCCTGCGTTCATCAGGCCAAAAGGCATCCTGGCGTACATGAACGTTCCCCAAGGCGTAGTGAAAGCGGTTTTCTTCTGATCCTCCTTCTCCACTGCTACCTGATTATAACCTGAGAACCCGTCCACCATAGACAGTCTATAAGCACCAGTCACTTTCTGTAAGACAAAGTCCATTTTTGGCAGAGGATAATTGTCCTTTAATGAAGCCCTGTTTAAATTTCTGAAATCCACGCATAACCTTATCTCTCCATTTTTCTTTCGAACAGTTACAAGGTTAGAAACCCAATCTGAATACCTGAGTGGGACAATTATCTTAGCTTGCAACAATTTCTTAATTTCCTTCTCGATTGGAGCCAACAGCAATGGATTAATCTGCCTAAGCTTCTGTTTATGTGACTTAACTCCCTCCTTGAGTGGAATCTTGTGCTGTATAATGTTCTTATCATATGTTTTCAAATCATCATACGACCAAGCAAAAACATCTTTAAACTGTTTAAACAACTCAACATACCTTTCTTTATATTCCTTCGGAAGCCCCTTGAATAGTTTGACCATCTTAGGCTCTTGTGGAGTACCCAAATTGCAATCCTCCACTGGCTCGTCTTGGTTCCTCTGCTTTTGATCCATAGCAACATCATTAGCCCCAAACAATCTTTCAAGCGGTACTAAGCCTCTGGGTAAGACGTTATCTTTTAACTGAATAATTTCCCGACCACCGATTTCCTTTTTAAAAGTCTTTCCAGCCAACTCGTCTTCGTCACTTTCCAGATCAATTTGATGATCTTCAAACTCCTCAGTCATCAACAAAAACTGCTTAATCTGCTCATCATCTTCGAAGACCTGCCAATGTTTAACATTATCAGGAATCGACGGCCTATGTCTCATTTCTATCTCATACCTTAGTTTCACGCTGATAGGAGGCTTGAACGTACTTGCTGCAACCGCCAGTGAATCTGCCAATCTGTTTTCTTCTCTCGGCACAAACTGCAAATTGAATGCTTCGAAATAGTTTTCAATCAGATCCCATACTTCATTCCGGTATGCTCGTAATCTGGGATGCTTGGTTTGGCAGGAATTCTTAATCTGCCTTATAATTAACTCTGAATCTCCAAACACAGTCATAGCTTTAATCCCCATCTGCTTAGTTGTCTGCAAACTAATAATTAGTGCCTCATATTCTGCAACATTATTAGTAGACTCGAAATCCAATTTGAAAGAAAAAGGCACCAAGTTACCTTCCGGAGAAACAAAGATGAAACCCGCTCCAGTACCTTCTTTGGAAAATGCTCCATCAAAATAACACTTCGTAATTCCTTATGTACAATTTCTGAATCAAGCTTCCCCTGAGATTCCTCAACAAATTCTGCAACCTCCTGCAACATGAAACATGACAGATCGTCCTTTTCTTGACCATAAATTGGTGAATTACTGGCATCTTTCTTGGTGGCAGTCTTTTGGAATCTGGTCTCTCTATACAAGCTTCTTTCTTCACCATTGAAAACGGGAATAATAGCATACGTAAAGTCCATTTTCAAAACTCCTCCCAGCTTCGCTCCCCATGACCTAGATAATAACATTCCAAACCTGGCTGGAATATCTGCCACTACAACGTCCATCATAATACTTTTGGCTGGGATTTGGGCCAATGAAACAACCATATCTTTAATGAGACCTACACACTTAACTCTTTTCGAGTCAAAAGAATAAAGATCTCTGTATGGCTTGGTAATTTGTAGATTTAACTCCTTCATCACACTCAGTGGCATCAGATTGTGTGATGCTCCAGAATCCAACATACAATTGTGCAAAACGAAATCATGCAAGAGAAGAGATATATAAAAAGGAGGAACAGACGAATCTACCTCTTCCACATGAGGTCCAAATGTCACCACTGGCTTTTCTTCCTGCAGATTCACTGTATCGCTCACTTCGTCAGGTTGAGACAGATTGATAAATTTAGCGATTTCCTTTTTGTAACCCGGTGTTTTTATGAGTTCAAGAAGAGGTACTTGTATTTTCACTTTTTCTAACTCTTTCGACAAACTGAAAGTTTGATTTGATCTTGTCAACTTTTCAGGTTCTTCTTGATCTTTTTTGGAATTTAGATTCTGATTAGAAACCGTAACCACCTTCTCCAAAATACTAGAATCTTTATCTTTCGTCTGGGATGTTTCAGCTTGCTGCTTTCCCTTCTGTAATGGAGTCGCCACTGGAGTAGGTGCTACTTCTGATTCCTTTTCTTCATTATCTTGCGTCCTCAACCTCTTTTTTGACCTCAAATCATACTTTTTATGCAACTCGAATTGCATAAAATCTGTGAATTGTTTACAATAATCATCCATTTCTTCTTGATCAAATGAGAGATCAGCTTCTTCCTCTTCCTTCTCCCCTTCTTCCTCAATCTCTTCTTCTGTTTCATCGTCTTCCATATACACGGCAAAAATTCGAGCATCATCTTTTCTCTTGTCATCCTCATCTGCTAAACGGGACGGGGCTGCTTCTATGTATAAAGGTGCTTGCACCTGATCTTGATCCTTTCTTTCCCTTTGTAGAATTTGCAGGGGCTGTTTTTTGAATTGTGGATTAAAAACCCCTCTATTTTGTCTTGCAGGCTTACTATCTATTTCCAACTTTACCAATTTATTTGAAAGATTTTTTATGACCTTAGTCATGTCTTCAAATCTCTGATCTTGAGCTGAGGCTTCTTCTTTAGCCTTTCCTTTATCTGAAACTTTACCAGCAGCGGACATATTAGCTTCAATCTCCAAAGCATCAGTTTGAATCTGTTCCAACGTAGGAGACCTTCTTTCCCTCAGCGTGAAACTGAATTCTGGTTCAAAAGCACCAGCAAAAACAACCCTTGCTCCAATAGGAGGGGGTTTCATTTCAACAGGCAAACTATTATACAATTTGTTAAATCTTTTAACAAAATCATTCATATTTTCATCAAATTTTTTCTTGATTGCATTAAATTCAGTCAAAGAATAGCCATGGTCCCTCTTTTCACCCCACCTTTCAATGAAACGTCTTTCTAGGGCATCCCAATCATTAATGGAACCATTCTGTAATCCTTTGACCCATTTCCTTGCCTCTCCACTCAGAGACTGAACGAAAAGTCTCATGACAACATCCAAATGTTCAACGTTTAAATTCTGTGCAAAAGTGCAAAACAGGGGCAAGTGTTGTTCTGCAGTTATTTCATCTTCACCAGTAAATCTAGGGAGTAACTTGAGATACTCCTGAGGCAAATCATGCAATGGTTGCAGTAGATTTAATGGTGCATATATGTTCATCAAGAAAGCAGGGGCTGCAGGAACTGCCATGTTTACGCCCGGGTTAACTGCTCCTTGAGCGGGGGTAAAATGAATACCAGTTGTGGGAAAAGATGAATGAGGTGAAACAACTGATATGGGAATGGGACTTTGAACAATTGCAGAAGAGCTGGCAATTGTATGTGACTGAGTTTCTGTAAAGAGAAAAGACACAAACTCCAATGGTTGCTCTTCTAATGTGGGTTCTTGAATGGGTGACGGTGATGATTCTTCTTCCGAGAAAATGAGTTTCTTGGAAGCTTTCTTGGATGAAAAAACGTGTGAAATGCTGCCAGGTGCGAGCAGTGTGGGTTCAGGTGTAACAACTATTTTTGGTTTCTGGCCCTTCTTGGAAACAAGCTTCTCAGGATTTGACAAAACGGGAGCTTTTCGCTGAGAGGTGTCTGACCTCGTGTGAGGTTTCTTGGGAGCCAGAGCTATTTTCAAAAATCATAGCGTACTATTTCCTCCTCTCTGAACAACCAGAGGAAATGTAAATCAAAACCCAAGGAAGAACTTCGACTCTTCGTTCCCCGGAAACGGCGCCAATTAATGTTGTTCCTTGAGAAACAATTCTTGGCTGTGTACAAGAATCCGTGCTCAAGACATTAGAGATTATGTCACAAAAATGTATATATGCGTCTCTGTTTCTTAACCCTTTAAATGTTAGTAATATATTTCCCAAATATCAAATCTTTAGTAGCCATGCAATTCCATATTCCCTTTATACTGAAGTGAACGGATGAAAGACAGAGAAAGAAAAGGATCTTAACTTGTCATGCTGCTTTACACAGAAAATGTCAATCTAAAATCCAGAAGAAGGGAAAACATATAAGTTAAAGAAGAGGAGCGCCTATTAAGGATATTTAACTCTTAGACATATAAATATCAAGAGACCTGCAGCTCTAGTCACTCTACTATATTCACAGACATGCGAATGAAATGGAAACCAAGAAAACTCTTCAACATAGATGGAATATTGGAAACTTGCAAAACTTCTTTATTCATTTGATATTGCTCAGTACAAAATTAGCCTTCAAAAGGTTCAAAACTCGGAACCTTCTTCCTTCCTCAAGATGTCTTTAAATACAATCTGAACCAAAATGGTTTCAGTTATAAAATTGATTCTAACTAACTGTAACTACTTAACTACTTCCTGTCACGGAGGTATATGCCTCGAAAACATTTCATTACATTGCATCATTTGACTTGAAAATAAAATAAAAGATGACAAATCCTAATCTAAAGGAACTGATGTTCCTGGAACAGCAGCTGACTCAATGATTTCTTGCGGCTGTACGGTTACTTGTGGCTGCTTGGCGGGAAATCCTTTTTCTGTATCAATAGTGAATTTCTTACATTCCTTCCAGAGCTTGTCTTGAGTTATTGGATCACTCTTATAACGATGATATTCTACTATGAAGGCAACAATATGACTGTGAGTGAGGTTACTTGTGAACAATGTTTTCACCATCCACAGCAGAAGGAAATGTCTTTGCAAGAAATTGAAGACTGTTTCTCCCTTTAGTATCTGCGTCTTCTCATGTCGGCCATCTGCTCTGCTTTTTGCAAACACCAACTGGTCTTCATACAACTTCCAGGACATACATTCACCTCCCTCATTCCAGCATGAGGGCAAACCAGTTCTTATCAATTTATCAAATGAAATGTCAAATTTCTTAACCACCTCTTTGATTACCTGTAGCCGCTTCTCTGATGCTTTCAGAAGATCGTTTTTAATGATCATTTTGTTTATTTCTTCAGCATAAAAATACCTGTCTTGTATCCCCATCTCTTGCAACTCTTCATCTGTTTTGGAATTAATAAAATTCATGAATCTTTTGGCCCAATTTGATCTTTTGATTGCTGCTGGCTTGTCCGATGACAGTTCCTTTTCGTGATCAGCAACAATGCCTTTCTCTCTGGAAATTACTTTTATGGAATCCCACTTTGCTTGTATTTCAGAAATGATCTCATTCCAGATGAGATCCTTAGCTTTAATAAGGGAAATATTTCCCTTCAATTTCTCCTTGAGTTCCTTAATTTCTTCTTCAGCTTTATGTAGCTTCTGCTCATTTTCACTTGCCTTTTCTTCCCATCCCTGCATTAATCTCAGAGCTGTATCCTTTTCAGACTGGGCCTGTTTGCAATATCTCTCCGCCATTTTTAGCTCTGTATTCAATTGAGCAACTTGGAATTGTGGATCGGCCGCACCTGCAGAAAAATCAAAAGTACAAGTGTGGTTCTGAATTTGATTTTGTAAGGTTATAGCTGTTTGCTTTACCTTACCAAGCTCTTCGTCCTTCTTTATCAATTGTTGTCGCAGCTCCTCTTTCTCCTTTTCTACCTCTGCTACTTCAGCTGCCAACGAATGCTCTGCAGCTGGCAATTTCAGCTTCTTCCTTAATGAAGATATTTCTGCTTCTGCGCCCTTTATCAGTTTTTGCATTGCGCTCTTATCATTTGGATCAACGCCAATCTTCATTATGATTTTCTTCAGTTCTTCATTTTGAATAGTCAATGCTCTGGCATTGGCTTTCTCCATCTTGCACTGTTTGACAACCTTAGCAAGCATATTCTCTGTCTTGACTGATGTAGCATGAGTCTTGCCTAAATCATTAACAATTAACTGACCTGTTTGCATGTGGAGATTCATCTTGTCCCACAAGGGGATCTTCTTTACATCCATAACAATATTCAGCTCCTTAAAACTACCTGAGGGTCCCAGAGACATCCCTGTCGGATGCGATAGCGCCATTTTGAACTGGTCTTTCTCCAAATCCATTACAGTCAATAATCTTGTTTGGTCAGCAGATATATGATGTTCTGCTTGGGTCTCTATATTGGCCTTTATTCTTTGATTATTTTCTTCAATTAGGGAGAACACCTGCTTCATGGAAGGAGCCTTCTCTAGTTGGAGCTCTGATATACTAGGAGATGAAGCACCCAGTTCTTCACTGACCTGGAGAGTGAAACCAGGTGAATTGGATGAATGATCTTCTGCTAATTTAGTCCTTTTCTCCTCACGGGGCTCTTCCTCATCAATCTCAATAACATCATCTCTCACTCTCTTGCCCATTTTTTCCAGTATCACAGGAGTTTGAATACTAATCTGAGATGAACTTGGCCCTCCTGGATTAGCCAACTTTTCTAAATCCGGTTTACTCACATGAGTAAAAGCTGCATAACCGTTCTCGACCCTTCTCTGTGAAATAATCGCATGTGGGTCATAGGCCCACTTCTCCCCCAATAATAACTGTGTTTCTTTCAACATCCTTGACACCTGCTCATAAGCTTGCCTTGTGTTAACGAAAAAAGGACCTACACTCATGGGCAACTTATACATTAACCCCTTCTTCATTGGAAGAAAATGAATTTGATCCACATTGAGACTTTGCCTTATAAATTCCAAAGCAAACAGTCTCATGGGAACAAATGTTGGAAGCCTATAAGGCTCAACACCAACTCCATATAGCCTTATTTCAGAATAGTCCTCAAAAACAAACTAGTCTCCATATCTACAATTAGGTCCTAATTGTAAGAACTCCTGGGCCTTTGGCAAGAAACAGGGAGGCCGAGTTCCATTGAGAATTTTATAAGCGGTGGTCATAAAGTGTTCCACAAATTCAAATAAACCAGCTTCATTCTCTTCTCTTCTGATCAAATCAGTCCAAAGTAGAACTGATTGTTTATTTTTGTTGCTATCCATTATGTTCAAACCAATACTCATGAATTCTTCCACATTCTGGTATAAAAACAAGTAAACTATTAATGAGGGAAATCTGAAATAACCTGTTAGTGGGAAAGAAAGCAACTGAGAATTCACCACTTCTTGCCAAAAGGATGGAATATCTAACACCACTCCTGGTTTCATCATGAGAGTAAACATCCCCAAAGCTGCCTTGTCAACTTCGCAATCATCTTCTCTCCCCAGAATCTCCATAATACAACTGAGAATTGACCTGTATTGAACATTAAATGCATCCAAACCAAACTTTCCTGATCCAAACTGGGGCTTCTCCGGACTCGATACCAAAAATGACATGCAGCGGTTAAATTCCTCAATTGAGAGATCCTCGAAGTATTGAACCAGCGAATCTTCTGAGAATTGCAAAGGAGAATCATTCTCCGGGAAGCATAATTCCTGACGCATTAATTGAGCTGAAACCTGCAAAACAATTTCTCCCTGGGATTTCATGACATAACATTTGCCAGGATACATGGACGAAACCAACCAGGAAATGAATTCAGGAAAGACATGAGTTTTAGGAATACAGGCGGACAGCACTCCAGAACTCTGCATAGCGGAAAACACAGGTGACTGGTCGGTGTTCAAGGTCACTTGATAATGCAGGAGAGGATGATTTACAGATGAGGCAGTATCACGGACGTCTTTCTCACTATCTAGGAGAGGGTTCAGAGTGGACAGACCAGACACGGACGCTCGTTTGGCCATGGCTGACGAGAATTTTGAAAACAATTCGGTGCGAAGGTGGCAGGACGGGGTTTAAAGCAGGGCAACAATCACAAATGAACCAAAATGGAACGGAAAACCCAACTTTATAAACAATGGAAACCGCAATCAATGCAAAGGTGACGTGCGACGACACGCATAGTGGATGACAACTGTTTGCCAGCTGTTTGACACTTCAGCGGATGACGTAATGCGGGGGGTCTGTGAGTACGGCGGAGACCTCCAACCCATACCCCCCGCAATCAATCAGAGCCGTCGATCAATAATTTTCATAGATCTGACCAGTCAACTGCGGGGGGTCTGGTTTTGATAACCGACGGGCAAGTTGACCCCCCGCAGTTGCTTATCCAAAAGCTTCTGCGCGTGATCGCGACTTCCGCTCCGGAAGTTGCTCGGACTTTATGATTAATAAAAATATAACAATCAAAAGTTAGTCCGCTCCATAAGTCGAAACATAAATGGAAATACAATGTATTATTTCTTCATCTTTTTCCTATACTAAAGTATAAAACCTTATACTATAGCATATTTCAGATCCTTATGAATATTTTTTCAAAAAACATTTTCTTTTTCCAAAATTTCAAAACTTGACATAATAAAAAGGATATGCAGATATAATGATCCACAACATCTGGCTCCACCTGGGGATAGTGTTTTTACCACGAAACACTAAGAACCTGCAGATTAGTGCCTTCACCTCGGGCATGGAGTCAAAAAATGCTTGATGGAAAATGTACAGTGAACACTCCGGATATATACAATGATGGATCAGTAACTGCTTAATGTCGGAAATAATGCTTGAGATATTGCCCATTGACAGGCATATCCAGCATTTCTCCTTCCAGATTTTCCAACACGAAGGTGTTATTTCCTCTGACTTCATTAATTTTGAATGGGCCATACCACAAAGGATCAAATTTCCCGTGTTTGCCTTTATCTTCCCTTCGTGTATCCCATCTCAAAACTAAATCTCCTTCCTGAAACAAAACTTCCTTTGCCTTTCTATCAAATACTGCCTTCATCTTTTGCTGATAAGTGAGCAAGCGGTCCTGGACCTGATTTCTGCTTTCACTTAATTCCATCACATTGTTCATTCTTCGTATCATGGGGTTTGGTTCTGCTTGGGCATCTTGGAGGAAAGAAATTACAGGTTTTACCAATTGTGTGGGAAATAAAGCTTGAGTGCCGTACACAAGCTCATAAGGTGACTTGCCAGTAGACCTTCTTGTGGTCATCCTTGTTGCCCACAAAGCGAAGACTAGCTTCGTGTCCCAATTCTTCTGATTCTCACTGATTGTTTTCTTCAAAATCCTAACCAATGTTTTGTTAGAGGATTCTGCTAATCCATTGCCCTGCGGATGGTAAGCTGTGGAGTGAGACAACGTCACATTATAAGTTTGGAAAAAATTAATAAACCTGAGTGAACTGAAAACCTGAGCATTATCTGTCACAATCTTCACGGGGCATCCAAACCTGCTAAAAATGGTCTCCTCCAAAAACTTCATTACTACCAAATTATTAGCTTTCCTGGTGGGAATTGCTTCCACCCACTTTGTAAAATAATCCGTAGCAGTAAGAATCCATTTAAACTGCCCGCTAGATGGTGGATTAATCTCTCCAATGAAGTCTAATCCCCATTGTCTAAAGGGTTCTTCAACGAAGACAGGAAGAAGAGGTAGAGGAGCCAGTTTTTTCTTTTCTGCAAATAATTGGCATTTTTGACAGCTTCTGACTGCCTTGTAAACATCTGAAAACACAGTCGGCCAATAAAAACCTGATTTGAATATTTTGTGAGCCGTTACCTTCCAGCTGTAATGCCCTCCACACAGGCATTCATGATACTCTCTTATCACTTCTAGAATTTCTTCCTCTGTAAGACACAACAACAACATACCAGCTGGATCCTTCCAATATAATTTTGCTTCGATTATAACATAAGGCTGAGCCTTAAGTTTCAAGGCTCTGTATTTTGCTCTATTAATGGAAGGTGGACATGACAGAAAGCACAGATAATGTACAATATCCTTATACCATTCTGAACAAAGAAATTTATACTTAACTACTGTTTTTGACTGACTGTCACGCGTTTCTTGATTTGCTTCTTCTACGGGGGCCAGTAAATTGATTCCCAGCGCTTGGAAATTGGATTCTGTCAGTAATTTAGCCAATCCCAATCCTTTAACCAGCTTGTTTGGCTTTATATCTAAATCATACTCCTGTATCTTTGCGATCCATTTTCCTCTTTTACCTTCCACATCGCTTTGTACTAGCACGTCTTTCACGGCCGAATTAGGGACATATGCTAAAATCTGAGAGTGAAGAACATAAGTTCTGAAAGCTTTCAATGTCTTTACCAGAGCGTACACCTGTTTCTCTAATATATTATAATTCAATTCTGCATCACGGAGAACTTTACTGAAATATGCAACTGGCTGTTCCTGCTTCTCTTCATTTCTCTGCAATAAAACGGCTGCAATAGTCGAGGGAGAAGCAAATGAAAAAATTTGAAACGGCTTCAAATAGTCTGGAATGACTAAAACAGGAGCTTCTTTTAAAGCCTCTTTGATTCTCTGAAACGATTCCCTCGCCTCCTTGTCCCACCTTACCTCAGCATTCTTTTTTAGCATGTCAGTAATCTTTTTAACGATTTCAGCATAATTTGGGACGAACCGCCTTAGGAAATTAATCTTTCCGAGGAAATGCTGGATATCCTTTTTACTTCGTGGCAGAGGGATTGTCTGAATGGCTTCAACTCTTGCAGGATCAATCTTCACTCCTTCTTTCGAAACAATGTGACCTAATAATTTACCCTCCTCCAGGGCAAATAAAGACTTCTTCGGATTCAGTGATAATCCAAACTTTCTGCACTTCATGAAGGCCTTCTGTAAATGTTGTAAATGCTCCTCATCAGACTTCGAAAAAATTGTGACATCATCCAAGTAAACCACTACAAACGTGTCTCCTACAAATGCGATATCCATCGCCCTTTGAAATGTGGCCCCTGCGTTCATCAGGCCAAAAGGCATCCTGGCGTACATGAACGTTCCCCAAGGCGTAGTGAAAGAGGTTTTCTTCTGATCCTCCTTCTCCACTGCTACCTGATTATAACCTGATAACCCATCCACCATAGACAGTCTATAAGCGCCAGTCACTTTCTGCAAGACAAAGTCCATTTTCGGCAGAGGATAATTGTCTTTTAATGAAGCCCTGTTCAAGTTTCTGAAATCCACGCATAACCTTATCTCTCCATTTTTCTTTCGAACGGGTACAAGGTTAGATACCCAATCTGAATACCTGAGTGGGACAATTATCTTGGCTTGCAACAATTTCTTAATTTCCTTCTCGATTGGAGCCAATAGCAATGGATTAATCTGCCTAAGCTTCTGTTTATGTGATTTAACTCCCTCCTTGAGTGGAATCTTGTGCTGTATAATGTTCTTATCATATGTTTTCAAATCATCATACGACCAAGCAAAAACATCTTTAAACTGTTTAAACAACTCTACATACCTTTCTTTATATTCCTTCGGAAGCCCCTTGAACAGTTTGACCATCTTTGGCTCTTGTGGAGTACCCAAATTGCAATCCTCCACTGGCTCGTCTTGGTTCCTCTGTTTTTGATCCACAGCAACATCATTAGCCCCAAACAATCTTTCAAGCGGTACTAAGCCTCTGGGTAAGACGTTATCTTTTAGCTGAATAATGTCCCGACCACCGATTTCCTTTTTAAAAGTCTTACCAGCCAACTCGTCTTCATCACTTTCCAGATCAATTTGATGATCTTCAAAATCCTCAGTCATCAACAAAAACTGCTTAATCTGCTCATCATCTTCGAAAACTTGCCAATGTTTAATATTATAGGGAATCGACGGCCTATGTCTCATTTCTATCTCATACCTTAGTTTCACGCTGATAGGAGGCTTGAACGTACTTGCTACAACGCGGTGAATGCCCTTGTCTGTTTTCTTCTCTAAACTGTTACCAAATTGAATGCTTCGAAATAGTTTCGATCGGATCCCATACTTCATTCGGTATGTAGTAATGCGGGATGCTTGGTTTCCAGAGGAATTCTTAATACATATTATTAACTACGAATCTCCAAACACGGTCATAGCTTTAATCCCCATCGCGGGGCGTACGCAAACTAATAATTAGTGCCTCATATTACGCAACATTATTAGTAGACTCGAACTCAAATTTGAAAAGAAAAAAGGCACCAAGTTACCTTCGGGAGAACGAGAATCGAAGCACATCGGTGCCTTCTTTGGAAAATGCTCCATCAAAATAACACTTCCACGGCTTTTCTGACTGTAATTCCTTATGTACAATTTCTGAATCAAGCTTCCCCTGAGATTCCTCAGCAAATTCTGCAACCTCCTGCAACATGAAACATGACAGATCGTCCTTTTCTTGACCATAAATTGGTGAATTACTGGCATCTTTCTTGGTGGAAGTCTTTTGGAATCTGGTCTCTCTATACAATCTTCTTTCTTCACCATTGAAAACAGGAATAATAGCATACGTAAAGTCCAGTTTCAAAACTCCTCCCAGCTTTGCTCCCCATGACCTAGATAATAACATTCCAAACCTGGCTGGAATATCTGCCACTACAACGTCCATCATAATGCTTTTGGCTGGGATTTGGGCCAATGAAACAACCATATCTTTAATGAGACCTACACACTTAACCCTCTTTGAGTCAAAAGAGTAAATATCTCTGTATGGCTTGGTGATTTGTAAATTTAACTCCTTCATCACACTCAATGGCATCAGGTTGTGTGATGCACCAGAATCCAACATACAATTGTGCAAAACGAAATCATGCAAGAGAAGAGATATATAAAAAGGAGGAACAGACGAATCTACCTCTTCCACATGAGGTCCAAATGTCACCACTGGCTTTTCTTCTTGCAGATTGACTGTATCACTCACTTCGTCAGGCTGGGTCAGATTAATAAATTCAGCGATTTCTTTTTTGTAACCCGGGGTTTTCATGAGTTCAAGAAGAGGTACTTGTATCTTCACTTTTTCTAACTCCTTCGATAGACTGAAAGTTTGATTTGATCTTGTCAACTTTTCAGGATCTTCTTGATCTTTTTTAGAATTTGAACTCTGATTAGAAACTGTGACCACCTTCTCCAAAATGTTAGAATCTTTTTCTTTCACCTGGGATGTTTCAGCTTGCTGCTTACCTTTCTGCAATGGAGTCGCCTTTGGAGTAGGTGTTGTTTCCGGTTCTTTTTCTTCATTTTCTTGCGTCCTCAACCTCTTTTTCGACCTCAAGTCGTATTTTTTATGCAACTCGGATTGCATAAAATCTGTGAATTGTTTACAATAATCGTCCATCTCTTCTTGATCAAATGAGGGTTCAGCTTCTTCCTCTTCCTTCTCCTCTTCTTCATCAATCTCTTCTTCTGTTTCATCATCTTCCATATATACAGCAGAAATTCGAGCATCATCTTCTCTGTCATCATCTTCGTCTGCTGAGCGCGACGGGGTTGCTTCTATGTACAAGGGTGCTTGCACCTGATCTTGATCCTTCCTTTCTCTTTGTAGAATTTGCAAAGGTTGTTTTTTGAATTGAGGATTAAAAACCCCTATGTTCTGTCTGGCAGGCTTGCTATCTATCTCCAACTTTACCAACTTATTTGAAAGATTTTTAATAACCTTAGTCATGTCTTCAATTCTCTGATCCTGAACTGAGGCTTCCTCCTTAGCTTTTCCTTTATCTGAAACTTTACCAGCAGCAGACATATTTGCTTCAATCTCCAAAGCATCAGTTTGAATCTGTTCCAGCGTAGGAGACCTTCTTTCCCTTAGCGTGAAACTGAAATCTGGTTCAAAAGCACCAGCAAAAACAACCCTTGCTCCAATCGGAGGGGGTTTCATTTCAGCAGGCAAACTATTATACAATTTGTTAAATCTTTTAACAAAATCGTTCATATTTTCATCGGATTTTTTCTTAATTGCATTAAATTCTGTCAAAGAATAACCATGGTCCCTTTTTTCGCCCCATCTCTCAATGAAACGTCTTTCTAGAGCCTCCCAGTCATTAATAGAACCATTCTGTAATCCTTTGAACCACTTCCTTGCCTCTCCACTCAGAGACTGAACGAAAAGTCTCATGACAACATCTAAATGTTCAACATTTAAATTTTCTACAAAAGTGCAAAACAGGGGCAGGTGCTGTTCTGCAGTTATCTCATCTTCACCAGTAAATCTTGGGAGTAACTTGAGGTACTCCTGTGGTAAATCATGCAATGGTTGCAGTAGATTTAAAGGTGCATATCTGTTCATCAAGAAAGCAGGGGCTGCAGGAACTGCCATATTTGCGCCCGGGTTAACTGCTCCTTGAGCGGGGGTAAAATGAATACCAGTTGTGGGAAAAGATGAATGAGGTGAAACAACTGATATGGGAATGGGACTTTGAACAATTGCAGAAGAGCTGGCAACTGTATGTGACTGAGTTTCTGTAAAGAGGAAAGACACAAACTCCAATGATTGCTCTTCTAATGTGGGTTTTTGAATGGGTGACGGTGATGATTCTTCTTCCGAGAAAATGAGTTTCTTGGACGCTTTCTTGGATGAAAAAACGTGTGAACTGCTGCCAGGTGCGAGCAGTGTGGGTTCAGGTCTAACAACTATTTTTGGTTTCTGGCCCTTCTTGGAAACAAGCTTCTCAGGATTTGACAAAACGGGAGCTTTTCGCTGAGAGGTGTCTGACCTCGTGTGAGGTTTCTTGGGAGCCAGAGCTATTTTCAAAAATCACAGCGTACTATTTCCTCCTCTCTGAACAACCAGAGGAAATGTAAATCAAAACCCAGGGAAGAACTTCGACTCTTCGTTCCCCGGCAACGGCGCCAATTAATTTTGTTCCTTGAGAAACAATTCTTGGTTGTGTACAAGAATCCGTGCTCAAGACATTAGAGATTATGTCACAAAAATGTATATATGCGTCTCTATTTCTTAACCCTTTAAATGTTAGTAATATATTTCCCAAATATCAAATCTTTAGTAGCCATGCAATGCCATATTCCCTTTATACTGAAGTGAACGGATGAAAGACAGAGAAAGAAAAGGATCTTAACTTGTCATGCTGCTTTACACAGAAAATGTCAATATAAAATCCAGAAGAAGTGAAAACATATAAGTTAAAGAAGAGGAGCGCCTATTAAGGATATTTAACTCTTAGACATATAAATATCAAGAGACCTGCAGCTCTAGTCACTCTACTTTATTCACAGACATGCGAATGAAATGGAAACCAAGAAAACTCTTCAACATAGATGGAATATTGGAAACTTGCAAAACTTCTTTATTCATTTGATATTGCTCAGTACAAAATTAGCCTTCAAAAGGTTCAAAACTCGGAACCTTCTTCCTTCCTCAAGATGTCTTTAAATACAATCTGAACCAAAATGGTTTCATTTATAAAACTGATTCTAACTAACTGTAACTACTTAACTACTTCCTGTCACGGAGGTATATGCCTCGGAAACATTTCGTTACATTGCATCATTTGACTTGAAAATAAAATAAAAGATGACAAATCCTAATCTAAAGGAACTGATGTTCCTGGAACAGCAGCTGACTCAATGATTTCTTGCGGTTGTACGGTTACTTGTGGCTGCTTGGCGGGAAATCCTTTTTCTGTATCAATAGTGAATTTCTTACATTCCTTCCAGAGCTTGTCTTGAGTTATTGGATCATTCTTATAACGATGATATTCTACTGTGAAGGCAACAATATGACTGTGAGTGAGGTTACTTGTGAACAATGTTTTCACCATCCACAGCAGAAGGAAATGTCTTTGCAAGAAATTGAAGACTGTTTCTCCCTTTAGTATCTGCGTCTTCTCATGTCGGCCATCTGCTCTGCTTTTTGCAAACACCAACTGATCTTCATACAACTTCCAGGACATAAATTCACCCCCCTCCCTCCAGCATGATGGCAAGCCAGTTCTTATCAATTTATCAAATGAAATGTCAAATTTCTTAATCACCTCTTTGATTACCTGTAGCCGCTTCTCTGATGCTTTCAGAAGATCGTTTTTAATGATCATTTTGCTTATTTCCTCAGCATAAAAATACCTGTCTTTTATCCCCATCTCTTGCAATTCTTCATCTATTTTGGAATTAATAAAATTCATGAATCTCTTGGCCCAATTTGATCTTTTGATTGCAGCCGGCTTATCAGATGACAGCTCCTTTTCGTGATCGGCAACAATGTTTTTCTCTCTGGAAATTACTGTTATGGAGTCCCATTTTGCTTGTATTTCAGAAATGATCTCATTCCAGATGAGATCCTTAGCTTTAATAAGGGAAATATTGCCCTTCAACTTCTCCTTAAGTTCTTTAATTTCCTCTTCAGCTTTAAGTAACTTCTGTTCATTTTTCACTTGCCTTTTCTTCCCATCCCTGCATTAATCTCAGAGCTGTGTCTTTTTCAGACTGGGCCTGTTTGCAATCTCTCTCCGCCATTTTTAGCTCTGTATTCAATTGAGCAACTTGGACTTGTGGATCGGTCACACCTGCAGAAAAATCAAAAGTACAAGTGTGGTTCTGAATTTGATTTTGTAAGGTTATAGCGGTTTTCTTTACCTTATCAAGCTCTTCGTCCTTCTTTATCAATTGTTGTCGCAGCTCCTCTTTTTCCTTTTCTACCTCTGCTACTTCAGCTGCCAACGAATGCTCTGCAGCTGGCAATTTCAGCTTCTTCCTTAATGAAGATATTTCTGCTTCTGCGCCCTTTATTAGTTTGTGCATTGCGCTTTTATCATTTGGATCAATGCCAATCTTCATTATGATTTTCTTCATTTCTTCATTTTGAATAGTCAGCGCTCTGGCATTGGCTTTCTCCATCTTGCACTGTTTGACAACCTTAGGAAGCATATTCTCTGTTTTGACTGATGTAGCATGAGTCTTACCTAAATCATTAACAATTAACTGACCTGTTTGCATGTGGAGATTCATCTTGTCCCACAAGGGAATCTTTTTCACATCCATAACAATATTCAACTCCTTAAAACTGCCTGAGGGTCCCAGAGACATTCCTGTCAGATGCGACAACGCCATTTTGAACTGATCCTTCTCCAAATCCATTACAGTCAATAGTCTTGTTTGGTCAGCAGATATATGATGCTCTGCTTGTGTCTCTATATTGGCCTTTATTCTTTGATTCTTTTCTTCAATTCAGGAGAACACCTGCTTCATGGAAGGAGCCTTCTCCAACTGAAATTCTGATCTGCTAGGAGATGAAGCACCCTGTTCTTCACTGACCTGGAGAGTGAAACCAGGTGAATTGGAGGAGTGATCTTCTGCTAATTTAGTCCTTTTTTCCTCTCGGGGCGTTTCCTCATCAATCTCAATAACATCATCTCTCACTCTCTTGCCCATATTTTCCAATATTACAGGAGTTTGAATACTAATCCGTGATGAACTTGGCCCTCCTGGATTAGCCAACTTTTCTAAATCCGGTTTACTCACATGAGTAAAAGCAGCATAGCCGTTCTCGACCCTTCTCTGTGAAATAATCGCATGTGGGTCATAGGCCCACTTCTCTCCTAATAATAACTGTGTTTCTTCCAACATCCTTGACACCTCCTCATAAGCCTGCCTTGTGTTAACGACAAAAGGACCTACACTCATGGGCAACTTGTACATTAACCCCTTCTTCATTGGAAGAAAATGAATTTGATCCACATTGAGACTTTGCCTTATAAATTCCAGAGCAAACAGTCTCATGGGAACAAATGTTGGGAGCCTATAAGGCTCAACACCAACTCCATATAGCCTTATTTCAGAATGGTCTTCAAAAAAAAACCAATCTCCATATCTACAATTCGGTCCTAATTGCAAGAACTCCTGAGCCTTTGGCAAGAAACAAGGAGGCCGAGCTCCATTGAGAATTCTATAACCGGTGGTCATAAAATGTTCCACAAATTCAAATAAACCAGCTTCATTTTCTTCTCTTCTGATCAAATCAATCCAAAGGAGAACTGACTGCTTATTCTTGTTGCTATCCATTATGTTCAAACCAATACCCATAAATTCTTCCACATTATGGTATAAAAACAGGTAAACAATTAATGAGGGAAATCTAAAATAACCTGTTAGCGGGAAAGAAAGCAACTGAGAATTCACCACTTCTTGCCAAAAGGATGGAATATCTAACACCACTCCCGGTTTCATCATAAGAGTAAACATTCCGAGAGTTGCTTTGTCAACTTCGCCATCATCTTCTCTCCCCAGAATCTCCATAATACAGCTGAGAACTGACCTATATTGAACATTGAAAACATCCAAACCAAATTTTCCCGAACCAAACTGGGTCTTCTCCGGACTTGGTACCAAAAATGACATGCAGCGGTTAAATTCTTCAATTGAGAGCTCCTCGAAGTATTGAACCAGCGAATCTTCTGAGAATTGCAAAGGAGAATCATTCTCCGGGAAGCATAATGCCTGACGCATTAATTGAGCTGAAACCTGCAAAACACTTTCTCCCTGGGAATTCATGACATAACATTTTCCGGGATACATGGACGAAACCAACCAGGAAATGAATTCAGGAAAGACATGAGTTTTAGGAATACAGGCGGACAGTACTCCAGAACTCTGCATAGCGGAAAACACAGGTGACTGGTCGGTGTTCAAGGTCACTTGATAATGCAGGAGAGGATGATTTATAGATGATACAGTATCACGTACGTCTTTCTCACTATCTAGGAGAGGGTTCAGAGTGGACAGACCAGACATGGACGCTCGTTTGGCCATGGCTGACAAGAATTTCGAAAACAATCCGGTGCGAAGGTGGCGGGACGGGGTTTAAAACAGGGCAACAGTCACAAATGAACCACAACGGAA